>CAMAOD020000208.1:0-15575 GCA_945859595.2 Megachile willughbiella | reverse complement strand
CCCTTATAACTATTATTATTATCGTAATAACTCTTATTTTTATCCTTATTCCTATTATTATTATCGTAATAACTCTTTTTTTTTATCCTTATAACTATTATTATCATCGCAATAACTATTATTTTTATCCTTATAAACTATTATTATTATTATTGTAATAACTCTTATTTTTATCCTTATAAGTAATATTATTATCGTAATAACTATTATTTTTATCCTTATTACTATTATTATTATCGTAATAACTCTTATTTTTATCCTTATTACTATTATTATTATCGTAATAACTCTTATTTTTGTCCTTATTCCTATTTTATCATCATATTAACTCTTACTTTAATCGGTATTACTATTATTATTATCGTAATAACTCTTATTTTTATCCTTATTTCTATTATTATTATCGTAATAACTTTTATTTTTATACTTATAACTATTATTATTATCGTAATAACTCTTATTTTTGTCCTTCTTCCTATTTTATCATCGTATTAACTCTTACTTCTATCCTTATTACTATTATTATTATCGTAATAACTCTTATTTTTTATCCGTACAACTATTATTATTATAGTAATAACTCTTATTTTTATCCTTATTACTATTATTATTATCGTAATAACTCTTATTTTTGTCCTTATTCCTATTTTATCATCATATTAAACTCTTACTTTTATCCTTATTACTATTATTATTATCGTAATAACTCTTATTTTTTATCGTTATTCCTATTATTATTATCGTAATAACTCTTATTTTTATCCTTACAACTATTATTATTATCGTAATAACTCTTATTTTTACCCTTATAACTATTATTATTATCGTAAATAACTCTTATTTTTATCCTTATAACTATTATTATTATCGTAATAACTATTATTTTTATCCTTATAACTATTATTATTATCGTAATAACTCTTATTTTTGTCCTTATTCCTATTTTATCATCATATTAACTCTTACTTTTATCCTTATTACTATTATTATTATCGTAATAACTCTTATTTTTATCCTTATTTCTATTATTATTATCGTAATAACTCTTATTTTTGTCCTTCTTCCTATTTTATCATCGTATTTACTCTTACTTCTATCCTTATTACTATTATTATTATCGTAATAACTCTTATTTTTATCCTTACAACTATTATTATTATCGTAATAACTCTTATTTTTACCCTTATAACTATTGTTATTATCGTAATAACTCTTATTTTTATCCTTATAACTATTATTATTATCGTAATAACTATTATTTTTATCCTTATAACTATTATTATTATCGTAATAACTCTTATTTTTGTCCTTATTCCTATTTTATCATCATATTAACTCTTACTTTTATCCTTATTACTATTATTATTATCGTAATAACTCTTATTTTTATCCTTATTACTATTATTATTATCGTAATAACTGTTATTTTTGTCCTTATTCCTATTTTATCATCATATTAACTCTTACTTTTATCGTTATTACTATTATTATTATCGTAATAACTCTTATTTTTATCCTTATTTCTATTATTATTATCGTAATAACTCTTTTTTTTTATCCTTATAACTATTATTATCATCGCAATAACTATTATATTTGTCCTTATAACTATTATTATTATCGTAGTAACTCTTATTTTTGTCCTTATTCCTATTTTATCATCATATTAACTCTTACTTTTATCCTTATTACTCTTATTATTATCGTAATAACTCTTATTTTTATCCTTATTACTATTATTATTATCGTAATAACTCTTATTTTTATCCTTACAACTATTATTATTATCGTAATAACTCTTATTTTTACCCTTATAACTATTATTATTATCGTAATAACTCTTATTTTTATCCTTATTACTATTATTATTATCGTAATAACTCTTATTTTTGTCCTTATTCCTATTTTATCATCATATTAACTCTTACTTTTATCCTTATTACTATTATTATTATCGTAATAACTCTTATTTTTATCCTTATTACTATTATTATTATCGTAATAACTCTTATTTTTGTCCTTATTCCTATTTTATCATCATATTAACTCTTACTTTTATCGTTATTACTATTATTATTATCGTAATAACTCTTATTTTTATCCTTATTTCTATTATTATTATCGTAATAACTTTTATTTTTATACTTATAACTATTATTATTATCGTAATAACTCTTATTTTTGTCCTTCTTCCTATTTTATCATCGTATTAACTCTTACTTCTATCCTTATTACTATTATTATTATCGTAATAACTCTTATTTTTATCCTTACAACTATTATTATTATAGTAATAACTCTTATTTTTATCCTTATTACTATTATTATTATCGTAATAACTCTTATTTTTGTCCTTATTCCTATTTTATCATCATATTAACTCTTACTTTTATCCTTATTACTATTATTATTATCGTAATAACTCTTATTTTTATCCTTATTTCTATTATTATTATCGTAATAACTCTTTTTTTTATCCTTATAACTATTATTATCATCGCAATAACTATTATTTTTATCCTTATAACTATTATTATTATCGTAATAACTCTTATTTTTGTCCTTATTCCTATTTTATCATCATATTAACTCTTACTTTTATCCTTATTACTATTATTATTATCGTAATAACTCTTGTTTTTATCCTTATTCCTATTATTATTATCGTAATAACTCTTTTTTTTATCCTTATAACTATTATTATCATCGCAATAACTATTATTTTTATCCTTATAACTATTATTATTATTATTGTAATAACTCTTATTTTTATCCTTATAAGTATTATTATTATCGTAATAACTATTATGTTTATCCTTATAACTATTATTATTATCGTAATAACTCTTATTTTTGTCCTTATTCCTATTTTATCATCATATTAACTCTTACTTTTATCCTTATTACTATTATTATTATCGTAATAACTCTTATTTTTATCCTTATTACTATTATTATTATCGTAATAACTCTTATTTTTGTCCTTATTCCTATTTTATCATCATATTAACTCTTACTTTTATCGTTATTACTATTATTATTATCGTAATAACTCTTATTTTTATCCTTATTTCTATTATTATTATCGTAATAACTTTTATTTTTACCCTTATAACTATTATTATTATCGTAATAACTCTTATTTTTATCCTTATTTCTATTATTATTATCGTAATAACTCTTATTTTTATCCTTATTACTATGATTATTATCGTAATAACTCTTATTTTTATCCTTATTACTATTGTTATTATCGTAATAACTATTATTTTCAGCCTTATCACTATTATTATTATATAAATAACTCTTATTTTTATCCTTATTCCTATTTTTATTATCGTAATAACTCTTATTTTTGTCCTTATTCCTATTTTATCATCATATTAACTCTTACTTTTATCCTTATTACTATTATTATTATCGTAATAACTCTTATTTTTATCCTTATTTCTATTATTATTATCGTAATAACTCTTTTTTTTATCCTTATAACTATTATTATCATCGCAATAACTATTATTTTTATACTTATAACTATTATTATTATCGTAATAACTCTTATTTTTGTCCTTATTCCTATTTTATCATCATATTAACTCTTACTTTTATCCTTATTACTATTATTATTATCGTAATAACTCTTATTTTTATCCTTATTACTATTATTATTATCGTAATAACTCTTATTTTTGTCCTTATTCCTATTTTATCATCATATTAACTCTTACTTTTATCGTTATTACTATTATTATTATCGTAATAACTCTTATTTTTATCCTTATTTCTATTATTATTATCGTAATAACTTTTATTTTTATACTTATAACTATTATTATTATCGTAATAACTCTTATTTTTGTCCTTCTTCCTATTTTATCATCGTATTAACTCTTACTTCTATCCTTATTCCTATTATTATTATCGTAATAACTCTTATTTTTATCCTTACAACTATTATTATTATAGTAATAACTCTTATTTTTATCCTTATTACTATTATTATTATCGTAATAACTCTTATTTTTACCCTTATAACTATTATTATTATCGTAATAACTCTTATTTTTATCCTTATTTCTATTATTATTATAGTAATAACTCTTATTTTTATCCTTATTTCTATTATTATTATCATTATAACTATTACTTTCAGCCATATTCCTATTTTTATTATTTAATTACTCTTATTTTTATCCTAATTTCTATTATTATCGTAATAACTCTTATTTTTATCCTTATTACTATGATTATTATCGTAATAACTCTTATTTTTATCCTTATTACTATTGTTATTATCGTAATAACTATTATTTTCAGCCTTATCACTATTATTATTATATAAATAACTCTTATTTTTATCCTTATTCCTATTTTTATTATCGTAATAACTCTTATTTTTGTCCTCATTCCTATTTTATCATCATATTAACTCTTACTTTTATCCTTATTACTATTATTATTATCGTACTAACTCTTAATTTTATCCTTATTTCTATTATTATTATCGTAATAACTATTATTTTTATCCTTATAACTATTATTATTATCGTAATAACTCTTATTTTTATCCTTATTTCTCTTATTATTATCATTATAACTATTACTTTCAGCCATATTCCTATTTTTATTATTTAATTACTCTTATTTTTATCCTAATTTCTATTATTATCGTAATAACTCTTATTTTTATCCTTATTACTATGATTATAATCGTAATAACTCTTACTTTTATCCTTATTACTATTATTATTATCGTAATAACTCTTATTTTTATCCTTATTTCTATTATTATTATCGTAATAACTCTTTTTTTTATCCTTATAACTATTATTATCATCGCAATAACTATTATTTTTATCCTTATAACTATTATTATTATCGTAATAACTCTTATTTTTATCCTTATAAGTATTATTATTATCGTAATAACTATTATTTTTGTCCTTATAACTATTATTATTATCGTAATAACTCTTATTTTTGTCCTTATTCCTATTTTATCATCATATTAACTCTTACTTTTATCCTTATTACTATTATTATTATCGTAATAACTCTTATTTTTATCCTTATTACTATTATTATTATCGTAATAACTCTTATTTTTGTCCTTATTCCTATTTTATCATCATATTAACTCTTACTTTTATCGTTATTACTATTATTATTATCGTAATAACTCTTATTCTTATCCTTATTTCTATTATTATTATCGTAATAACTTTAATTTTTATACTTATAACTATTATTATTATCGTAATAACTCTTATTTTTGTCCTTCTTCCTATTTTATCATCGTATTCACTCTTACTTCTATCCTTATTCCTATTATTATTATCGTAATAACTCTTATTTTTATCCTTACAACTATTATTATTGTAGTAATAACTCTTATTTTTATCCTTATTACTATTATTATTATCGTAATAACTCTTATTTTTACCCTTATAACTATTATTATTATCGTAATAACTCTTATTTTTATCCTTATTTCTATTATTATTATAGTAATAACTCTTATTTTTATCCTTATTTCTATTATTATTATCATTATAACTATTACTTTCAGCCATATTCCTATTTTTATTATTTAATTACTCTTATTTTTATCCTAATTTCTATTATTATCGTAATAACTCTTATTTTTATCCTTATTACTATGATTATTATCGTAATAACTCTTATTTTTATCCTTATTACTATTGTTATTATCGTAATAACTATTATTTTCAGCCTTATCACTATTATTATTATATAAATAACTCTTATTTTTATCCTTATTCCTATTTTTATTATCGTAATAACTCTTATTTTTGTCCTCATTCCTATTTTATCATCATATTAACTCTTACTGTTATCCTTATTACTATTATTATTATCGTAATAACTCTTAATTTTATCCTTATTTCTATTATTATTATCGTAATAACTATTATTTTTATCCTTATAACTATTATTATTATCGTAATAACTCTTATTTTTATCCTTATTTCTCTTATTATTATCATTATAACTATTACTTTCAGCCATATTCCTATTTTTATTATTTAATTACTCTTATTTTTATCCTAATTTCTATTATTATCGTAATAACTCTTATTTTTATCCTTATTACTATGATTATAATCGTAATAACTCTTACTTTTATCCTTATTACTATTATTATTATCGTAATAACTCTTATTTTTGTCCTTATTTCTATTATTATTATCGTAATAACTCTTTTTTTTATCCTTATAACTATTATTATCATCGCAATAACTATTATTTTTATCCTTATAACTATTATTATTATCGTAATAACTCTTATTTTTATCCTTATAAGTATTATTATTATCGTAATAACTATTATTTTTATCCTTATAACTATTATTATTATCGTAATAACTCTTATTTTTGTCCTTATTCCTATTTTATCATCATATTAACTCTTACTTTTATCCTTATTACTATTATTATTATCGTAATAACTCTTATTTTTATCCTTATTACTATTATTATTATCGTAATAACTCTTATTTTTGTCCTTATTCCTATTTTATCATCATATTAACTCTTACTTTTATCGTTATTACTATTATTATTATCGTAATAACTCTTATTTTTATCCTTATTTCTATTATTATTATCGTAATAACTTTTATTTTTACCCTTATAACTATTATTATTATCGTAATAACTCTTATTTTTATCCTTATTTCTATTATTATTATCGTAATAACTCTTATTTTTATCCTTATTACTATGATTATTATCGTAATAACTCTTATTTTTATCCTTATTACTATTGTTATTATCGTAATAACTATTATTTTCAGCCTTATCACTATTATTATTATATAAATAACTCTTATTTTTATCCTTATTCCTATTTTTATTATCGTAATAACTCTTATTTTTGTCCTTATTCCTATTTTATCATCATATTAACTCTTACTTTTATCCTTATTACTATTATTATTATCGTAATAACTCTTATTTTTATCCTTATTACTATTATTATTATCGTAATAACTCTTATTTTTGTCCTTATTCCTATTTTATCATCATACTAACTCTTACTTTTATCGTTATTACTATTATTATTATCGTAATAACTCTTATTTTTATCCTTATTTCTATTATTATTATCGTAATAACTTTTATTTTTATACTTATAACTATTATTATTATCGTAATAACTCTTATTTTTGTCCTTCTTCCTATTTTATCATCGTATTAACTTTTACTTCTATCCTTATTACTATTATTATTATCGTAATAACTCTCATTTTTATCCTTACAACTATTATTATTATAGTAATAACTCTTATTTTTATCCTTATTACTATTATTATTATCGTAATAACTCTTATTTTTACCCTTATAACTATTATTATTATCGTAATAACTCTTATTTTTATCCTTATTTCTATTATTATTATCGTAATAACTCTTATTTTTATCCTTATTTCTATTATTATTATCATTATAACTATTACTTTCAGCCATATTCCTATTTTTATTATTTAATTACTCTTATTTTTATCCTAATTTCTATTATTATCGTAATAACTCTTATTTTTATCCTTATTACTATGATTATTATCGTAATAACTCTTATTTTTATCCTTATTACTATTGTTATTATCATAATAACCATTATATTCAGCCTTATCACTATTATTATTATATAAATAACTCTTATTTTTATCCTTATTTCTATTTTTATTATCGTAATAACTCTTATTTTTGTCCTCATTCCTATTTTATCATCATATTAACTCTTACTTTTATCCTTATTACTATTATTATTATCGTAATAACTCTTAATTTTATCCTTATTTCTATTATTATTATCGTAATAACTATTATTTTTATCCTTATAACTATTATTATTATCGTAATAACTCTTATTTTTATCCTTATTTCTCTTATTATTATCATTATAACTATTACTTTCAGCCATATTCCTATTTTTATTAATCAATTACTCTTATTTTTATCCTAATTTCTATTATTATTATCGTAATAACTCTTATTTTTATCCTTATTTCTATTATTATTTTCGTAATAACTCTTATTCTTATCCTTATTTCTATTATTATTATCATTATAACTATTACTTTCAGCCATATTCCTATTTTTATTATGTAATAACTCTTATCTTTGTCCTTATTCCTATTTTATCATCATATTAACTCTTACTTTTATCGTTATTACTATTATTATTATCGTAATAACTCTTATTTTTATCCTTATTTCTATTATTATTATCATTATAACTATTACTTTCAGCCATATTCCTATTTTTATTATTTAATTACTCTTATTTTTATCCTAATTTCTATTATTATTATCGTAATAACTCTTATTTTTATCCTTATTTCTATTATTATTTTCGTAATAACTCTTATTTTTATCCTTATTTCTATTATTATTATCATTATAACTATTACTTTCAGCCATATTCCTATTTTTATTATGTAATAACTCTTATCTTTGTCCTTATTCCTATTTTATCATCATATTAACTCTTACTTTTATCGTTATTACTATTATTATTATCGTAATAACTCTTATTTTTATCCTTATTTCTATTATTATTATCGTAATAACTCTTATTTTTACCCTTATAACTATTATTATTATCGTAATAACTCTTATTTTTATCCTTATTACTATTATTATTATCGTAATAACTATTATTTTCAGCCTTATCACTATTATTATTATATGAATAACTCTTATTTTTATCCTTATTACTATTATTATTGTCGTAATAACTCTTATTTTTATCCTTATAACTATTATTATTATCGTAATAACTCTTATTTTTATCCTTATTACTATTATTATTATCGTAATAACTATTATTTTCAGCCTTATCACTATTATTATTATATGAATAACTCTTATTTTTATCCTTATTACTATTATTATTGTCGTAATAACTCTTGTTTTTATCCTTATTTCTATTATTATTATCATTATAACTATTACTTTCAGCCATATTCCTATTTTTAATATGTAATAACTCTTATCTTTGTCTTTATTCCTATTTTATCATCATATTAACTCTTACTTTTATCGTTATTACTATTATTATTATCGTAATAACTCTTATTTTTATCCTTATTTCTATTATTATTATCATTATAACTATTACTTTCAGCCATATTCCTATTTTTATTATTTAATTACTCTTATTTTTATCCTAATTTCTATTATTATTATCGTAATAACTCTTATTTTTATCCTTATTTCTATTATTATTTTCGTAATAACTCTTATTTTTATCCTTATTTCTATTATTATTATCATTATAACTATTACTTTCAGCCATATTCCTATTTTTATTATGTAATAACTCTTATCTTTGTCCTTATTCCTATTTTATCATCATATTAACTCTTACTTTTATCGTTATTACTATTATTATTATCGTAATAACTCTTATTTTTATCCTTATTTCTATTATTATTATCGTAATAACTCTTATTTTTACCCTTATAACTATTATTATTATCGTAATAACTCTTATTTTTATCCTTATTACTATTATTATTATCGTAATAACTATTATTTTCAGCCTTATCACTATTATTATTATATGAATAACTCTTATTTTTATCCTTATTACTATTATTATTGTCGTAATAACTCTTATTTTTATCCTTATAACTATTATTATTATCGTAATAACTCTTATTTTTATCCTTATTACTATTATTATTATCGTAATAACTATTATTTTCAGCCTTATCACTATTATTATTATATGAATAACTCTTATTTTTATCCTTATTACTATTATTATTGTCGTAATAACTCTTGTTTTTATCCTTATTTCTATTATTATTATCATTATAACTATTACTTTCAGCCATATTCCTATTTTTAATATGTAATAACTCTTATTTTTATCCTAATTTCTATTATTATTATCGTAATAACTCTTATTTTTATCCTTATAACTGTTATTATTATCGTAATAACTCTTATTTTTGTCCTCATTCCTATTTTTATCATCATATTAACTCTTACTTTTATCCTTATTTCTATTATTATTATCGTAATAACTATTATTTTTATCCTTATAACTATTATTATTATCGTAATAACTCTTATTTTTATCCTTATTTCTATTATTATTATCGTAATAACTCTTATTTTTATACTTATAACTATTATTATTATCGTAATAACTCTTATTTTTGTCCTTCTTCCTATTTTATCATCGTATTAACTCTTACTTCTATCCTTATTACTATTATTATTATCGTAATAACTCTTATTTTGATCCTTACAACTATTATTATTATAGTAATAACTCTTATTTTTATCCTTATTACTATTATTATTATCGTAATAACTCTTATTTTTATCCTTGATGCTATTATTATCATCGTAATAACTCTCATTTTTATCCTTATTTCTATTATTATTATCATTATAACTATTACTTTCAGCCATATTCCTATTTTTATTATTTAATTACTCTTATTTTTATCCTAATTTCTATTATTATTATCGTAATAACTCTTATTTTTATCCTTATTTCTATTATTATTATCGTAATAACTATTATTTTTATCCTTATAACTATTATTATTATCGTAATAACTCTTATTTTTATCCTTATTTCTATTATTATTATCATTATAACTATTACTTTCAGCCATATTCCTATTTTTATTATTTAATTACTCTTATTTTTATCCTAATTTCTATTATTATTATCGTAATAACTCTTATTTTTATCCTTATAACTATTATTATTATCGTAATAACTCTTATTTTTGTCCTCATTCCTATTTTATCATCATATTAACTCTTACTTTTATCCTTATTACTATTATTATTATCGTAATAAATCTTATTTTTGTCCTTATTCCTATTTTATCATCATATTAACTCTTACTTTTATCCTTATTACTATTATTATTATCGTAATAACTCTTAATTTTATCCTTATTTCTATTATTATTATCGTAATAACTATTATTTTTTATCCTTATAACTATTATTATTATCGTAATAACTCTTATTTTTATCCTTATTTCTATTATTATTATCATTATAACTATTACTTTCAGCCATATTCCTATTTTTATTATTTAATTACTCTTATTTTTATCCTAATTTCTATTATTATTATCGTAATAACTCTTATTTTTATCCTTATTTCGATTATTGCTTTCGTAATAACTCTTATTTTTATCCTTATTTCTATTATTATTATCATTATAACTATTACTTTCAGCCATATTCCTATTTTTATTATGTAATAACTCTTATCTTTGTCCTTATTCCTATTTTATCATCATATTAACTCTTACTTTTATCGTTATTACTATTATTATTATCGTAATAACTCTTATTTTTATCCTTATTTCTATTATTATTATCGTAAAAACTCTTATTTTTACCCTTATAACTATTATTATTATCGTAATAACTCTTATTTTTATCCTTATTACTATTATTATTATCGTAATAACTATTATTTTCAGCCTTATCACTATTATTATTATATGAATAACTCTTATTTTTATCCTTATTACTATTATTATTGTCGTAATAACTCTTATTTTTATCCTTATAACTATTACTATTATCGTAATAACTCTTATTTTTATCCTTATTACTATTATTATTATCGTAATAACTATTATTTTCAGCCTTATCACTATTATTATTATATGAATAACTCTTATTTTTATCCTTATTACTATTATTATTGTCGTAATAACTCTTATTTTTATCATTATTTCTATTATTATTATCATTATAACTATTACTTTCAGCCATATTCCTATTTGTAATATGTAATAACTCTTATTTTTATCCTAATTTCTATTATTATTATCGTAATAACTCTTATTTTTATCCTTATTTCTATTATTATTATCGTAATAACTCTTATTTTTATACTTATAACTATTATTATTATCGTAATAACTCTTATTTTTGTCCTTCTTCCTATTTTATCATCGTATTAACTCTTACTTCTATCCTTATTACTATTATTATTATCGTAATAACTCTTATTTTGATCCTTACAACTATTATTATTATAGTAATAACTCTTATTTTTATCCTTATTACTATTATTATTATCGTAATAACTCTTATTTTTATCCTTGATGCTATTGTTATCATCGTAATAACTCTCATTTTTATCCTTATTTCTATTATTATTATCATTATAACTATTACTTTCAGCCATATTCCTATTTTTATTATTTAATTACTCTTATTTTTATCCTAATTTCTATTATTATTATCGTAATAACTCTTATTTTTATCCTTATTTCTATTATTATCATCGTAATAACTATTATTTTTATCCTTATAACTATTATTATTATCGTAATAACTCTTATTTTTATCCTTATTTCTATTATTATTATCATTATAACTATTACTTTCAGCCATATTCCTATTTTTATTATTTAATTACTCTTATTTTTATCCTAATTTCTATTATTATTATCGTAATAACTCTTATTTTTATCCTTATAACTATTATTATTATCGTAATAACTCTTAATTTTATCCTTATTTCTATTATTATTATCGTAATAACTATTATTTTTATCCTTATAACTATTATTATTATCGTAATAACTCTTATTTTTATCCTTATTTCTATTATTATTATCATTATAACTATTACTTTCAGCCATATTCCTATTTTTATTATGTAATAACTCTTATCTTTGTCCTTATTCCTATTTTATCATCATATTAACTCTTACTTTTATCGTTATTACTATTATTATTATCGTAATAACTCTTATTTTTATCCTTATTTCTATTATTATTATCGTAATAACTCTTATTTTTATTCTTATTTCTATTATTATTATCATTATAACTATTACTTTCAGCCATATTCCTATTTTTATTATGTAATAACTCTTATCTTTGTCCTTATTCCTATTTTATCATCATATTAACTCTTACTTTTATCGTTATTACTATTATTATTATCGTAATAACTCTTATTTTTATCCTTATTTCTATTATTATTATCGTAATAACTCTTATTTTTGTCCTTATTCCTATTTTATCATCATATTAACTCTTACTTTTATCGTTATTACTATTATTATTATCGTAATAACTCTTATTTTTATCCTTATTTCTATTATTATTATCGTAATAACTTTTATTTTTATACTTATAACTATTATTATTATCGTAATAACTCTTATTTTTGTCCTTCTTCCTATTTTATCATCGTATTAACTCTTACTTCTATCCTTATTACTATTATTATTATCGTAATAACTCTTATTTTTATCCTTACAACTATTATTATTATAGTAATAACTCTTATTTTTATCCTTATTACTATTATTATTATCGTAATAACTCTTATTTTTGTCCTTATTCCTATTTTATCATCATATTAACTCTTACTTTTATCCTTATTACTATTATTATTATCGTAATAACTCTTATTTTTATCCTTATTCCTATTATTATTATCGTAATAACTCTTTTTTTTATCCTTATAACTATTATTATCATCGCAATAACTATTATTTTTATCCTTATAACTATTATTATTATTATTGTAATAACTCTTATTTTTATCCTTATAAGTATTATTATTATCGTAATAACTATTATTTTTATCCTTATAACTATTATTATTATCGTAATAACTCTTATTTTTGTCCTTATTCCTATTTTATCATCATATTAACTCTTACTTTTATCCTTATTACTATTATTATTATCGTAATAACTCTTATTTTTATACTTATTACTATTATTATTATCGTAATAACTCTTATTTTTGTCCTTATTCCTATTTTATCATCATATTAACTCTTACTTTTATCGTTATTACTATTATTATTATCGTAATAACTCTTATTTTTATCCTTATTTCTATTATTATTATCGTAATAACTTTTATTTTTATACTTATAACTATTATTATTATCGTAATAACTCTTATTTTTGTCCTTCTTCCTATTTTATCATCGTATTAACTCTTACTTCTATCCTTATTACTATTATTATTATCGTAATAACTCTTATTTTTATCCTTACAACTATTATTATTATAGTAATAACTCTTATTTTTATCCTTATTACTATTATTATTATCGTAATAACTCTTATTTTTGTCCTTCTTCCTATTTTATCATCGTATTTACTCTTACTTCTATCCTTATTACTATTATTATTATCGTAATAACTCTTATTTTTATCCTTACAACTATTATTATTATCGTAATAACTCTTATTTTTACCCTTATAACTATTATTATTATCGTAATAACTCTTATTTTTATCCTTATAACTATTATTATTATCGTAATAACTATTATTTTTATCCTTATAACTATTATTATTATCGTAATAACTCTTATTTTTGTCCTTATTCCTATTTTATCATCATATTAACTCTTACTTTTATCCTTATTACTATTATTATTATCGTAATAACTCTTATTTTTATCCTTATTACTATTATTATTATCGTAATAACTCTTATTTTTGTCCTTATTCCTATTTTATCATCATATTAACTCTTACTTTTATCGTTATTACTATTATTATTATCGTAATAACTCTTATTTTTATCCTTATTTCTATTATTATTATCGTAATAACTTTTATTTTTATACTTATAACTATTATTATTATCGTAATAACTCTTATTTTTGTCCTTCTTCCTATTTTATCATCGTATTAACTCTTACTTCTATCCTTATTACTATTATTATTATCGTAATAACTCTTATTTTTATCCTTACAACTATTATTATTATAGTAATAACTCTTATTTTTATCCTTATTACTATTATTATTATCGTAATAACTCTTATTTTTGTCCTTATTCCTATTTTATCATCATATTAACTCTTACTTTTATCCTTATTACTATTATTATTATCGTAATAACTCTTATTTTTATCCTTATTCCTATTATTATTATCGTAATAACTCTTTTTTTTATCCTTATAACTATTATTATCATCGCAATAACTATTATTTTTATCCTTATAACTATTATTATTATTATTGTAATAACTCTTATTTTTATCCTTATAAGTATTATTATTATCGTAATAACTATTATTTTTATCCTTATAACTATTATTATTATCGTAATAACTCTTATTTTTGTCCTTATTCCTATTTTATCATCATATTAACTCTTACTTTTATCCTTATTACTATTATTATTATCGTAATAACTCTTATTTTTATCCTTATTACTATTATTATTATCGTAATAACTCTTATTTTTGTCCTTATTCCTATTTTATCATCATATTAACTCTTACTTTTATCGTTATTACTATTATTATTATCGTAATAACTCTTATTTTTATCCTTATTTCTATTATTATTATCGTAATAACTCTTATTTTTGTCCTTCTTCCTATTTTATCATCGTATTTACTCTTACTTCTATCCTTATTACTATTATTATTATCGTAATAACTCTTATTTTTATCCTTACAACTATTATTATTATCGTAATAACTCTTATTTTTACCCTTATAACTATTATTATTATCGTAATAACTCTTATTTTTATCCTTATAACTATTATTATTATC
>CAMAOD020000207.1:0-27340 GCA_945859595.2 Megachile willughbiella | reverse complement strand
AGTTATTACATAATAAAAATAGGAACATGGCTGAAAGTAATAGTTATAATGATAATAATAACAGAAAAAAGGATAAAAATAAGAGTTATTACATAATAAAAATAGGAACATGGCTGAAAGTAATAGTTATAATGATAATCATAACAGAAATAAGGATAAAAATATGAGTTATTACGATAATAATAATAGTAATAAGGATAAAAGTAAGAGTTAATACGATGATAAAATAGGAATAAGGACAAAAATAAGATTTATTACGATAATAATAATAGTAATTAGGATAAAAGTAAGAGTGAATACGATGATAAAATAGGAATAAGGACAAGAATAAGAGTTATTACGATAATAATAATAGTTATAAGGATAAAAATAAGAGTTATTGCGATAATAATAATAGTTATAAGGATAAAAATAAGAGTTACTACGATAATAATAATAGAAATAAGGATAAAAATAAGAGTTACTACATAATAAAAATAGGAATATGGCTAAAAGTAATAGTTATAATCATAATAATAATAGCAATAAGGACAAAAATAAGAGTTATTACGATAATAATAATAGTTATAAGGATAAAAATAAGAGTTATTACGATAATAATAATAGAAATAAGGATAAAAATGAGAGTTATTACGATAATAATAATAGTTATAAGAATAAAAATAAGAGTTATTACGATAATGATAATAGTTATAAGGATAAAAATGAGAGTTATTACGATAATAATAATAGTTATAAGAATAAAAATAAGAGTTATTACGATAATGATAATAGTTATAAGGATAAAAATAAGGGTTATTACGATAATAATAATAGAAATAAGGACAAAAATAAGAGTTATTACGATAATAATAATAGTAATGTGGATAAAAGTAAGAGTTAATACGATGATAAAATAGGAATAAGGGCAAAAATGAGAGTTATTACGATAATAATAATAGTAATAAGGATAAAAGTAAGAGTGAATACGATGATAAAATAGGAATAAGGACAAGAATAAGAGTTATTACGATAATAATAATAGTTATAAGGATAAAAATAAGAGTTATTACGATAATAATAATAGATATAAGGATAAAAATAAGAGTTACTACGATAATAATAATAGAAATAAGGACAAAAATAAGAGTTATTACGATAATAATAATAGTAATAAGGATAAAAGTAAGAGTTAATACGATGATAAAATAGGAATAAGGACAAAAATAAGAGTTATTACGATAATAATAATAGTAATAAGGATAAAAGTAAGAGTTAATACGATGATAAAGTAGGAATAAGGACAAGAATGAGAGTTATTACGATAATAATAATAGTTATAAGAATAAAAATAAGAGTTATTGCGATAATAATAATAGTTATAAGGATAAAAATAAGAGTTACTACGATAATAATAATATAAATAAGGATAAAAATAAGAGTTGTTACATAATAAAAATAGGAATATGGCTGAAAGTAATAGTTATAATGATAATAATAACACAAATAAGCATAAAAATAAGAGTTATTACGATAATAATAATAGTAATGAGGACAAAAGTTAGAGTTAATAGGATGATAAAATAGGAATACGGACAAACACAAGAGTTATTACGATAATAATAATATTTACAAGGATAAAAATAACGGTTCTTACGATAATAATAATAGAAATAAGGATAAAAATAAGAGTTATTACGATAATAATAATAGTAATGTGGATAAAAGTAAGAGTTAATACGATGATAAAATAGGAATAAGGACAAAAATGAGAGTTATTACGATAATAATAATAGTAATAAGGATAAAAGTAAGAGTGAATACGATGATAAAATAGGAATAAGGACAAGAATAAGAGTTATTACGATAATAATAATAGTTAGAAGGATAAAAATAAGAGTTATTACGATAATAATAATAGATATAAGGATAAAAATAAGAGTTACTACGATAATAATAATAGAAATAAGGATAAAAATAAGAGTTATTACATAATAAAAATAGGAATATGGCTAAAAGTAATAGTTATAATCATAATAATAATAGCAATAAGGACAAGAATAAGAGTTATTACGATAATAATAATAGTTATAAGGATAAAAATAAGAGTTATTACGATAATAATAATAGAAATAAGGATAAAAATAAGAGTTATTACGATAATAATAATAGTAATAAGGATAAAAGTAAGAGTTAATACGATGATGAAATAGGAATAAGGACAAAAATAAGATTTATTACGATAATAATAATAGTAATAAGGATAAAGGTAAGAGTTATTACGATGATAAAATAGGAATAAGGACAAAAATAAGAGTTATTACGATAATAATAATAGTAATAAGGATAAAAGTAAGAGTTAATACGACGATAAAATAGGAATAAGGACAAAAATAAGAGTTATTACGATAATAATAATAGTAATAAGGATAAAAGTAAGAGTGAATACGATGATAAAATAGGAATAAGGACAAGAATAAGAGTTATTACGATAATAATAATAGTTAGAAGGATAAAAATAAGAGTTATTACGATAATAATAATAGATATAAGGATAAAAATAAGAGTTATTACGATAATAATAATGGAAATAAGGATAAAAATAAGAGTCATTTCGATAATAATAATAGAAATAAGGATAAAAATAAGAGTTATTACATAATAAAAATAGGAACATGGCTGAAAGTAATAGTTATAATGATAATAATAACAGAAATAAGGATAAAAATATGAGTTATTACGATAATAATAATAGTAACAAGGATAAAAGTAAGAGTTAATACGATGATAAAATAGGAATAAGGACAAAAAATAAGATTTATTACGATAATAATAATAGTTATAAGGATAAAAATAAGAGTTATTGCGATAATAATAATAGTTATAAGGATAAAAATAAGAGTTACTACGATAATAATAATAGAAATAAGGATAAAAATAAGAGTTACTACATAATAAAAATAGGAATATGGCTAAAAGTAATAGTTATAATCATAATAATAATAGCAATAAGGACAAAAATAAGAGTTATTACGATAATAATAATAGTTATAAGGATAAAAATAAGAGTTATTACGATAATAATAATAGAAATAAGGATAAAAATGAGAGTTATTACGATAATAATAATAGTTATAAGAATAAAAATAAGAGTTATTACGATAATGATAATAGTTATAAGGATAAAAATGAGAGTTATTACGATAATAATAATAGTTATAAGAATAAAAATAAGAGTTATTACGATAATGATAATAGTTATAAGGATAAAAATAAGGGTTATTACGATAATAATAATAGAAATAAGGACAAAAATAAGAGTTATTACGATAATAATAATAGTAATGTGGATAAAAGTAAGAGTTAATACGATGATAAAATAGGAATAAGGACAAAAATGAGAGTTATTACGATAATAATAATAGTAATAAGGATAAAAGTAAGAGTGAATACGATGATAAAATAGGAATAAGGACAAGAATAAGAGTTATTACGATAATAATAATAGTTATAAGGATAAAAATAAGAGTTATTACGATAATAATAATAGATATAAGGATAAAAATAAGAGTTACTACGATAATAATAATAGAAATAAGGACAAAAATAAGAGTTATTACGATAATAATAATAGTAATAAGGATAAAAGTAAGAGTTAATACGATGATAAAGTAGGAATAAGGACAAGAATGAGAGTTATTACGATAATAATAATAGTTATAAGAATAAAAATAAGAGTTATTGCGATAATAATAATAGTTATAAGGATAAAAATAAGAGTTACTACGATAATAATAATATAAATAAGGATAAAAATAAGAGTTGTTACATAATAAAAATAGGAATATGGCTGAAAGTAATAGTTATAATGATAATAATAACACAAATAAGCATAAAAATAAGAGTTATTACGATAATAATAATAGTAATGAGGACAAAAGTTAGAGTTAATAGGATGATAAAATAGGAATACGGACAAACACAAGAGTTATTACGATAATAATAATATTTACAAGGATAAAAATAACGGTTCTTACGATAATAATAATAGAAATAAGGATAAAAATAAGAGTTATTACGATAATAATAATAGTAATGTGGATAAAAGTAAGAGTTAATACGATGATAAAATAGGAATAAGGACAAAAATGAGAGTTATTACGATAATAATAATAGTAATAAGGATAAAAGTAAGAGTGAATACGATGATAAAATAGGAATAAGGACAAGAATAAGAGTTATTACGATAATAATAATAGTTAGAAGGATAAAAATAAGAGTTATTACGATAATAATAATAGATATAAGGATAAAAATAAGAGTTACTACGATAATAATAATAGAAATAAGGATAAAAATAAGAGTTATTACATAATAAAAATAGGAATATGGCTAAAAGTAATAGTTATAATCATAATAATAATAGCAATAAGGACAAGAATAAGAGTTATTACGATAATAATAATAGTTATAAGGATAAAAATAAGAGTTATTACGATAATAATAATAGAAATAAGGATAAAAATAAGAGTTATTACGATAATAATAATAGTAATAAGGATAAAAGTAAGAGTTAATACGATGATGAAATAGGAATAAGGACAGAAATAAGATTTATTACGATAATAATAATAGTAATAAGGATAAAGGTAAGAGTTATTACGATGATAAAATAGGAATAAGGACAAAAATAAGAGTTATTACGATAATAATAATAGTAATAAGGATAAAAGTAAGAGTTAATACGACGATAAAATAGGAATAAGGACAAAAATAAGAGTTATTACGATAATAATAATAGTAATAAGGATAAAAGTAAGAGTGAATACGATGATAAAATAGGAATAAGGACAAGAATAAGAGTTATTACGATAATAATAATAGTTAGAAGGATAAAAATAAGAGTTATTACGATAATAATAATAGATATAAGGATAAAAATAAGAGTTATTACGATAATAGTAATGGAAATAAGGATAAAAATAAGAGTCATTTCGATAATAATAATAGAAATAAGGATAAAAATAAGAGTTATTACATAATAAAAATAGGAACATGGCTGAAAGTAATAGTTATAATGATAATAATAACAGAAATAAGGATAAAAATATGAGTTATTACGATAATAATAATAGTAACAAGGATAAAAGTAAGAGTTAATACGATGATAAAATAGGAATAAGGACAAAAATAAGATTTATTACGATAATAATAATAGTAATAAGGATAAAGGTAAGAGTTATTACGATGATAAAATAGGAATAAGGACAAAAATAAGAGTTATTACGATAATAATAATGGAAATAAGGATAAAAATAAGAGTCATTTCGATAATAATAATAGAAATAAGGATAAAAATAAGAGTTATTACATAATAAAAATAGGAACATGGCTGAAAGTAATAGTTATAATGATAATAATAACAGAAATAAGGATAAAAATATGAGTTATTACGATAATAATAATAGTAACAAGGATAAAAGTAAGAGTTAATACGATGATAAAATAGGAATAAGGACAAAAATAAGATTTATTACGATAATAATAATAGTAATAAGGATAAAGGTAAGAGTTATTACGATAATAATAATAGTTATAAGGATAAAAATAAGAGTTATTACGATAATAATAATGGAAATAAGGATAAAAATAAGAGTCATTTCGATAATAATAATAGAAATAAGGATAAAAATATGAGTTATTACGATAATAATAATAGTAATAAGGATAAAAGTAGGAGTTAATACGATGATAAAATAGGAATAAGGACAAAAATAAGATTTATTACGATAATAATAATAGTAATAAGGATAAATGTAAGAGTTATTACGATAATAATAATAGTTGTAAGGATAAAAATAAGAGTTATTACGATAATAATAATGGAAATAAGGATAAAAATAAGAGTCATTTCGATAATAATAATAGAAATAAGGATAAAAATAAGAGTTATTACATAATAAAAATAGGAACATGGCTGAAAGTAATAGTTATAATGATAATAATAACAGAAAAAAGGATAAAAATAAGAGTTATTACATAATAAAAATAGGAACATGGCTGAAAGTAATAGTTATAATGATAATCATAACAGAAATAAGGATAAAAATATGAGTTATTACGATAATAATAATAGTAATAAGGATAAAAGTAAGAGTGAATACGATGATAAAATAGGAATAAGGACAAGAATAAGAGTTATTATGATAATAATAATAGTTATAAGGATAAAAATAAGAGTTATTACGATAATAATAATAGATATAAGGATAAAAATAAGAGTTACTACGATAATAATAATAGAAATAAGGACAAAAATAAGAGTTATTACGATAATAATAATAGTAATAAGGATAAAAGTAAGAGTTAATACGATGATAAAATAGGAATAAGGACAAAAATAAGAGTTATTACGATAATAATAATAGTAATAAGGATAAAAGTAAGAGTTAATACGATGATAAAGTAGGAATAAGGACAAGAATGAGAGTTATTACGATAATAATAATAGTTATAAGAATAAAAATAAGAGTTATTACGATAATAATAATAGTTATAAGGATAAAAATAAGAGTTACTACGATAATAATAATATAAATAAGGATAAAAATAAGAGTTGTTACATAATAAAAATAGGAATATGGCTGAAAGTAATAGTTATAATGATAATAATAACACAAATAAGCATAAAAATAAGAGTTATTACGATAATAATAATAGTAATGAGGACAAAAGTTAGAGTTAATAGGATGATAAAATAGGAATACGGACAAACACAAGAGTTATTACGATAATAATAATATTTATAAGGATAAAAATAACGGTTCTTACGATAATAATAATAGAAATAAGGATAAAAATAAGAGTTATTACGATAATAATAATAGTAATGTGGATAAAAGTAAGAGTTAATACGATGATAAAATAGGAATAAGGACAAAAATGAGAGTTATTACGATAATAATAATAGTAATAAGGATAAAAGTAAGAGTGAATACGATGATAAAATAGGAATAAGGACAAGAATAAGAGTTATTACGATAATAATAATAGTTAGAAGGATAAAAATAAGAGTTATTACGATAATAATAATAGATATAAGGATAAAAATAAGAGTTACTACGATAATAATAATAGAAATAAGGATAAAAATAAGAGTTATTACATAATAAAAATAGGAATATGGCTAAAAGTAATAGTTATAATCATAATAATAATAGCAATAAGGACAAGAATAAGAGTTATTACGATAATAATAATAGTTATAAGGATAAAAATAAGAGTTATTACGATAATAATAATAGAAATAAGGATAAAAATAAGAGTTATTACGATAATAATAATAGTAATAAGGATAAAAGTAAGAGTTAATACGATGATGAAATAGGAATAAGGACAAAAATAAGATTTATTACGATAATAATAATAGTAATAAGGATAAAGGTAAGAGTTATTACGATGATAAAATAGGAATAAGGACAAAAATAAGAGTTATTACGATAATAATAATAGTAATAAGGATAAAAGTAAGAGTTAATACGACGATAAAATAGGAATAAGGACAAAAATAAGAGTTATTACGATAATAATAATAGTAATAAGGATAAAAGTAAGAGTGAATACGATGATAAAATAGGAATAAGGACAAGAATAAGAGTTATTACGATAATAATAATAGTTAGAAGGATAAAAATAAGAGTTATTACGATAATAATAATAGATATAAGGATAAAAATAAGAGTTATTACGATAATAATAATGGAAATAAGGATAAAAATAAGAGTCATTTCGATAATAATAATAGAAATAAGGATAAAAATAAGAGTTATTACATAATAAAAATAGGAACATGGCTGAAAGTAATAGTTATAATGATAATAATAACAGAAATAAGGATAAAAATATGAGTTATTACGATAATAATAATAGTAACAAGGATAAAAGTAAGAGTTAATACGATGATAAAATAGGAATAAGGACAAAAATAAGATTTATTACGATAATAATAATAGTAATAAGGATAAAGGTAAGAGTTATTACGATAATAATAATAGTTATAAGGATATAAATAAGAGTTATTACGATAATAATAATGGAAATAAGGATAAAAATAAGAGTCATTTCGATAATAATAATAGAAATAAGGATAAAAATAAGAGTTATTACATAATAAAACTAGGAACATGGCTGAAAGTAATAGTTATAATGATAATCATAACAGAAATAAGGATAAAAAATATGAGTTATTACGATAATAATAATAGTAATAAGGATAAAAGTAAGAGTTAATACGATGATAAAATAGGAATAAGGACAAAAATAAGATTTATTACGATAATAATAATAGTAATTAGGATAAAAGTAAGAGTGAATACGATGATAAAATAGGAATAAGGACAAGAATAAGAGTTATTACGATAATAATAATAGTTATAAGGATAAAAATAAGAGTTATTGCGATAATAATAATAGTTATAAGGATAAAAATAAGAGTTACTACGATAATAATAATAGAAATAAGGATAAAAATAAGAGTTACTACATAATAAAAATAGGAATATGGCTAAAAGTAATAGTTATAATCATAATAATAATAGCAATAAGGACAAAAATAAGAGTTATTACGATAATAATAATAGTTATAAGGATAAAAATAAGAGTTATTACGATAATAATAATAGAAATAAGGATAAAAATAAGAGTTATTACATAATAAAAATAGGAACATGGCTGAAAGTAATAGTTATAATGATAATAATAACAGAAATAAGGATAAAAATATGAGTTATTACGATAATAATAATAGTAACAAGGATAAAAGTAAGAGTTAATACGATGATAAAATAGGAATAAGGACAAAAATAAGATTTATTACGATAATAATAATAGTAATAAGGATAAATGTAAGAGTTATTACGATAATAATAATAGTTATAAGGATATAAATAAGAGTTATTACGATAATAATAATGGAAATAAGGATAAAAATAAGAGTCATTTCGATAATAATAATAGAAATAAGGATAAAAATAAGAGTTATTACATAATAAAACTAGGAACATGGCTGAAAGTAATAGTTATAATGATAATCATAACAGAAATAAGGATAAAAATATGAGTTATTACGATAATAATAATAGTAATAAGGATAAAAGTAAGAGTTAATACGATGATAAAATAGGAATAAGGACAAAAATAAGATTTATTACGATAATAATAATAGTAATTAGGATAAAAGTAAGAGTGAATACGATGATAAAATAGGAATAAGGACAAGAATAAGAGTTATTACGATAATAATAATAGTTATAAGGATAAAAATAAGAGTTATTGCGATAATAATAATAGTTATAAGGATAAAAATAAGAGTTACTACGATAATAATAATAGAAATAAGGATAAAAATAAGAGTTACTACATAATAAAAATAGGAATATGGCTAAAAGTAATAGTTATAATCATAATAATAATAGCAATAAGGACAAAAATAAGAGTTATTACGATAATAATAATAGTTATAAGGATAAAAATAAGAGTTATTACGATAATAATAATAGAAATAAGGATAAAAATGAGAGTTATTACGATAATAATAATAGTTATAAGAATAAAAATAAGAGTTATTACGATAATGATAATAGTTATAAGGATAAAAATGAGAGTTATTACGATAATAATAATAGTTATAAGAATAAAAATAAGAGTTATTACGATAATGATAATAGTTATAAGGATAAAAATAAGGGTTATTACGATAATAATAATAGAAATAAGGACAAAAATAAGAGTTATTACGATAATAATAATAGTAATGTGGATAAAAGTAAGAGTTAATACGATGATAAAATAGGAATAAGGACAAAAATAAGAGTTATTACGATAATAATAATAGTAATAAGGATAAAAGTAAGAGTTAATACGATGATAAAATAGGAATAAGGACAAAAATAAGAGTTATTACGATAATAATAATAGTAATAAGGATAAAAGTAAGAGTTAATACGATGATAAAGTAGGAATAAGGACAAGAATGAGAGTTATTACGATAATAATAATAGTTATAAGAATAAAAATAAGAGTTATTGCGATAATAATAATAGTTATAAGGATAAAAATAAGAGTTACTACGATAATAATAATATAAATAAGGATAAAAATAAGAGTTGTTACATAATAAAAATAGGAATATGGCTGAAAGTAATAGTTATAATGATAATAATAACACAAATAAGCATAAAAATAAGAGTTATTACGATAATAATAATGGAAATAAGGATAAAAATAAGAGTCATTTCGATAATAATAATAGAAATAAGGATAAAAATAAGAGTTATTACATTATAAAACTAGGAACATGGCTGAAAGTAATAGTTATAATGATAATCATAACAGAAATAAGGATAAAAATATGAGTTATTACGATAATAATAATAGTAATAAGGATAAAAGTAAGAGTTAATACGATGATAAAATAGGAATAAGGACAAAAATAAGATTTATTACGATAATAATAATAGTAATTAGGATAAAAGTAAGAGTGAATACGATGATAAAATAGGAATAAGGACAAGAATAAGAGTTATTACGATAATAATAATAGTTATAAGGATAAAAATAAGAGTTATTGCGATAATAATAATAGTTATAAGGATAAAAATAAGAGTTACTACGATAATAATAATAGAAATAAGGATAAAAATAAGAGTTATTACATAATAAAAATAGGAATATGGCTAAAAGTAATAGTTATAATCATAATAATAATAGCAATAAGGACAAAAATAAGAGTTATTACGATAATAATAATAGTTATAAGGATAAAAATAAGAGTTATTACGATAATAATAATAGAAATAAGGATAAAAATGAGAGTTATTACGATAATAATAATAGTTATAAGAATAAAAATAAGAGTTATTACGATAATGATAATAGTTATAAGGATAAAAATAAGGGTTATTACGATAATAATAATAGAAATAAGGATAAAAATAAGAGTTATTACGATAATAATAATAGTAATGTGGATAAAAATAAGAGTTATTACATAATAAAAATAGGAACATGGCTGAAAGTAATAGTTATAATGATAATAATAACAGAAATAAGGATAAAAATATGAGTTATTACGATAATAATAATAGTAATAAGGATAAAAGTAATAGTGAATACGATGATAAAATAGGAATAAGGACAAGAATAAGAGTTATTACGATAATAATAATAGTTATAAGGATAAAAATAAGAGTTATTGCGATAATAATAATAGTTATAAGGATAAAAATAAGAGTTACTACGATAATAATAATAGAAATAAGGATAAAAATAAGAGTTATTACATAATAAAAATAGGAATATGGCTAAAAGTAATAGTTATAATCGTAATAATAATAGCAATAAGGACAAAAATAAGAGTTATTACGATAATAATAATAGTTATAAGGATAAAAATAAGAGTTATTACGATAATAATAATAGAAATAAGGATAAAAATGAGAGTTATTACGATAATAATAATAGTTATAAGAATAAAAATAAGAGTTATTACGATAATGATAATAGTTATAAGGATAAAAATAAGGGTTATTACGATAATAATAATAGAAATAAGGATAAAAATAAGAGTTATTACGATAATAATAATAGTAATGTGGATAAAAGTAAGAGTTAATACGATGATAAAATAGGAATAAGGACAAAAATGAGAGTTATTACGATAATAATAATAGTAATAAGGATAAAAGTAAGAGTGAATACGATGATAAAATGGGAATAAGGACAAGAATAAGAGTTATTACGATAATAATAATAGTTATAAGGATAAAAATAACGGTTATTACGATAATAATAATAGAAATAAGGATAAAAGTAAGAGTTATTACATAATAAAGATAGGAATATGGCTGAAAGTAATAGTTATAATGATAATAATAATAGAAATAAGAATAAAAATAAGAGTTATTACATAATAAAAATAGGAATATGGCTGAAAGTAATAGTTATAATGATAATAATAACAGAAATAAGGATAAAAATAAGAGTTATTACGATAATAATAATGGTAATAAGGATAAAAATAAGAGTTATTACGATAATAATAATAGTAATAAGGATAAAAATAAGAGTTATTACGATAATAATAATGGTAATGAGGATAAAAGTAAGAGTTAATACGATGATAAAATAGGAATAAGGACAAAAATGAGAGTTATTACGATAAAGTAATAGAAATAAGGATAAAAATAAGAGTCATTACATAATAAGAATAGGAATAGGGCTGAAAATAATAGTTATAACGATAATAATAATAGTAATAAGGATAAGTAATAGTTATAAAGATAATAGTTATTACGATAATAATAATAGTAATAAGGATAAAAGTAAGAGTTAATACGATGATAAAATAGGAATAAGGACAAAAATAAGATTTATTACGATAATAATAATAGTAATTAGGATAAAAGTAAGAGTGAATACGATGATAAAATAGGAATAAGGACAAGAATAAGAGTTATTACGATAATAATAATAGTTATAAGGATAAAAATAAGAGTTATTGCGATAATAATAATAGTTATAAGGATAAAAATAAGAGTTACTACGATAATAATAATAGAAATAAGGATAAAAATAAGAGTTACTACATAATAAAAATAGGAATATGGCTAAAAGTAATAGTTATAATCATAATAATAATAGCAATAAGGACAAAAATAAGAGTTATTACGATAATAATAATAGTTATAAGGATAAAAATAAGAGTTATTACGATAATAATAATAGAAATAAGGATAAAAATGAGAGTTATTACGATAATAATAATAGTTATAAGAATAAAAATAAGAGTTATTACGATAATGATAATAGTTATAAGGATAAAAATGAGAGTTATTACGATAATAATAATAGTTATAAGAATAAAAATAAGAGTTATTACGATAATGATAATAGTTATAAGGATAAAAATAAGGGTTATTACGATAATAATAATAGAAATAAGGACAAAAATAAGAGTTATTACGATAATAATAATAGTAATGTGGATAAAAGTAAGAGTTAATACGATGATAAAATAGGAATAAGGACAAAAATGAGAGTTATTACGATAATAATAATAGTAATAAGGATAAAAGTAAGAGTGAATACGATGATAAAATAGGAATAAGGACAAGAATAAGAGTTATTACGATAATAATAATAGTTATAAGGATAAAAATAAGAGTTATTACGATAATAATAATAGATATAAGGATAAAAATAAGAGTTACTACGATAATAATAATAGAAATAAGGACAAAAATAAGAGTTATTACGATAATAATAATAGTAATAAGGATAAAAGTAAGAGTTAATACGATGATAAAATAGGAATAAGGACAAAAATAAGAGTTATTACGATAATAATAATAGTAATAAGGATAAAAGTAAGAGTTAATACGATGATAAAGTAGGAATAAGGACAAGAATGAGAGTTATTACGATAATAATAATAGTTATAAGAATAAAAATAAGAGTTATTGCGATAATAATAATAGTTATAAGGATAAAAATAAGAGTTACTACGATAATAATAATATAAATAAGGATAAAAATAAGAGTTGTTACATAATAAAAATAGGAATATGGCTGAAAGTAATAGTTATAATGATAATAATAACACAAATAAGCATAAAAATAAGAGTTATTACGATAATAATAATAGTAATGAGGACAAAAGTTAGAGTTAATAGGATGATAAAATAGGAATACGGACAAACACAAGAGTTATTACGATAATAATAATATTTATAAGGATAAAAATAACGGTTCTTACGATAATAATAATAGAAATAAGGATAAAAATAAGAGTTATTACGATAATAATAATAGTAATGTGGATAAAAGTAAGAGTTAATACGATGATAAAATAGGAATAAGGACAAAAATGAGAGTTATTACGATAATAATAATAGTAATAAGGATAAAAGTAAGAGTGAATACGATGATAAAATAGGAATAAGGACAAGAATAAGAGTTATTACGATAATAATAATAGTTAGAAGGATAAAAATAAGAGTTATTACGATAATAATAATAGATATAAGGATAAAAATAAGAGTTACTACGATAATAATAATAGAAATAAGGATAAAAATAAGAGTTATTACATAATAAAAATAGGAATATGGCTAAAAGTAATAGTTATAATCATAATAATAATAGCAATAAGGACAAGAATAAGAGTTATTACGATAATAATAATAGTTATAAGGATAAAAATAAGAGTTATTACGATAATAATAATAGAAATAAGGATAAAAATAAGAGTTATTACGATAATAATAATAGTAATAAGGATAAAAGTAAGAGTTAATACGATGATGAAATAGGAATAAGGACAAAAATAAGATTTATTACGATAATAATAATAGTAATAAGGATAAAGGTAAGAGTTATTACGATGATAAAATAGGAATAAGGACAAAAATAAGAGTTATTACGATAATAATAATAGTAATAAGGATAAACGTAAGAGTTAATACGACGATAAAATAGGAATAAGGACAAAAATAAGAGTTATTACGATAATAATAATAGTAATAAGGATAAAAGTAAGAGTGAATACGATGATAAAATAGGAATAAGGACAAGAATAAGAGTTATTACGATAATAATAATAGTTATAAGGATAAAAATAATAGTTATTACGATAATAATAATGGAAATAAGGATAAAAATAAGAGTCATTTCGATAATAATAATAGAAATAAGGATAAAAATAAGAGTTATTACATAATAAAAATAGGAACATGGCTGAAAGTAATAGTTATAATGATAATAATAACAGAAATAAGGATAAAAATATGAGTTATTACGATAATAATAATAGTAACAAGGATAAAAGTAAGAGTTAATACGATGATAAAATAGGAATAAGGACAAAAAATAAGATTTATTACGATAATAATAATAGTAATAAGGATAAAGGTAAGAGTTATTACGATAATAATAATAGTTATAAGGATATAAATAAGAGTTATTACGATAATAATAATGGAAATAAGGATAAAAATAAGAGTCATTTCGATAATAATAATAGAAATAAGGATAAAAATAAGAGTTATTACATTATAAAACTAGGAACATGGCTGAAAGTAATAGTTATAATGATAATCATAACAGAAATAAGGATAAAAATATGAGTTATTACGATAATAATAATAGTAATAAGGATAAAAGTAAGAGTTAATACGATGATAAAATAGGAATAAGGACAAAAATAAGATTTATTACGATAATAATAATAGTAATTAGGATAAAAGTAAGAGTGAATACGATGATAAAATAGGAATAAGGACAAGAATAAGAGTTATTACGATAATAATAATAGTTATAAGGATAAAAATAAGAGTTATTGCGATAATAATAATAGTTATAAGGATAAAAATAAGAGTTACTACGATAATAATAATAGAAATAAGGATAAAAATAAGAGTTATTACATAATAAAAATAGGAATATGGCTAAAAGTAATAGTTATAATCATAATAATAATAGCAATAAGGACAAAAATAAGAGTTATTACGATAATAATAATAGTTATAAGGATAAAAATAAGAGTTATTACGATAATAATAATAGAAAAAGGATAAAAATGAGAGTTATTACGATAATAATAATAGTTATAAGAATAAAAATAAGAGTTATTACGATAATGATAATAGTTATAAGGATAAAAATAAGGGTTATTACGATAATAATAATAGAAATAAGGATAAAAATAAGAGTTATTACGATAATAATAATAGTAATGTGGATAAAAATAAGAGTTATTACATAATAAAAATAGGAACATGGCTGAAAGTAATAGTTATAATGATAATAATAACAGAAATAAGGATAAAAATATGGGTTATTACGATAATAATAATAGTAATAAGGATAAAAGTAATAGTGAATACGATGATAAAATAGGAATAAGGACAAGAATAAGAGTTATTACGATAATAATAATAGTTATAAGGATAAAAATAAGAGTTATTGCGATAATAATAATAGTTATAAGGATAAAAATAAGAGTTACTACGATAATAATAATAGAAATAAGGATAAAAATAAGAGTTATTACATAATAAAAATAGGAATATGGCTAAAAGTAATAGTTATAATCGTAATAATAATAGCAATAAGGACAAAAATAAGAGTTATTACGATAATAATAATAGTTATAAGGATAAAAATAAGAGTTATTACGATAATAATAATAGAAATAAGGATAAAAATGAGAGTTATTACGATAATAATAATAGTTATAAGAATAAAAATAAGAGTTATTACGATAATGATAATAGTTATAAGGATAAAAATAAGGGTTATTACGATAATAATAATAGAAATAAGGATAAAAATAAGAGTTATTACGATAATAATAATAGTAATGTGGATAAAAGTAAGAGTTAATACGATGATAAAATAGGAATAAGGACAAAAATGAGAGTTATTACGATAATAATAATAGTAATAAGGATAAAAGTAAGAGTGAATACGATGATAAAAATAGGAATAAGGACAAGAATCAGAGTTATTACGATAATAATAATAGTTATAAGGATAAAAATAAGTGTTATTACGATAATAATAATAGATATAAGGATAAAAATAAGAGTTACTACGATAATAATAATAGAAATAAGGATAAAAATAAGAGTTATTACATAATAAAAATAGGAATATGGCTAAAAGTAATAGTTATAATCATAATAATAATAGCAATAAGGACAAGAATAAGAGTTATTACGATAATAATAATAGTTATAAGGATAAAAATAAGAGTTATTACGATAATAATAATAGAAATAAGGATAAAAATAAGAGTTATTACGATAATAATAATAGTAATAAGGATAAAAGTAAGAGTTAATACGATGATAAAATAGGAATAAGGACAAAAATAAGATTTATTACGATAATAATAATAGTAATAAGGATAAAGGTAAGAGTTATTACGATGATAAAATAGGAATAAGGACAAAAATAAGAGTTATTACGATAATAATAATAGTAATAAGGATAAAAGTAAGAGTTAATACGATGATAAAATAGGAATAAGGACAAAAATAAGAGTTATTACGATAATAATAATAGAAATAAGGATAAAAATAAGAGTTATTACATAATAAAAATAGGAATATGGCTGAAAGTAATAGTTATAATGATAATAATAACAGAAATAAGGATAAAAATAAGAGTTATTACGATAATAATAATAGTAATGAGGACAAAAGTAAGAGTTAATACCATGATAAGATACGAATAAGGACAAAAATAAGATTTATTACGATAATAATAATAGTTGTAAGGATAAAAATAAGAGTTATTACGATAATAATAATAGATATAAGGATAAAAATAAGAGTTATTACGATAATAATAATGGAAATAAGGATAAAAATAAGAGTCATTTCGATAATAATAATAGAAATTAGGATAAAAATAAGAGTCATTACATAATAAAAATAGGAACATGGCTGAAAGTAATAGTTATAATGATAATAATAACAGAAATAAGGAAAAGAATCAGAGTTATTACGATAATAATAATAGTAATAAGGATAAAAGTAAGAGTTAATACGATGATAAAATAGGAATAAGGACAAGAATAAGAGTTATTACGATAATAATAATAGTAATAAAGGATAAAAGTAAGAGTTAATACGATGATAAAATAGGAATAAGGACAAAAATAACAGTTATTAAGATAATAATAATAGTTATAAGGATAAAAAGAAGAGTTATTACGAAAATAATAATAGAAATAAAGATAAAAATAAGAGTTATTACATAATAAAAATAGGAGTATGGCCGAAAGTAATAGTTTTAATCATAATAATAATAGAAATAAAGATAAAAATAAGAGTTATTACGATAATAATAATAGAAATAAGGATAAAAATAAGAGTTATTACGATAATAATAATAGTAATAAGAATAAAAATAAGAGTTATTACATAATAAAAATAGTAATAAGGATAAAAATAAGAGTTATTACATAATATAAATAGGAATAAGGCTGAAAATAATGGTTATAATGTTAATAATAATAGAAATAAGGATAAAAATAAGAGTTATTACGATAATAATAATAGTTATAACGATAAAAGTAAGAGTTAATACGATGATAAAATAAGAATAAGGACAAAAATAAGAGTTATTAAGATAATAATAATAGTTATAAGGATAAAAAGAAGAGTTATTACGAAAATAATAATAGAAATAAGGATAAAAATAAGAGTTATTACATAATAAAAATAGGAGTATGGCCGAAAGTAATAGTTTTAATCATAATAATAATAGAAATAAAGATAAAAATAAGAGTTATTACGATAATAATAATAGTAATAAGGATAAAAGTAAGAGTTAATACGATAATAAAAATAGGAATAAGGATAAAAATAGGAGTTGTTTATATAATAATAATAGTGATAAGGCTCAAAATAATAGTTATTACGATAATAATAATAGTAATAAGGATAAAAATAAGAGTTATTACATAATAAAAATAGTAATAAGGATAAAAATAAGAGTTATTACATAATAAAAATAGGAATAAGGCTGAAAATAATGGTTATAATGATAATAATTATAGAAATAAGGATAAAAATAAGAGTTGTTACGATAATAATAATAGTAATAAGGATAAAAATAAGAGTTATTACATAATAAAAATAGGAATAAGGCTGAAAATAATGGTTATAATGATAATAATAATAGAAATAAGGATAAAAATAAGAGTTATTACGATAATAATAATAGAAATAAGGATAAAAATAAGAGTTATTACGATAATAATAATAGAAATAAGGATAGAAATAAGAGTTAATACGATGAGAAAAATAGGAATAAGGATAAAAATAAGAGTTATTACGATAATAATAATAGAAATAAGGATAAAAATAAGAGTTATTACGATAATAATAATAGTGATAAGTATAAAAGTAAGAGTTAATACGATGATAAAATAGGAATAAGGGCAAAAATAAGATTTATTAAGATAATAATAATAGTTATAAGGATAAAAAGAAGAGTTATTACGAAAATAATAATAGAAATAAGGATAAAAATAAGAGTTATTACATAATAAAAATAGGAATAAGGCTGAAAATAATGGTTATAATGATAATAATAATAGAAATAAGGATAAAAATAAGAGTTATTACGATAATAATAATAGTAATAAGGATAAAAGTAAGAGTTAATACGATGATTAAATAGGAATAAGGACAAAAATAAGAGTTATTACGATAATAATAATAGTAATAAGGATAAAAATAAGAGTTATTACATAATAAAAATAGGAATAAGGCTGAAAATAATGGTTATAATGATAATAATAATAGAAATAAGGATAAAAATAAGAGTTATTACGATAATAATAATGGTGATAAGTATAAAAGTAAGAGTTAATACGATGAGAAAAATAGGAATAAGGATAAAAATAAGAGTTATTGCGATAATAATAATAGAAATAAGGATAAAAATAAGAGTTATTACATAATATAAATAGGAGTATGGCTGAAAGTAATAGTTATAATCATAATAATAATAGAAATAAGGATAAAAATAAGGGATATTACGATAATAATAATAGATATAAGGATAAAAATAAGAGTTATTACATAATAAAAATAGGAATAAGGCTGAAAATAATGGTTATAATGATAATAATAATAGAAATAAGGATAAAAATAAGAGTTATTACGATAATAATAATAGTAATAAGGATAAAAGTAAGAGTTAATACGATGATAAAATAGGAATAAGGACAAAAATAAGAGTTATTAAGATAATAATAATAGTTATAAGGATAAAAAGAAGAGTTATTACGAAAATAATAATAGAAATAAGGATAAAAATAAGAGTTATTACATAATAAAAATAGGAATAAGGCTGAAAATAATGGTTATAATGATAATAATAATAGAAATAAGGATAATAATAAGAGTTATTACGATAATAATAATAGTAATAAGGATAAAAGTAAGAGTTAATACGATGATTAAATAGGAATAAGGACAAAAATAAGAGTTATTACGATAATAATAATAGTAATAAGGATAAAAATAAGAGTTATTACATAATAAAAATAGGAATAAGGCTGAAAATAATGGTTATAATGATAATAATAATAGAAATAAGGATAAAAATAAGAGTTATTACGATAATAATAATAGTGATAAGTATAAAAGTAAGAGTCAATACGATGAGAAAAATAGGAATAAGGATTAGAATAAGAGTTATTACGATAATAATAATAGAAATAAGGATAAAAATAAGAGCTATTACATAATAAAAATAGGAGTATGGCTGAAAGTAATAGTTATAATCATAATAATAATAGAAATAAGGATAAAAATAAGAGATATTACATAGTAAAAATAGGAATAAGGTTGAAAATAATAGATATAATGATAATAATAATAGAAATAAGGATAAAAATAAGAGTTATTACATAATTAAAATAGGAATAAGGCTGAAAATAATGGTTATAATGATAATAGTAACAGAAATAAGGGTAAAAATAAGAGTTATTACGATAATAATAATGGTGATAAGTATAAAAGTAAGAGTTAATACGATGAGAAAAATAGGAATAAGGATAAAAATAAGAGTTATTGCGATAATAATAATAGAAATAAGGATAAAAATAAGAGTTATTACATAATATAAATAGGAGTATGGCTGAAAGTAATAGTTATAATCATAATAATAATAGAAATAAGGATAAAAATAAGGGATATTACGATAATAATAATAGATATAAGGATAAAAATAAGAGTTATTACATAATAAAAATAGGAATAAGGCTGAAAGTAATGGTTATAATGATAATAATAATAGCAATAAGGATAAAAATAAGAGTTATTACGATAATAATAATAGTAATAAGGATAAAAGTAAGAGTTAATACGATGATAAAATAGGAATAAGGACAAAAATAAGAGTTATTAAGATAATAATAATAGTTATAAGGATAAAAAGAAGAGTTATTACGAAAATAATAATAGAAATAAGGATAAAAATAAGAGTTATTACATAATAAAAATAGGAATAAGGCTGAAAATAATGGTTATAATGATAATAATAATAGAAATAAGGATAATAATAAGAGTTATTACGATAATAATAATAGTAATAAGGATAAAAGTAAGAGTTAATACGATGATTAAATAGGAATAAGGACAAAAATAAGAGTTATTACGATAATAATAATAGTAATAAGGATAAAAATAAGAGTTATTACATAATAAAAATAGGAATAAGGCTGAAAATAATGGTTATAATGATAATAATAATAGAAATAAGGATAAAAATAAGAGTTATTACGATAATAATAATAGTGATAAGTATAAAAGTAAGAGTCAATACGATGAGAAAAATAGGAATAAGGATTAGAATAAGAGTTATTACGATAATAATAATAGAAATAAGGATAAAAATAAGAGTTATTACGATAATAATAATAGTGACAAGTATAAAAATAAGAGTTAATACGATGAGAAAAATAGGAATAAGGATAAAAATAAGAGTTATTACGATAATAATAATAGAAATAAGGATAAAAATAAGAGTTATTACATAATAAAAATAGGAGTATGGCTGAAAGTAATAGTTATAATCATAATAATAATAGAAATAAGGATAAAAATAAGGGTTATTACGATAATAATAATAGAAATAAGGATAAAAATAAGAGTTATTACATAATAAAAATAGGAATAAGGCTGAAAATAATGGTTATAATGATAATAATAATAGAAATAAGGATAACAATAAGAGTTATTACGATAATAATAATAGTAATAAGGGTAAAAGTAAGAGTTAATACGATGATAAAATAGGAATAAGGACAAAAATAACAGTTATTAAGATAATAATAATAGTTATAAGGATAAAAAGAAGCGTTATTACGAAAATAATAATAGAAATAAGGATAAAAATAAGAGTTATTACATAATAAAAATAGTAATAAGGATAAAAATAAGAGTTATTACATAATAAAAATAGGAATAAGGCTGAAAATAATGGTTATAATGTTAATAATAATAGAAATAAGGATAAAAGTAAGGGTTATTACGATAATAATAATAGAAATAAGGATAAAAGTAAGAGTTAATACGATGATTAAATAGGAATAAGGACAAAAATAAGAGTTATTACGATAATAATAATTGTAATAAGTATAAAAATAGGAGTTATTACATAATAAAAATAGGAGTATGGCTGAAAGTAATAGTTATAATCATAATAATAATAGAAATAAGGATAACAATAAGAGTTATTACGATAATAATAATAGTAATAAGGATAAAAGTAAGAGTTAATACGATGATAAAATAGGAATAAGGACAAAAATAACAGTTATTAAGATAATAATAATAGTTATAAGGATAAAAGGAAGAGTTATTACGAAAATAATAATAGAAATAAGGATAAAAATAAGAGTTATTACATAATAAAAATAGTAATAAGGATAAAAATAAGAGTTATTACATAATAAAAATAGGAATAAGGCTGAAAATAATGGTTATAATGTTAATAATAATAGAAATAAGGATAAAAGTAAGGGTTATTACGATAATAATAATAGAAATAAGGATAAAAGTAAGAGTTAATACGACGATTAAATAGGAATAAGGACAAAAATAAGAGTTATTACGATAATAATAATTGTAATAAGGATAAAAATAAGAGTTATTACATAATAAAAATAGGAATAAGGCTGAAAATAATGGTTATAATGATAATAACAATAGAAATAAGGATAAAAATAAGGGTTATTACGATAATAATAATAGAAATAACGATAAAAATAAGAGTTATTACATAATAAAAATAGGAATAAGGCTGAAAATAATGGTTATAATGATAATAATAATAGAAATAAGGATAACAATAAGAGTTATTACGATAATAATAATAGTAATAAGGATAAAAGTAAGAGTTAATACGATGATAAAATAGGAATAAGGACAAAAATAACAGTTATTAAGATAATAATAATAGTTATAAGGATAAAAGGAAGAGTTATTACGAAAATAATAATAGAAATAAGGATAAAAATAAGAGTTATTACATAATAAAAATAGTAATAAGGATAAAAATAAGAGGTATTACATAATAAAAATAGGAATAAGGCTGAAAATAATGGTTATAATGATAATAATAATAGAAATAAGGATAACAATAAGAGTTATTACGATAATAATAATAGTAATAAGGATAAAAGTAAGAGTTAATACGATGATAAAATAGGAATAAGGACAAAAATAACAGTTATTAAGATAATAATAATAGTTATAAGGATAAAAGGAAGAGTTATTACGAAAATAATAATAGAAATAAGGATAAAAATAAGAGTTATTACATAATAAAAATAGTAATAAGGATAAAAATAAGTGTTATTACATAATAAAAATAGGAATAAGGCTGAAAATAATGGTTATAATGTTAATAATAATAGAAATAAGGATAAAAGTAAGGGTTATTACGATAATAATAATAGAAATAAGGATAAAAGTAAGAGTTAATACGATGATTAAATAGGAATAAGGACAAAAATAAGAGTTATTACGATAATAATAATTGTAATAAGTGTAAAAATAAGAGTTATTACATAATAAAAATAGGAATAAGGCTGAAAATAATGGTTATAATGATAATAATAATAGAAATAAGGATAAAAATAAGAGTTATTACGATAATAATAATAGTGATAAGTATAAAAGTAAGAGTTAATACGATGAGAAAAATAGGAATAAGGATAAAAATAAGAGTTATTACGATAATAATAATAGAAATAAGGATAAAAATAAGAGTTATTACATAATAAAAATAGGAGTATGGCTGAAAGTAATAGTTATAATCATAATAATAATAGAAATAAGGATAAAAATAAGGGGTTATTACGATAATAATAATAGAAATAAGGATAAAAGTAAGAGTTAATACGATGATTAAATAGGAATAAGGACAAAAATAAGAGTTATTACGATAATAATAATTGTAATAAGTATAAAAATAAGAGTTATTACATAATAAAAATAGGAATAAGGCTGAAAATAATGGTTATAATGATAATAATAATATAAATAAGGATAACAATAAGAGTTATTACGATAATAATAATAGTAATAAGGATAAAAGTAAGAGTTAATACGATGATAAAATAGGAATAAGGACAAAAATAACAGTTATTAAGATAATAATAATAGTTATAAGGATAAAAGGAAGAGTTATTACGAAAATAATAATAGAAATAAGGATAAAAATAAGAGTTATTACATAATAAAAATAGGAGTATGGCTGAAAGTAATAGTTATAATCATAATAATAATAGAAATAAGGATAAAAATAAGGGTTATTACGATAATAATAATAGAAATAAGGATAAAAGTAAGAGTTAATACGATGATTAAATAGGAATAAGGACAAAAATAAGAGTTATTACGATAATAATGATTGTAATAAGTATAAAAATAAGAGTTATTACATAATAAAAATAGGAATAAGGCTGAAAATAATGGTTATAATGATAATAACAATAGAAATAAGGATAACAATAAGAGTTATTACGATAATAATAATAGTAATAAGGATAAAAGTAAGAGTTAATACGATGATAAAATAGGAATAAGGACAAAAATAACAGTTATTAAGATAATAATAATAGTTATAAGGATAAAAGGAAGAGTTATTACGAAAATAATAATAGAAATAAGGATAAAAATAAGAGTTATTACATAATAAAAATAGTAATAAGGATAAAAATAAGAGTTATTACATAATAAAAATAGGAATAAGGCTGAAAATAATGGTTATAATGTTAATAATAATAGAAATAAGGATAAAAGTAAGGGTTATTACGATAATAATAATAAAAATAAGGATAAAAGTAAGAGTTAATACGATGATTAAATAGGAATAAGGACAAAAATAAGAGTTATTACGATAATAATAATTGTAATAAGTATAAAAATAAGAGGTATTACATAATAAAAATAGGAATAAGGCTGAAAATAATGGTTATAATGATAATAATAATAGAAATAAGGATAAAAATAAGAGTTATTACGATAATAATAATAGTGATAAGTATAAAAGTAAGAGTTAATACGATGAGAAAAATAGGAATAAGGATAAAAATAAGAGTTATTACGATAATAATAATAGAAATAAGGATAAAAATAAGAGTTATTACATAATAAAAATAGGAGTATGGCTGAAAGTAATAGTTATAATCATAATAATAATAGAAATAAGGATAAAAATAAGAGATATTACGATAATAATAATAGAAATAAGGATAAAAATAAGAGTTATTACATAATAAAAATAGGAATAAGGCTGAAAATAATGGTTATAATGTTAATAATAACAGAAATAAGGATAAAAGTAAGGGTTATTACGATAATAATAATAGAAATAAGGATAAAAGTAAGAGTTAATACGATGATTAAATAGGAATAAGGACAAAAATAAGAGTTATTACGATAATAATAATAGTAATAAGGATAAAAATAAGAGTTATTACATAATAAAAATAGGAATAAGGCTGAAAATAATGGTTATAATGATAATAATAATAGAAATAAGGATAAAAATAAGAGTTATTACGATAATAATAATAGTGATAAGTATAAAAGTAAGAGTCAATACGATGAGAAAAATAGGAATAAGGATTAGAATAAGAGTTATTACGATAATAATAATAGAAATAAGGATAAAAATAAGAGTTATTACATAATAAAAATAGGAGTATGGCTGAAAGTAATAGTTATAATCATAATAATAATAGAAATAAGGATAAAAATAAGAGATATTACATAGTAAAAATAGGAATAAGGTTGAAAATAATAGATATAATGATAATAATAATAGAAATAAGGATAAAAATAAGAGTTATTACATAATTAAAATAGGAATAAGGCTGAAAATAATGGTTATAACGATAATAGTAACAGAAATAAGGGTAAAAATAAGAGTTATTACGATAATAATAATAGTAATAAGGATAAAAATAAGAGTTATTACATAATAAAAATAGGAATATGGCTGAAAGTAATAGTTATAACGACAATAATAAAGGAAATAAGCATAACAATAAGAGTTATTACATAACTAAAACTGGAATAAGGCTGAAAATAATGGTTATAATGATAATAGCAACAGAAATAAGGGTAAAAATAAGAGTTATTACGATAATAATAATAGTAATAAGGATAAAAGTAAGAGTTAATACGATGATAAAATAGGAATAAGGACAAAAATAAGAGTTAGTACGATAATAATAATAGTAATAAGGATAAAAATAAGAGTTATTACATAATAAAAATAGGAATAAGGCTGAAAATAATGGTTATAATGATAACAATAATAGAAATAAGGGTAAAAATAAGAGTAATTACGATAATAATAATAGTAATAAGGATAAAAGTAAGAGTTAATACGATGATAAAATAGGAATAAGGACAAAAATAAGAGTTATTAAGATAATAATAATATTTATAATGATAATAATAATAGAAATAAGGATAAAAATAGGAGTTATTACAATAATAATAATAGTAATAAGGATAAAAGTAAGAGTTAATACGATGATAAAATAGGAATAAGGACAAAAATAAGAGTTATTACGATAATAATAATAGTAATAAGGATAAAAATAAGAGTTATTACATACTAAAAATAGGAATATGGCTGAAAGTAATAGTTATAACGACAATAATAATAGAAATAAGGATAAAAATAAGAGTTATTACATAATTAAAATAGGAATAAGGCTGTAAATGATGGTTATAATGATAATAATAACAGAAATAACGATAAAAATAAGAGTTATTACGATAATAATAACTGTAAAGTATAAAAGTAAGAGTTAATACGATAATAAAAATAGGAATAAGAATAAAAATAAGAGTTATTACGATAATAATAATAGTAATAAGGATAAAAATAAGAGGTTATTACATAATAAAACTAGGAATATGGCTGAAAGTAATAGTTATAATGACAATAATAATAGAAATAAGGATAAAAATAAGAGTTATTACATAATAAAAATACGAATAAGGCTGAAAATAATGGTTATAATAATAATAATAATAGAAATAAGGATAAAAATAAGAATTATTATTATAATAATAATAGTAATAAGGATAAAAGTAAGAGTTATTACATAATAAAAATAGGAATAAGGCTGAAAATAATGGTTATAATGATAATAATAATAGAAATAAGGATAAAAATAAGAGTTATTACGATAATAATAATAGTAATAAGGATAAAAGTAAGAGTTAATACGATGATAAAATAGGAATAAGGA
>CAMAOD020000206.1:1412500-1846158 GCA_945859595.2 Megachile willughbiella | reverse complement strand
TGTGTCTCTGTCTCCGTCTCTGTCTCTGTCTCTGTACCTGTCTCTGTCTCTGTCTCTGTCTCTGTCTCTGTCTCTGTCCCTGTCTCTGTCTCTGTCTCTGTCTCTGTCCCTGTCTCTGTCTCTGTATCCGCCGCTGTCTCTGTCTCTGTGTCCATCTCTGTCTCTGTCTCAGTCTCTGTCTCTGTCTCTGTCTCTGTCTGTGTCTGTGTCTCTGTCTCTGTCTCTGTCTCTGTATCGGACTCTGTCTCCGTCTCTGTCTCCGTCTTTGTCTCCGTCTTTGTCTGAGTCCGTGTCTCCTGCCCCTCTGTTTCTGTCGCTCTCTCTGTCTCTGTCTGTGTCTCTGTCTCCGTCTCTGTCTCTGTCTCTGTACCTGTCTCTGTCTCTGTCTCTGTCTCTGTCTCTGTCTCTGTCCCTGTCTCTGTCTCTGTATCCGCCGCTGTCTCTGTCTCTGTGTCCATCTCTGTCTCTGTCTCAGTCTCTGTCTCTGTCTCTGTCTCTGTCTGTGTCTGTGTCTCTGTCTCTGTCTCTGTCTCTGTATCGGACTCTGTCTCCGTCTCTGTCTCCGTCTTTGTCTCCGTCTTTGTCTCTGTCTTTGTCTCCGTATTTGTCTCCGTCTGTGTCTCCATCTTTGTCTCCGTCTTTGTCTCCGTCTTTGCCTCCCTCTTTGTCTCCGTATTTTTCTCCGTCTGTGTCGCCATCTTTGCCTCCGCCTTTGTCTCCGTCTTTTTCTCCGTCGCCGTCTTCCTCTTCGTTCCGTCTTTGTCTCCGTCTTTGTCTCCGTCCGTGCCTCCTGCCCCTCTGTTTCTGTCGCTCTCTCTGTCTCTGTCTCTGTCTCTGTCTCTGTCTCTGTCTCTGTTTCTGTCTCTGTCTCTGTCTCTGTCTCTGTCTCTGTCTCTGTCTCTGTCTCTGTCTCTGTCTCTGTCCTGTCTCTGCCTCTGTCTCTGCCTCTGTCTCTGTCTCTGTCTCTGTCTCTGTCTCTGTCTCTGTCCCTGTCTCTGTCTCTGTCTCTGTCTCTGTCTCTGTCTGTGTCTGTGTCTCTGTCTCTGTCTCTGTCTCTGTATCGGACTCTGTCTCCGTCTCTGTCTTCGTCTTTGTCTCCGTCTTTGTCTCTGTCTTTGTCTCCGTATTTATCTCCGTCTGTGTCTCCATCTTTGTCTCCGTCTTTGTCTCCGTCTTTGCCTCCCTCTTTGTCTCCGTATTTGTCTCCGTCTGTGTCGCCATCTTTGCCTCCGCCTTTGTCTCCGTCTTTGTCTCCGTCGCCGTCTTCCTCTTCGTGTCCGTCTTTGTCTCCGTCTTTGTCACCGTCTTTGTCTCCGTCTTTGTCTCCGTCCGTGCCTCCTGCCCCTCTGTTTCTGTCGCTCTCTCTGTCTCTGTCTCTGTCTCTGTCTCTGTCTCTGTTTCTGTCTCTGTCTCTGTCTCTGTCTCTGTCTCTGTCTCTGTCTCTGTCTCTGTCTCTGTCTCTGTCTCTGTCTCTGTCTCTGTCCTGTCTCTGCCTCTGTCTCTGCCTCTGTCTCTGTCTCTGTCTCTGTCTCTGTCTCTGTCCCTGTCTCTGTCTCTGTCTCTGTCTGTGTCTGTGTCTCTGTCTCTGTCTCTGTCTCTGTATCGGACTCTGTCTCCGTCTCTGTCTTCGTCTTTGTCTCCGTCTTTGTCTCTGTCTTTGTCTCCGTATTTATCTCCGTCTGTGTCTCCATCTTTGTCTCCGTCTTTGTCTCCGTCTTTGCCTCCCTCTTTGTCTCCGTATTTGTCTCCGTCTGTGTCGCCATCTTTGCCTCCGCCTTTGTCTCCGTCGCCGTCTTCCTCTTCGTGTCCGTCTTTGTCTCCGTCTTTGTCACCGTCTTTGTCTCCGTCTTTGTCTCCGTCCGTGCCTCCTGCCCCTCTGTTTCTGTCGCTCTCTCTGTCTCTGTCTCTGTCTCTGTATCTGTCTCTGTCTCTGTCTCTGTCTCTGTCTCGGTCTCTGTCTCTGTCTCTGTCTGTGTCTCTGCCTCTGTCGCCGTCTCTGCCGCTGTCTGTGTCTCTGTCGCTGTCTCTGTCTCTGTCTCTGTCTGTGCCTCTGTCTGTGTCTCTGTCTCCGTCTCCGTCTCTGTCTCTGTCTCTGTCTCTGTCTCTGTCTCTGTCTCTGTCTCTGTCTCTGTCTCTGTCTCTGTCTCTGTCTCCATCTCTGTCACTGTCTCTGTCTCTGTCTCTGTCTCTGTCTCTGTCTCTGTCTCTGTCTCTGTCTCTGTCTCTGTCTCTGTCTCTGTCTCTGTCCCTCTCTGTCTCCGTCTCCGTCTCTGTCTCTGTCTCTGTCATTGGCTCCATCTCTGTCTCTGTCTCAGTCTCTGTCTCTGTCTCTGTCTCTGTCTCTGCCTCTGTCTCTGTATGGGACTTTGTCTCCGTCTCCGTCTTCGTCTTTGTCTCCGTCTTTGTCTCTGTCTTTGTCTCCGTATTTGTCTCCGTATTTGTCTCTGTCTGTGTCTCCATCTTTGTCACCGCCTTTGTCTCCGTCTTTGTCTCCGTCGTCGTCTTCCTCTTCGTCTCCGTCTTTGTCTCCGTCTTTGTCACCGTCTTTGTCTCCGTCTTTGTCTCCGTCCACGTCTCCTGCCCCTCTGTCTCTGTCTCTGTCTCTGTCTCTGTCTCTGTCTCTGTCTCTGTCTCTGTCTCTGCCCCTGCCTCTGCCTCTGTCTCTGTCCCCGTCTCTGTCTCCGTCTCCGTCTCTGTCTCTGTCTCTGTCTCTGTCTCTGTCTCTGTCTCTGTATCGGACTCTGTCTCTGTCTTTGTCTTCGTCGTCGTCTTCCTCTTTGTCTCCGTCTTTGTCTCTGTCTTTGTCTCCATCTTTGTCTCCGTCTTTGTCTCCGTCTTTGCCTCCGTCTTTGTCTCCGTCTTTGTCTCCGTCCGTGTTTCCTGCCCCTCTGTCTCGGTCGTTGTCTCATGCACGTCTGTCTCTGTCTCTGTCTCTGTCTCTGTCTCTGTCTCTGTATCTGTCTCCGTCTCCGTCTCCGTCTCTATATCTGTCTCTGTCCCTGTCTCTGTCTCTGTCTCTGTCTGTGTCTCTGTCCCTGTCTCTGTCTCTGTATCCGCCGCTGTCTCTGTCTCTGTGTCCATCTCTGTCTCTGTCTCCGTCTCCGTCTCTGTCTCTGTCTCCGTCATTGGCTCCATCTCAGTCTCTGTCTCAGTCTCTGTCTCTGTCTCTGTCTCTGTCTCTGTCTCTGTCTCTGTCCCTGTCTCTGTCTCTGTCTCTGTCTCTGCCTCTGTCTCTGTCTCTGTCTCTGTCTTTGTATCCGTCTTTGTCTCCGTCTTTGTCACCGTCTTTGTCTCCGCCGTCGTCTTCCTCTTTGTCTCCGTCTTTGTGTCCGTCTTTGTCCCCGTCTTTGTCTCCGTGTTTGTCTCCGCCTTTGTCTACGTCTTTGTGTCCGTCTTTGTCTCCGTCCATGTCTCCTGCCCCCCTGTCTCGGCCTTTGTCTCATGCGCCTCTGTCTCTGTCTCTGTCTGTGTCTATGTCTCTGTCTCTGCCTCTGCATCGGTCTCTGTCCCTGTCCCTGTCTCTGTCTCTGTCTCTGTCCCTGTCTCTGTCTCTGTCTCTGCCTCTGTCTCTGTCCCCGTCTTTGTCTCCGTCTCTGTCCCTGTCTCTGTCTCTGGCTCTGTCTCTGTCTTTGTCTCCATCTTTGTCTCCGTCTATGTCTCCGTCTTTGTCTCCGTCCTCGTCTTCCTCTTCGTCTCCGTCTTTGTCTCCGTCTATGTCACCGTCTTTGTCTCCGTCTTTTTCTCCGACTTTGTCTCCGTCTTTTTCTCCGTCCACGTCTCCTGCCCCTCTGTCTCTGTCTCTGTCTCAGTCTCTGTCTCTATCTCTGTCTCTGGCTCTGTCTCTGTTTCTGTCGATGCCTCTGTCTCTGTCTCTGTCTCTGTATCGGACTTCGTCTCCGTCTTTGTCTTCGTCTTTGTCTCCGTCTTTGCCTCCGTCTTTGTCCCCGTATTTGTCTCCGTCTGTGTCAACATCTTTGTCTCCGCCTTTGTCTCCGTCTTTGTCTCCGTCGTCGTTGTCCTGTTCGTCTCCGTCTTTGTCTCCGTCTTTGTCTCCGTCTCTGTCTACGTCTTTGTCTACGTCTTTGTCTCCGTCTTTGTCTCCGTCTTTGTCTCTGTCTCTGTCTCTGACTCTGTCTCTGTCTCTGTCTCTGTCTCTGTCTCTGTCCTGTCTCTGTCTCTGTCTCTGTCCCTGTCCCTGTCTCTGTCTCTGTCTCTGTCTCTGTCCCTGTCTCTGTCTCTGCCTCTGTCTCTGTCCCTGTCTCTGTCTCCGTCTCCGCCGCTGTCTCTGTCTCTGTCTCTGTGTCCATCTCTGTCTCTGTCTCAGTCTCTGTCTCTGTCTCTGTCTCTGTCTGTGTCTCTGCCTCTGTCTCCGTCTCTGCCGCTGTCTGTGTCTCTGTCGCTGTCTATGTCTCTGTCAGTGTCTCTGTCTCCGTCTCCGTCTCTGTCTCTGTCTCTGTCTCTGTCTCTGTCTCCATCTCTGTCCCTGTCTCTGTCTCTGTCTCTGTCTCTGTCTCTGTCTCTGTCTCTGTCTCTGTCTCTGTCTCTGTCTCTGTATCGGACTCTGTCTCCGTCTCTGTCTTCGTCTTTGTCTCCGTCTTTGCCTCTGTCTTTGTCTCCGTATTTGTCTCATTATTTGTCTCCGTCTGTGTCGCCACCTTTGCCTCCGCCCTTGTCTCCGTCTTTGTCTCCGTCGCCGTCTTCCTCTTCGTGTCCGTCTTTGTCTCCGTCTATGTCACCGTCTTTGTCACCGTCTTTGTCTCCGTCCGTGTCTCCTGCCCCTCTGTTTCTGTCGCTCTCTCTGTCTCTGTCTGTGTCTCTGTCTCCGTCTCTGTCTCTGTCTCTGTCCCTGTCTCTGTCTCTGTCTCTGTCTCTGTCTCTGTCTCTGTCTCTGTCTCTGTCTCTGTCTCTGTCTCTGTCTGTGTCTCTGCCTCTGTCTCCGACTCTGCAGCTGTCTCTGCCTCTGTCATTGTCTCTGTCTATGTCTATGTCTGTGTCTCTGCCTCTGTCTACGTCTCTGCCGCTGTCTGTGTCTCTGTTTCCGTCTCCATCTCTGTCTCTGTCTCTGTCTCTGTCATTGGCTCCATCTCTGTCTCTGTCTCAGTCTCTGTCTCTGTCTCTGTCTCTGTCTCTGTCTCTGTCTCTGTCTCTGTCTCTGTCTCTGTCCTGCCTCTGTCTCTGTCTCTGCCTCTGTCTCTGTTTGTGGCTCTGTCTTTGTCTCATGCGCCTCTGTCTTTGTCTCTGTCTCTGTCTCTGTCTCTGCCTCTGTCTCTGTCCCTGTCTCTGTCTCCGTCTCCGTCTCTGTCTCTGTCTCTGTCTCTGTCTCTGTCTCTGTCTCTGTCTCTGTCTCTGTCTCTGTCTCTGCCGCTGTCTGTGCCTCTGTCGTTGTCTCTGTCTATGTCTATGTCTGTGTCTCTGCCTCTGTCTCCGTCTCTGCCGCTGTCTGTGTCTCTGTCTCTGTCTCTGTCTCTGTCTCTGTCTCTGTCCTGTCTCTGTCTGTGTCTCTGTCTCTGTCTCTGTCTCTGTCTCCGTCTCCGTCTCTGTCTCTGTCTCTGTCATTGGCTCCATCTCTGTCTCTGTCTCAGTCTCTGTCTCTGTCTCTGTCTCTGTCTCTGTCGCTGTCTCTGTCTCTGTCTCTGTCTCTGTTTCTGTCTCTGTCTCTGTCTCAGTCTCTGTCTCTGTCTCTGTCTCTGTCTGTGTCTCTGTCTCTGTCCTGCCTCTGTCTCTGTCTCTGCCTCTGTCTCTGTCTCTGTCTCTGTCTCTGTCTCTGTCCCTGTCCCTGTCTCTGTCTCTGTCTCTGTCTGTGTCTGTGTCTCTGTCTCTGTCTCTGTATCGGACTCTGTCTCCGTCTCTGTCTTCGTCTTTTTCTCCGTCTTTGTCTCTGTCTTTGTCTCCGTATTTGTCTCCGTCTGTGTCTCCATCTTTGTCTCCGTCTTTGTCTCCGTCTTTGCCTCCCTCTTTGTCTCCGTATTTTTCTCCGTCTGTGTCGCCATCTTTGCCTCCGCCTTTGTCTCCGTCTTTTTCTCCGTCGCCGTCTTCCTCTTCGTGTCCGTCTTTGTCTCCGTCTATGTCACCGTCTTTGTCTCCGTCTTTGTCTCCGTCCGTGTCTCCTGCCCCTCTGTTTCTGTCGCTCTCTCTGTCTCTGTATGTGTCTCTGTCTCCGTCTCTGCCTCTCTCTCTGTCCCTGTCTCTGTCTCTGTCTCTGTCTCTGTCTCTGTCTCTGTCTCTGTCCCTGTCTCTGTCTCCGTATCCGCCGCTGCCTCTGTCTCTGTCTCTGTCGTTGTATCCGTCTTTGTCTCCGTCTTTGTCACCGTCTTTGTCTCCGCCGTCGTCTTCCTCTTCGTCTCCGTCTTTGTCTCCGTCTTTGTCACCGTCTTTGTCTCCGTGTTTGTCTCCGCCTTTGTCTACGTCTTTGTCTCCGTCTTTGTCTCCGTCTTTGCCTCCCTCTTTGTCTCCGTATTTGTCTCTGTCTGTGTCGCCATCTTTGCCTCCGCATTTGTCTCCGTCTTTGTCTCCGTCGCCGTCTTCCTCTTCGTGTCCGTCTTTGTCTCCGTCTTTGTCACCGTCTTTGTCTCCGTCTTTGTCTCCGTCCGTGTCTCCTGCCCCTCTGTTTCTGTCGCTCTCTCTGTCTCTGTCTGTGTCTCTGTCTTCGTCTCTGTCTCTGTCACTGTCCCTGTCTCTGTCTCTGTCTCTGTCTCTGTCTCTGTCTCTGTCTCTGTCTCTGTCTCTGTCTCTGTCTCTGTCTCTGTCTCTGTCTCTGTCCCTGTCTCTGTCTCCGTATCCGCCGCTGTCTCTGTCTCTGTGTCCATCTCTGTCTCTGTCTCAGTCTCTGTCTCTGTCTCTGTCTCTGTCTGTGTCTCTGCCTCTGTCTACGTCTCTGCCGCTGTCTGTGCCTCTGTCGTTGTCTCTGTCTATGTCTATGTCTGTGTCTCTGCCTCTGTCTTCGTCTCTGCCGCTTTCTGTGTCTCTGTCTCCGTCTCCATCTCTGTCTCTGTCTCTGTCATTGGCTCCATCTCTGTCTCTGTCTCAGTCTCTGTCTCTGTCTCTGTCTCTGTCTCTTTCTCTGTCTCTGTTTCTGTCTCTGTCTCCGTCTCTGTCTCTGTCTCTGTCATTGGCTCCATCTCGGTCTCTCTCTCAGTCTCTGTCTCTGTCTCTGTCTCTGTCTCTGTCTCTGTCTCTGTCTCTGTCTCTGTCTCTGTCTCTGTCTCTGTCCTGTCTCCGTCTCTGTCTCTGCCTCTGTCTTTGTCTCTTGCGCCTCTGTCTCTGTCTCTGTCTCTGTCTCTGTCTCTGTCTCTGTCTCTGTCTCTATTTCTGTCTCTGTCTCTGTCTCTGTCTCTGTCTCTGTCTCTGTCTCTGTCTCTGTCTCTGTCTCTGTCTCTGTCTCTGTCTCTGTCCTGTCTCTGTCTCTGTCTCTGCTTCTGTCTCTGTCTCTGTCTCTGTCTCTGTCTCTGTCCCTGTCTCTGTCTCTGTCTCTGTCTCTGTCTGTGTCTGTGTCTCTGTCTCTGTCTCTGTATCGGACTCTGTCTCCGTCTCTGTCTTCATCTTTGTCTCCGTCTTTGTCTCTGTCTTTGTCTCCGTATTTGTCTCCGTCTGTGTCGCCATCTTTGCCTCCGCCTTTGTCTCCGTCTTTTTCTCCGTCGCCGTCTTCCTCTTCGTGTCCGTCTTTGTCTCCGTCTATGTCACCGTCTTTGTCTCCGTCTTTGTCTCCGTCCGTGTCTCCTGCCCCTCTGCTTCTGTCGCTCTCTCTGTCTCTGTCTGTGTCTCTATCTCCGTCTCTGTCTCTGTCTCTGTCCCTGTCTCTGTCTCTGTCTCTGCCTCTGTCTCTGTCCCTGTCTCTGTCTCTGTATCCGCCGCTGTCTCTGTCTCTGTGTCCATCTCTTTCTCTGCCTCAGTCTCTGTCTCTGTCTCTGTCTCTGTCTGTGTCTCTGCCTCTGTCTCCGTCTCTGCCGCTGTCTGTGCCTCTGTCGTTGTCTCTGTCTATGTCTATGTCTGTTTCTCTGCCTCTGTATCCGTCTCTGCCGCTGTCTGTGTCTCTGTCTCCGTCTCCATCCCTGTCTCTGTCTCTGTCATTGGCTCCATCTCTGTCTATGTCTCAGTCTCTGTCTCAGTCTCTGTCTCTGTCTCTGTCTCTGTCTCTGTCTCTGTCTCTGTCTCTGTCTCTGTCTCTGTCTCTGTCTCTGTCTCTGTCTCTGTCTCTGTCTCTGTCCTGCCTCTGTCTCTGTCTCTGCCTCTGTCTCTGTCTGTGGCTCTGTCTTTGTCTCATGCGCCTCTGTCTTTGTCTCTGTCTCTGTCTCTGTCTGTGCCTCTGTCTCTGTCCCTGTCTCTGTCTCCGTCTCCGTCTCTGTCTCTGTCTGTGTCATTGGCTCCATCTCTGTCTCTGTCTCAGACTCTGTCTCTGTCTCTGTCTCTGTCTCTGTCTCTGTCTCTGTCTCTGTCTCTGTCTCTGTCTCTGTTGCTGTCTCTGTCTCTGTCTCTGTCTCTGTCTCCGTCTCTGTCTCTGTCCTGTCTCTGTCTCTGTCTCTGCCTCTGTCTCTGTCTCTGTCTCTGTCTCTGTCTCTGTCCCTGTCTCTGTCTCTGTCTCTGTCTGTGTCTGTGTCTCTGTCTCTGTCTCTGTCTCTGTATCGGACTCTGTCTCCGTCTCTGTCTTCGTCTTTGTCTCCGTCTTTGTCTCTGTCTTTGTCTCCGTATTTGTCTCCGTCTTTGTCTCCATCTTTGTCTCCGTCTTTGTCTCCGTCTTTGCCTCCCTCTTTGTCTCCGTCTGTGTCGCCATCTTTGCCTCCGCCTTTGTCTCCGTCTTTGTCTCCGTCGCCGTCTTCCTCTTCGTGTCCGTCTTTGTCACCGTCTTTGTCACCGTCTTTGTCTCCGTCTTTGTCTCCGTCCGTGTCTCCTGCCCCTCTGTTTCTGTCGCTCTCTCTGTCTCTGTATGTGTCTCTGTCTCCGTCTCTGCCTCTGTCTCTGTCCCTGTCTCTGTCTCTGTCTCTGTCTCTGTCTCTGTCTCTGTCTCTGTCTCTGTCCCTGTCTCTGTCTCCGTATCCGCCGCTGCCTCTGTCTCTGTCTCTGTCTTTGTATCCGTCTTTGTCTCCGTCTTTGTCACCGTCTTTGTCTCCGCCGTCGTCTTCCTCTTCGTCTCCGTCTTTGTCTCCGTCTTTGTCACCGTCTTTGTCTCCGTGTTTGTCTCCGCCTTTGTCTACGTCTTTGTCTCCGTCTTTGTCTCCGTCTTTGCCTCCCACTTTGTCTCCGTATTTGTCTCTGTCTGTGTCGCCATCTTTGCCTCCGTCTTTGTCTCCGTCTTTGTCTCCGTCGCCGTCTTCCTCTTCGTGTCCGTCTTTGTCTCCGTCTTTGTCACCGTCTTTGTCTCCGTCTTTGTCTCCGTCCGTGTCTCCTGCCCCTCTGTTTCTGTCGCTCTCTCTGTCTCTGTCTGTGTCTCTGTCTCTGTCTCTGTCTCTGTCTCTGTCTCTGTCTCTGTCTCTGTCTCTGTCTCTGTCTCTGTCCCTGTCTCTGTCTCCGTATCCGCCGCTGTCTCTGTCTCTGTGTCCATCTCTGTCTCTGTCTCAGTCTCTGTCTCTGTCTCTGTCTCTGTCTCTGTCTGTGTCTCTGCCTCTGTCTACGTCTCTGCCGCTGTCTGTGCCTCTGTCGTTGTCTCTGTCTATGTCTATGTCTGTGTCTCTGCCTCTGTCTCCGTCTCTGACGCTGTCTGTGTCTCTGTCTCCGTCTCCATCTCTGTCTTTGTCTCTGTCATTGGCTCCATCTCTGTCTCTGTCTCAGTCTCTGTCTCTGTCTCTGTCTCTGTCTCTTTCTCTGTCTCTGCCTCTGTCTCTGTTTCTGTCTCTGTCTCTGTCTCTGTCTCTGTCTCTGTCTCCGTCTCCGTCTCTGTCTCTGTCTCTGTCATTGGCTCCATCTCGGTCTCTGTCTCAGTCTCTGTCTCTGTCTCTGTCTCTGTCTCTGTCTCTGTCTCTGTCTCTGTCTCTGTCTCTGTTCCTGTCTCTGTCTCTGTCTCTGTCTCTGTCTCTGTCTCTGTCTCTGTCTCTGTCTCTGTCCTGTCTCTGTCTCTGTCTCTGCCTCTGTCTCTGTCTGTGTCTCTGTCTTTGTCTCTTGCGCCTCTGTCTTTGTCTCTGTCCGTGTCTCTGTCTGTGCCTCTGTCTCTGTCTCTGTTTCCGTCTCTGTCACTGCCTCCGTCTCTGTCTCCGTCTCTCTCTCTTTTCTGTCTCTGTCTCTGTCTCTGTCTCTGTCCCTGTCTCTGTCTCTGTCTCTGTCTCAGTCTCTGTCTCTGTCTCTGTCTCTGTCTCTGTCTCTGTCTGTGTCTCTGCCTCTGTCTACGTCTCTGCCGCTGTCTGTGCCTCTGTCGTTGTCTCTGTCTATGTCTATGTCTGTGTCTCTGCCTCTGTCTCCGTCTCTGCCGCTGTCTGTGTCTCTGTCTCCGTCTCCATCTCTGTCTTTGTCTCTGTCATTGGCTCCATCTCTGTCTCTGTCTCTGTCTCTGTCTCTGCTCCTGTCTCTGTCTCTGTCTCTGTCTCTGTCTCTGTCTGTGTCTGTGTCTCTGTCTCTGTCTCTGTATCGGACTCTGTCTCCGTCTCTGTCTTCGTCTTTGTCTCCGTCTTTGTCTCTGTCTTTGTCTCCGTGTTTGTCTCCGTCTGTGTCTCCATCTTTGTCTCCGTCTTTGTCTCCGTCCGTGTCTCCTGCCCCTCTGTTTCTGTCGCTCTCTCTGTCTCTGTCTGTGTCTCTGTCTCCGTCTCTGTCTCTGTCTCTGTCCCTGTCTCTGTCTCTGTCTCTGTCTCTGTCTCTGTCTCTGTCCCTGTCTCTGTCTCTGTATCCGCCGCTGTCACTGTCTCTGTGTCCATCTCTGTCTCTGTCTCAGTCTCTGTCTCTGTCTCTGTCTCTGTCTGTGTCTCTGCCTCTGTCTCCGACTCTGCAGCTGACTGTGCCTCTGTCGTTGTCTCTGTCTATGTCTATGTCTGTTTCTCTGCCACTGTCTCCGTCTCTGCCGCTGTCTGTGTCTCTGTCTCCGTCTCCATCTCTGTCTCTGTCTCTGTCGTTGGCTCCATCTCTGTCTCTGTCTCAGTCTCTGTCTCTGTCTCTGTCTCCGTCCCTGTCCCTGTCTCTGTCTCTGTCTCTGTCTCTGTCATTGGCTCCATCTCTGTCTCTGTCTCTGTCATTGGCTCCATCTCTGTCTGTGTCTCAGTCTCTGTCTCCGTCTCTGTCTCTTTCTCTGTATCTGTCTCTGTCTCTGTTTCTGTTTCTGTCTCTGTCTCTGTCTCTGTCTCTGTCTCTGTCTCTGTCCCTGTCTCTGTCTCCGTATCCGCCGCTGCCTCTGTCTCTGTCTCTGTCGTTGTATCCGTCTTTGTCTCCGTCTTTGTCACCGTCTTTGTCTCCGCCGTCGTCTTCCTCTTCGTCTCCGTCTTTGTCTCCGTCTTTGTCACCGTCTTTGTCTCCGTGTTTGTCTCCGCCTTTGTCTACGTCTTTGTCTCCGTCTTTGTCTCCGTCTTTGCCTCCCTCTTTGTCTCCGTATTTGTCTCTGTCTGTGTCGCCATCTTTGCCTCCGCATTTGTCTCCGTCTTTGTCTCCGTCGCCGTCTTCCTCTTCGTGTCCGTCTTTGTCTCCGTCTTTGTCACCGTCTTTGTCTCCGTCTTTGTCACCGTCTTTGTCTCCGTCTTTGTCTCCGTCCGTGTCTCCTGCCCCTCTGTTTCTGTCGCTCTCTCTGTCTCTGTCTTTGTCTCCATCTTTGTCTCCGTCTATGTCTCCGTCTTTGTCTCCGTCCTCGTCTTCCTCTTCGTCTCCGTCTTTGTCTCCGTCTATGTCACCGTCTTTGTCTCCGTCTTTTTCTCCGACTTTGTCTCCGTCTTTTTCTCCGTCCACGTCTCCTGCCCCTCTGTCTCTGTCTCTGTCTCAGTCTCTGTCTCTATCTCTGTCTCTGGCTCTGTCTCTGTTTCTGTCGATGCCTCTGTCTCTGTCTCTGTCTCTGTATCGGACTTCGTCTCCGTCTTTGTCTTCGTCTTTGTCTCCGTCTTTGCCTCCGTCTTTGTCCCCGTATTTGTCTCCGTCTGTGTCAACATCTTTGTCTCCGCCTTTGTCTCCGTCTTTGTCTCCGTCGTCGTTGTCCTGTTCGTCTCCGTCTTTGTCTCCGTCTTTGTCTCCGTCTCTGTCTACGTCTTTGTCTACGTCTTTGTCTCCGTCTTTGTCTCCGTCTTTGTCTCTGTCTCTGTCTCTGACTCTGTCTCTGTCTCTGTCTCTGTCTCTGTCTCTGTCCTGTCTCTGTCTCTGTCTCTGTCCCTGTCCCTGTCTCTGTCTCTGTCTCTGTCTCTGTCCCTGTCTCTGTCTCTGCCTCTGTCTCTGTCCCTGTCTCTGTCTCCGTCTCCGCCGCTGTCTCTGTCTCTGTCTCTGTGTCCATCTCTGTCTCTGTCTCAGTCTCTGTCTCTGTCTCTGTCTCTGTCTGTGTCTCTGCCTCTGTCTCCGTCTCTGCCGCTGTCTGTGTCTCTGTCGCTGTCTATGTCTCTGTCAGTGTCTCTGTCTCCGTCTCCGTCTCTGTCTCTGTCTCTGTCTCTGTCTCTGTCTCCATCTCTGTCTCTGTCTCTGTCTCTGTCTCTGTCTCTGTCTCTGTCTCTGTCTCTGTCTCTGTCTCTGTCTCTGTCCCTCTCTGTCTCCGTCCCCGTCTCTGTCTCTGTCTCTGTCATTGGCTCCATCTCTGTCTCTGTCTCAGTCTCTGTCTCTGTCTCTGTCTCTGTCTCTGTCTCTGTCTCTGTATCGGACTCTGTCTCCGTCTCTGTCTTCGTCTTTGTCTCCGTCTTTGCCTCTGTCTTTGTCTCCGTATTTGTCTCATTATTTGTCTCCGTCTGTGTCGCCACCTTTGCCTCCGCCCTTGTCTCCGTCTTTGTCTCCGTCGCCGTCTTCCTCTTCGTGTCCGTCTTTGTCTCCGTCTATGTCACCGTCTTTGTCACCGTCTTTGTCTCCGTCCGTGTCTCCTGCCCCTCTGTTTCTGTCGCTCTCTCTGTCTCTGTCTGTGTCTCTGTCTCAGTCTCTGTCTCTGTCTCTGTCCCTGTCTCTGTCTCTGTCTCTGTCTCTGTCTCTGTCTCTGTCTCTGTCTCTGTCTCTGTCTCTGTCTGTGTCTCTGCCTCTGTCTCCGACTCTGCAGCTGTCTGTGCCTCTGTCATTGTCTCTGTCTATGTCTATGTCTGTGTCTCTGCCTCTGTCTCCGTCTCTGCCGCTGTCTGTGTCTCTGTCTCCGTCTCCATCTCTGTCTCTGTCTCTGTCATTGGCTCCATCTCTGTCTCTGTCTCAGTCTCTGTCTCTGTCTCTGTCTCTGTCTCTGTCTCTGTCTCTGTCTCTGTCTCTGTCTCCGTCCTGCCTCTGTCTCTGTCTCTGCCTCTGTCTCTGTCTGTGGCTCTGTCTTTGTCTCATGCGCCTCTGTCTTTGTCTCTGTCTCTGTCTCTGTCTCCGTCATTGGCTCCATCTCAGTCTCTGTCTCAGTCTCTGTCTCTGTCTCTGTCTCTGTCTCTGTCTCTGTCTCTGTCCCTGTCTCTGTCTGTGTCTCTGTCTCTGCCTCTGTCTCTGTCTCTGTCTCTGTCTTTGTATCCGTCTTTGTCTCCGTCTTTGTCACCGTCTTTGTCTCCGCCGTCGTCTTCCTCTTTGTCTCCGACTTTGTATCCGTCTTTGTCCCCGTCTTTGTCTCCGTGTTTGTCTCCGCCTTTGTCTACGTCTTTGTGTCCGTCTTTGTCTCCGTCCATGTCTCCTGCCCCCCTGTCTCGGCCTCTGTCTCATGCGCCTCTGTCTCTGTCTCTGTCTGTGTCTATGTCTCTGTCTCTGCCTCTGCATCGGTCTCTGTCCCTGTCCCTGTCTCTGTCTCTGTCTCTGTCTCTGTCCCTGTCTCTGTCTCTGTCTCTGCCTCTGTCTCTGTCCCCGTCTTTGTCTCCGTCTCTGTCCCTGTCTCTGTCCCTGTCTCTGTCTCTGGCTCTGTCTCTGTCTTTGTCTCCATCTTTGTCTCCGTCTTTGTCTCCGTCTTTGTCTCCGTCCTCGTCTTCCTCTTCGTCTCCGTCTTTGTCTCCGTCTATGTCACCGTCTTTGTCTCCGTCTTTTTCTCCGACTTTGTCTCCGTCTTTTTCTCCGTCCACGTCTCCTGCCCCTCTGTCTCTGTCTCTGTCTCAGTTTCTGTCTCTATCTCTGTCTCTGGCTCTGTCTCTGTGTCTGTCGATGCCTCTGTCTCTGTCTCTGTCTCTGTATCGGACTTCGTCTCCGTCTTTGTCTTCGCCTTTGTCTCCGTCTTTGCCTCCGTCTTTGTCCCCGTATTTGTCTCCGTCTGTGTCAACATCTTTGTCTCCGCCTTTGTCTCCGTCTTTGTCTCCGTCGTCGTCGTCCTGTTCGTCTCCGTCTTTGTCTCCGTCTCGGTCTACGTCTTTGTCTACGTCTTTGTCTCCGTCTTTGTCTCCGTCTTTGTCTCTGTCTCTGTATCTGACTCTGTCTCTGTCTCTGTCTCTGTCTCTGTCTCTGTCTCTGTCTCTGTCCTGTCTCTGTCTCTGTCTCTGTCCCTGTCCCTGTCTCTGTCTCTGTCTCTGTCTCTGTCCCTGTCTCTGTCTCTGCCTCTGTCTCTGTCCCTGTCTCTGTCTCCGTCTCCGCCGCTGTCTCTGTCTCTGTCTCTGTGTCCATCTCTGTCTCTGTCTCAGTCTCTGTCTCTGTCTCTGTCTCTGTCTGTGTCTCTGCCTCTGTCTCCGTCTCTGCCGCTGTCTGTGTCTCTGTCGCTGTCTATGTCTCTGTCAGTGTCTCTGTCTCCGTCTCCGTCTCTGTCTCTGTCTCTGTCTCTGTCTCTGTCTCCATCTCTGTCTCTGTCTCTGTCTCTGTCTCTGTCTCTGTCTCTGTCTCTGTCTCTGTCTCTGTCTCTGTCCCTCTCTGTCTCCGTCCCCGTCTCTGTCTCTGTCTCTGTCATTGGCTCCATCTCTGTCTCTGTCTCAGTCTCTGTCTCTGTCTCTGTCTCTGTCTCTGTCTCTGTCTCTGTATCGGACTCTGTCTCCGTCTCTGTCTTCGTCTTTGTCTCCGTCTTTGCCTCTGTCTTTGTCTCCGTATTTGTCTCATTATTTGTCTCCGTCTGTGTCGCCACCTTTGCCTCCGCCCTTGTCTCCGTCTTTGTCTCCGTCGCCGTCTTCCTCTTCGTGTCCGTCTTTGTCTCCGTCTATGTCACCGTCTTTGTCACCGTCTTTGTCTCCGTCCGTGTCTCCTGCCCCTCTGTTTCTGTCGCTCTCTCTGTCTCTGTCTGTGTCTCTGTCTCCGTCTCTGTCTCTGTCTCTGTCCCTGTCTCTGTCTCTGTCTCTGTCTCTGTCTCTGTCTCTGTCTCTGTCTCTGTCTCTGTCTCTGTCTGTGTCTCTGCCTCTGTCTCCGACTCTGCAGCTGTCTGTGCCTCTGTCATTGTCTCTGTCTATGTCTATGTCTGTGTCTCTGCCTCTGTCTCCGTCTCTGCCGCTGTCTGTGTCTCTGTCTCCGTCTCCATCTCTGTCTCTGTCTCTGTCATTGGCTCCATCTCTGTCTCTGTCTCAGTCTCTGTCTCTGTCTCTGTCTCTGTCTCTGTCTCTGTCTCTGTCTCTGTCTCTGTCTCCGTCCTGCCTCTGTCTCTGTCTCTGCCTCTGTCTCTGTCTGTGGCTCTGTCTTTGTCTCATGCGCCTCTGTCTTTGTCTCTGTCTCTGTCTCTGTCTCTGCCTCTGTCTCTGTCCCTGTCTCTGTCTCCGTCTCCGTCTCTGTCTCTGTCTCTGTCTCTGTCTCTGTCTCTGTCTCTGTCTCTGTCTCTGTCTCTGTCTCTGCCGCTGTCTGTGCCTCTGTCGTTGTCTCTGTCTATGTCTATGTCTGTGTCTCTGCCTCTGTCTCCGTCTCTGCCGCTGTCTGTGTCTCTGTCTCTGTCTCTGTCTCTGTCTCTGTCTCTGTCTCTGTCTCTGTCTGTGTCTCTGCCTCTGTCTCCGTCTCTGCCGCTGTCTGTGCCTCTGTCGTTGTCTCTGTCTATGTCTATGTCTGTTTCTCTGCCTCTGTATCCGTCTCTGCCGCTGTCTGTGTCTCTGTCTCCGTCTCCATCCCTGTCTCTGTCTCTGTCATTGGCTCCATCTCTGTCTATGTCTCAGTCTCTGTCTCTGTCTCTGTCTCTGTCTCTGTCTCTGTCTCTGTCTCTGTCTCTGTCTCTGTCTCTGTCTCTGTCTCTGTCCTGCCTCTGTCTCTGTCTCTGCCTCTGTCTCTGTCTGTGGCTCTGTCTTTGTCTCATGCGCCTCTGTCTTTGTCTCTGTCTCTGTCTCTGTCTGTGCCTCTGTCTCTGTCCCTGTCTCTGTCTCCGTCTCCGTCTCTGTCTCTGTCTGTGTCATTGGCTCCATCTCTGTCTCTGTCTCAGACTCTGTCTCTGTCTCTGTCTCTGTCTCTGTCTCTGTCTCTGTCTCTGTCTCTGTCTCTGTCTCTGTTGCTGTCTCTGTCTCTGTCTCTGTCTCTGTCTCCGTCTCTGTCTCTGTCCTGTCTCTGTCTCTGTCTCTGCCTCTGTCTCTGTCTCTGTCTCTGTCTCTGTCTCTGTCCCTGTCTCTGTCTCTGTCTCTGTCTGTGTCTGTGTCTCTGTCTCTGTCTCTGTCTCTGTATCGGACTCTGTCTCCGTCTCTGTCTTCGTCTTTGTCTCCGTCTTTGTCTCTGTCTTTGTCTCCGTATTTGTCTCCGTCTTTGTCTCCATCTTTGTCTCCGTCTTTGTCTCCGTCTTTGCCTCCCTCTTTGTCTCCGTCTGTGTCGCCATCTTTGCCTCCGCCTTTGTCTCCGTCTTTGTCTCCGTCGCCGTCTTCCTCTTCGTGTCCGTCTTTGTCACCGTCTTTGTCACCGTCTTTGTCTCCGTCTTTGTCTCCGTCCGTGTCTCCTGCCCCTCTGTTTCTGTCGCTCTCTCTGTCTCTGTATGTGTCTCTGTCTCCGTCTCTGCCTCTGTCTCTGTCCCTGTCTCTGTCTCTGTCTCTGTCTCTGTCTCTGTCTCTGTCTCTGTCTCTGTCCCTGTCTCTGTCTCCGTATCCGCCGCTGCCTCTGTCTCTGTCTCTGTCTTTGTATCCGTCTTTGTCTCCGTCTTTGTCACCGTCTTTGTCTCCGCCGTCGTCTTCCTCTTCGTCTCCGTCTTTGTCTCCGTCTTTGTCACCGTCTTTGTCTCCGTGTTTGTCTCCGCCTTTGTCTACGTCTTTGTCTCCGTCTTTGTCTCCGTCTTTGCCTCCCACTTTGTCTCCGTATTTGTCTCTGTCTGTGTCGCCATCTTTGCCTCCGTCTTTGTCTCCGTCTTTGTCTCCGTCGCCGTCTTCCTCTTCGTGTCCGTCTTTGTCTCCGTCTTTGTCACCGTCTTTGTCTCCGTCTTTGTCTCCGTCCGTGTCTCCTGCCCCTCTGTTTCTGTCGCTCTCTCTGTCTCTGTCTGTGTCTCTGTCTCTGTCTCTGTCTCTGTCTCTGTCTCTGTCTCTGTCTCTGTCTCTGTCTCTGTCCCTGTCTCTGTCTCCGTATCCGCCGCTGTCTCTGTCTCTGTGTCCATCTCTGTCTCTGTCTCAGTCTCTGTCTCTGTCTCTGTCTCTGTCTCTGTCTCTGTCTGTGTCTCTGCCTCTGTCTACGTCTCTGTCGCTGTCTGTGCCTCTGTCGTTGTCTCTGTCTATGTCTATGTCTGTGTCTCTGCCTCTGTCTCCGTCTCTGACGCTGTCTGTGTCTCTGTCTCCGTCTCCATCTCTGTCTTTGTCTCTGTCATTGGCTCCATCTCTGTCTCTGTCTCAGTCTCTGTCTCTGTCTCTGTCTCTGTCTCTTTCTCTGTCTCTGCCTCTGTCTCTGTTTCTGTCTCTGTCTCTGTCTCTGTCTCTGTCTCTGTCTCCGTCTCCGTCTCTGTCTCTGTCTCTGTCATTGGCTCCATCTCGGTCTCTGTCTCAGTCTCTGTCTCTGTCTCTGTCTCTGTCTCTGTCTCTGTCTCTGTCTCTGTCTCTGTCTCTGTTCCTGTCTCTGTCTCTGTCTCTGTCTCTGTCTCTGTCTCTGTCTCTGTCTCTGTCTCTGTCTCTGTCCTGTCTCTGTCTCTGTCTCTGCCTCTGTCTCTGTCTGTGTCTCTGTCTTTGTCTCTTGCGCCTCTGTCTTTGTCTCTGTCCGTGTCTCTGTCTGTGCCTCTGTCTCTGTCTCTGTTTCCGTCTCTGTCACTGCCTCCGTCTCTGTCTCCGTCTCTCTCTCTTTTCTGTCTCTGTCTCTGTCTCTGTCTCTGTCCCTGTCTCTGTCTCTGTCTCTGTCTCAGTCTCTGTCTCTGTCTCTGTCTCTGTCTCTGTCTCTGTCTCTGTCTGTGTCTCTGCCTCTGTCTACGTCTCTGCCGCTGTCTGTGCCTCTGTCGTTGTCTCTGTCTATGTCTATGTCTGTGTCTCTGCCTCTGTCTCCGTCTCTGCCGCTGTCTGTGTCTCTGTCTCCGTCTCCATCTCTGTCTTTGTCTCTGTCATTGGCTCCATCTCTGTCTCTGTCTCTGTCTCTGTCTCTGCTCCTGTCTCTGTCTCTGTCTCTGTCTCTGTCTCTGTCTGTGTCTGTGTCTCTGTCTCTGTCTCTGTATCGGACTCTGTCTCCGTCTCTGTCTTCGTCTTTGTCTCCGTCTTTGTCTCTGTCTTTGTCTCCGTGTTTGTCTCCGTCTGTGTCTCCATCTTTGTCTCCGTCTTTGTCTCCGTCCGTGTCTCCTGCCCCTCTGTTTCTGTCGCTCTCTCTGTCTCTGTCTGTGTCTCTGTCTCCGTCTCTGTCTCTGTCTCTGTCCCTGTCTCTGTCTCTGTCTCTGTCTCTGTCTCTGTCTCTGTCCCTGTCTCTGTCTCTGTATCCGCCGCTGTCACTGTCTCTGTGTCCATCTCTGTCTCTGTCTCAGTCTCTGTCTCTGTCTCTGTCTCTGTCTGTGTCTCTGCCTCTGTCTCCGACTCTGCAGCTGACTGTGCCTCTGTCGTTGTCTCTGTCTATGTCTATGTCTGTTTCTCTGCCACTGTCTCCGTCTCTGCCGCTGTCTGTGTCTCTGTCTCCGTCTCCATCTCTGTCTCTGTCTCTGTCGTTGGCTCCATCTCTGTCTCTGTCTCAGTCTCTGTCTCTGTCTCTGTCTCCGTCCCTGTCCCTGTCTCTGTCTCTGTCTCTGTCTCTGTCATTGGCTCCATCTCTGTCTCTGTCTCTGTCATTGGCTCCATCTCTGTCTGTGTCTCAGTCTCTGTCTCCGTCTCTGTCTCTTTCTCTGTATCTGTCTCTGTCTCTGTTTCTGTTTCTGTCTCTGTCTCTGTCTCTGTCTCTGTCTCTGTCCCTGTCTCTGTCTCCGTATCCGCCGCTGCCTCTGTCTCTGTCTCTGTCGTTGTATCCGTCTTTGTCTCCGTCTTTGTCACCGTCTTTGTCTCCGCCGTCGTCTTCCTCTTCGTCTCCGTCTTTGTCTCCGTCTTTGTCACCGTCTTTGTCTCCGCCGTCGTCTTCCTCTTCGTCTCCGTCTTTGTCTCCGTCTTTGTCACCGTCTTTGTCTCCGTGTTTGTCTCCGCCTTTGTCTACGTCTTTGTCTCCGTCTTTGTCTCCGTCTTTGCCTCCCTCTTTGTCTCCGTATTTGTCTCTGTCTGTGTCGCCATCTTTGCCTCCGCATTTGTCTCCGTCTTTGTCTCCGTCGCCGTCTTCCTCTTCGTGTCCGTCTTTGTCTCCGTCTTTGTCACCGTCTTTGTCTCCGTCTTTGTCACCGTCTTTGTCTCCGTCTTTGTCTCCGTCCGTGTCTCCTGCCCCTCTGTTTCTGTCGCTCTCTCTGTCTCTGTCTTTGTCTCCATCTTTGTCTCCGTCTATGTCTCCGTCTTTGTCTCCGTCCTCGTCTTCCTCTTCGTCTCCGTCTTTGTCTCCGTCTATGTCACCGTCTTTGTCTCCGTCTTTTTCTCCGACTTTGTCTCCGTCTTTTTCTCCGTCCACGTCTCCTGCCCCTCTGTCTCTGTCTCTGTCTCAGTCTCTGTCTCTATCTCTGTCTCTGGCTCTGTCTCTGTTTCTGTCGATGCCTCTGTCTCTGTCTCTGTCTCTGTATCGGACTTCGTCTCCGTCTTTGTCTTCGTCTTTGTCTCCGTCTTTGCCTCCGTCTTTGTCCCCGTATTTGTCTCCGTCTGTGTCAACATCTTTGTCTCCGCCTTTGTCTCCGTCTTTGTCTCCGTCGTCGTTGTCCTGTTCGTCTCCGTCTTTGTCTCCGTCTTTGTCTCCGTCTCTGTCTACGTCTTTGTCTACGTCTTTGTCTCCGTCTTTGTCTCCGTCTTTGTCTCTGTCTCTGTCTCTGACTCTGTCTCTGTCTCTGTCTCTGTCTCTGTCTCTGTCCTGTCTCTGTCTCTGTCTCTGTCCCTGTCCCTGTCTCTGTCTCTGTCTCTGTCTCTGTCCCTGTCTCTGTCTCTGCCTCTGTCTCTGTCCCTGTCTCTGTCTCCGTCTCCGCCGCTGTCTCTGTCTCTGTCTCTGTGTCCATCTCTGTCTCTGTCTCAGTCTCTGTCTCTGTCTCTGTCTCTGTCTGTGTCTCTGCCTCTGTCTCCGTCTCTGCCGCTGTCTGTGTCTCTGTCGCTGTCTATGTCTCTGTCAGTGTCTCTGTCTCCGTCTCCGTCTCTGTCTCTGTCTCTGTCTCTGTCTCTGTCTCCATCTCTGTCTCTGTCTCTGTCTCTGTCTCTGTCTCTGTCTCTGTCTCTGTCTCTGTCTCTGTCTCTGTCTCTGTCCCTCTCTGTCTCCGTCCCCGTCTCTGTCTCTGTCTCTGTCATTGGCTCCATCTCTGTCTCTGTCTCAGTCTCTGTCTCTGTCTCTGTCTCTGTCTCTGTCTCTGTCTCTGTATCGGACTCTGTCTCCGTCTCTGTCTTCGTCTTTGTCTCCGTCTTTGCCTCTGTCTTTGTCTCCGTATTTGTCTCATTATTTGTCTCCGTCTGTGTCGCCACCTTTGCCTCCGCCCTTGTCTCCGTCTTTGTCTCCGTCGCCGTCTTCCTCTTCGTGTCCGTCTTTGTCTCCGTCTATGTCACCGTCTTTGTCACCGTCTTTGTCTCCGTCCGTGTCTCCTGCCCCTCTGTTTCTGTCGCTCTCTCTGTCTCTGTCTGTGTCTCTGTCTCAGTCTCTGTCTCTGTCTCTGTCCCTGTCTCTGTCTCTGTCTCTGTCTCTGTCTCTGTCTCTGTCTCTGTCTCTGTCTCTGTCTCTGTCTGTGTCTCTGCCTCTGTCTCCGACTCTGCAGCTGTCTGTGCCTCTGTCATTGTCTCTGTCTATGTCTATGTCTGTGTCTCTGCCTCTGTCTCCGTCTCTGCCGCTGTCTGTGTCTCTGTCTCCGTCTCCATCTCTGTCTCTGTCTCTGTCATTGGCTCCATCTCTGTCTCTGTCTCAGTCTCTGTCTCTGTCTCTGTCTCTGTCTCTGTCTCTGTCTCTGTCTCTGTCTCTGTCTCCGTCCTGCCTCTGTCTCTGTCTCTGCCTCTGTCTCTGTCTGTGGCTCTGTCTTTGTCTCATGCGCCTCTGTCTTTGTCTCTGTCTCTGTCTCTGTCTCCGTCATTGGCTCCATCTCAGTCTCTGTCTCAGTCTCTGTCTCTGTCTCTGTCTCTGTCTCTGTCTCTGTCCCTGTCTCTGTCTGTGTCTCTGTCTCTGCCTCTGTCTCTGTCTCTGTCTCTGTCTTTGTATCCGTCTTTGTCTCCGTCTTTGTCACCGTCTTTGTCTCCGCCGTCGTCTTCCTCTTTGTCTCCGACTTTGTATCCGTCTTTGTCCCCGTCTTTGTCTCCGTGTTTGTCTCCGCCTTTGTCTACGTCTTTGTGTCCGTCTTTGTCTCCGTCCATGTCTCCTGCCCCCCTGTCTCGGCCTCTGTCTCATGCGCCTCTGTCTCTGTCTCTGTCTGTGTCTATGTCTCTGTCTCTGCCTCTGCATCGGTCTCTGTCCCTGTCCCTGTCTCTGTCTCTGTCTCTGTCTCTGTCCCTGTCTCTGTCTCTGTCTCTGCCTCTGTCTCTGTCCCCGTCTTTGTCTCCGTCTCTGTCCCTGTCTCTGTCCCTGTCTCTGTCTCTGGCTCTGTCTCTGTCTTTGTCTCCATCTTTGTCTCCGTCTTTGTCTCCGTCTTTGTCTCCGTCCTCGTCTTCCTCTTCGTCTCCGTCTTTGTCTCCGTCTATGTCACCGTCTTTGTCTCCGTCTTTTTCTCCGACTTTGTCTCCGTCTTTTTCTCCGTCCACGTCTCCTGCCCCTCTGTCTCTGTCTCTGTCTCAGTTTCTGTCTCTATCTCTGTCTCTGGCTCTGTCTCTGTTTCTGTCGATGCCTCTGTCTCTGTCTCTGTCTCTGTATCGGACTTCGTCTCCGTCTTTGTCTTCGCCTTTGTCTCCGTCTTTGCCTCCGTCTTTGTCCCCGTATTTGTCTCCGTCTGTGTCAACATCTTTGTCTCCGCCTTTGTCTCCGTCTTTGTCTCCGTCGTCGTCGTCCTGTTCGTCTCCGTCTTTGTCTCCGTCTCGGTCTACGTCTTTGTCTACGTCTTTGTCTCCGTCTTTGTCTCCGTCTTTGTCTCTGTCTCTGTATCTGACTCTGTCTCTGTCTCTGTCTCTGTCTCTGTCTCTGTCTCTGTCTCTGTCCTGTCTCTGTCTCTGTCTCTGTCCCTGTCCCTGTCTCTGTCTCTGTCTCTGTCTCTGTCCCTGTCTCTGTCTCTGCCTCTGTCTCTGTCCCTGTCTCTGTCTCCGTCTCCGCCGCTGTCTCTGTCTCTGTCTCTGTGTCCATCTCTGTCTCTGTCTCAGTCTCTGTCTCTGTCTCTGTCTCTGTCTGTGTCTCTGCCTCTGTCTCCGTCTCTGCCGCTGTCTGTGTCTCTGTCGCTGTCTATGTCTCTGTCAGTGTCTCTGTCTCCGTCTCCGTCTCTGTCTCTGTCTCTGTCTCTGTCTCTGTCTCCATCTCTGTCTCTGTCTCTGTCTCTGTCTCTGTCTCTGTCTCTGTCTCTGTCTCTGTCTCTGTCTCTGTCTCTGTCCCTCTCTGTCTCCGTCCCCGTCTCTGTCTCTGTCTCTGTCATTGGCTCCATCTCTGTCTCTGTCTCAGTCTCTGTCTCTGTCTCTGTCTCTGTCTCTGTCTCTGTCTCTGTATCGGACTCTGTCTCCGTCTCTGTCTTCGTCTTTGTCTCCGTCTTTGCCTCTGTCTTTGTCTCCGTATTTGTCTCATTATTTGTCTCCGTCTGTGTCGCCACCTTTGCCTCCGCCCTTGTCTCCGTCTTTGTCTCCGTCGCCGTCTTCCTCTTCGTGTCCGTCTTTGTCTCCGTCTATGTCACCGTCTTTGTCACCGTCTTTGTCTCCGTCCGTGTCTCCTGCCCCTCTGTTTCTGTCGCTCTCTCTGTCTCTGTCTGTGTCTCTGTCTCCGTCTCTGTCTCTGTCTCTGTCCCTGTCTCTGTCTCTGTCTCTGTCTCTGTCTCTGTCTCTGTCTCTGTCTCTGTCTCTGTCTCTGTCTGTGTCTCTGCCTCTGTCTCCGACTCTGCAGCTGTCTGTGCCTCTGTCATTGTCTCTGTCTATGTCTATGTCTGTGTCTCTGCCTCTGTCTCCGTCTCTGCCGCTGTCTGTGTCTCTGTCTCCGTCTCCATCTCTGTCTCTGTCTCTGTCATTGGCTCCACCTCTGTCTCTGTCTCAGTCTCTGTCTCTGTCTCTGTCTCTGTCTCTGTCTCTGTCTCTGTCTCTGTCTCTGTCTCCGTCCTGCCTCTGTCTCTGTCTCTGCCTCTGTCTCTGTCTGTGGCTCTGTCTTTGTCTCATGCGCCTCTGTCTTTGTCTCTGTCTCTGTCTCTGTCTCTGCCTCTGTCTCTGTCCCTGTCTCTGTCTCCGTCTCCGTCTCTGTCTCTGTCTCTGTCTCTGTCTCTGTCTCTGTCTCTGTCTCTGTCTCTGTCTCTGCCGCTGTCTGTGCCTCTGTCGTTGTCTCTGTCTATGTCTATGTCTGTGTCTCTGCCTCTGTCTCCGTCTCTGCCGCTGTCTGTGTCTCTGTCTCTGTCTCTGTCTCTGTCTCTGTCCTGTCTCAGTCTCTGTCTCTGTCTCTGTCTCTGTCTCTGTCTCTGTCTGTGTCTCTGCCTCTGTCTACGTCTCTGCCGCTGTCTGTGCCTCTGTCGTTGTCTCTGTCTATGTCTATGTCTGTGTCTCTGCCTCTGTCTCCGTCTCTGCCGCTGCCTGTGTCTCTGTCTCCGTCTCCATCTCTGTCTTTGTCTCTGTCATTGGCTCCATCTCTGTCTCTGTCTCTGTCTCTGTCTCTGTTCCTGTCTCTGTCTCTGTCTCTGTCTCTGTCTCTGTCTGTGTCTGTGTCTCTGTCTCTGTCTCTGTATCGGACTCTGTCTCCGTCTCTGTCTTCGTCTTTGTCTCCGTCTTTGTCTCTGTCTTTGTCTCCGTATTTGTCTCCGTCTGTGTCTCCATCTTTGTCTCCGTCTTTGTCTCCGTCCGTGTCTCCTGCCCCTCTGTTTCTGTCGCTCTCTCTGTCTCTGTCTGTGTCTCTGTCTCCGTCTCTGTCTCTGTCTCTGTCCCTGTCTCTGTCTCTGTCTCTGTCTCTGTCTCTGTCTCTGTCCCTGTCTCTGTCTCTGTATCCGCCGCTGTCTCTGTCTCTGTGTCCATCTCTGTCTCTGTCTCAGTCTCTGTCTCTGTCTCTGTCTCTGTCTGTGTCTCTGCCTCTGTCTCCGACTCTGCAGCTGACTGTGCCTCTGTCGTTGTCTCTGTCTATGTCTATGTCTGTTTCTCTGCCACTGTCTCCGTCTCTGCCGCTGTCTGTGTCTCTGTCTCCGTCTCCATCTCTGTCTCTGTCTCTGTCATTGGCTCCATCTCTGTCTCTGTCTCAGTCTCTGTCTCTGTCTCTGTCTCCGTCCCTGTCGCTGTCTCTGTCTCTGTCTCTGTCTCTGTCATTGGCTCCATCTCTGTCTCTGTCTCTGTCATTGGCTCCATCTCTGTCTGTGTCTCAGTCTCTGTCTCCGTCTCTGTCTCTTTCTCTGTATCTGTCTCTGTCTCTGTTTCTGTTTCTGTCTCTGTCTCTGTCTCTGTCTCTGTCTCTGTCTCTGTCCCTGTCTCTGTCTCCGTATCCGCCGCTGCCTCTGTCTCTGTCTCTGTCGTTGTATCCGTCTTTGTCTCCGTCTTTGTCACCGTCTTTGTCTCCGCCGTCGTCTTCCTCTTCGTGTCCGTCTTTGTCTCCGTCTTTGTCACCGTCTTTGTCTCCGTCTTTGTCTCCGTCCGTGTCTCCTGCCCCTCTGTTTCTGTCGCTCTCTCTGTCTCTGTCTGTGTCTCTGTCTCTGTCTCTGTCTCTGTCTCTGTCTCTGTCTCTGTCTCTGTCTCTGTCTCTGTCTCTGTCCCTGTCTCTGTCTCCGTATCCGCCGCTGTCTCTGTCTCTGTGTCCATCTCTGTCTCTGTCTCAGTCTCTGTCTCTGTCTCTGTCTCTGTCTCTGTCTCTGTCTGTGTCTCTGCCTCTGTCTACGTCTCTGCCGCTGTCTGTGCCTCTGTCGTTGTCTCTGTCTATGTCTATGTCTGTGTCTCTGCCTCTGTCTCCGTCTCTGCCGCTGTCTGTGTCTCTGTCTCCGTCTCCATCTCTGTCTTTGTCTCTGTCATTGGCTCCATCTCTGTCTCTGTCTCAGTCTCTGTCTCTGTCTCTGTCTCTGTCTCTTTCTCTGTCTCTGCCTCTGTCTCTGTTTCTGTCTCTGTCTCTGTCTCTGTCTCTGTCTCTGTCTCCGTCTCCGTCTCTGTCTCTGTCTCTGTCATTGGCTCCATCTCGGTCTCTGTCTCAGTCTCTGTCTCTGTCTCTGCCTCTGTCTCTGTCTCTGTCTCTGTCTCTGTCTCTGTCTCTGTTCCTGTCTCTGTCTCTGTCTCTGTCTCTGTCTCTGTCTCTGTCTCTGTCTCTGTCCTGTCTCTGTCTCTGTCTCTGCCTCTGTCTCTGTCTGTGTCTCTGTCTTTGTCTCTTGCGCCTCTGTCTTTGTCTCTGTCCGTGTCTCTGTCTGTGCCTCTGCCTCTGTCTCTGTTTCCGTCTCTGTCGCTGCCTCCGTCTCTGTCTCCGTCTCTCTCTCTTTTCTGTCTCTGTCTCTGTCTCTGTCTCTGTCTCTGTCCCTGTCTCTGTCTCTGTCTCTGTCTCAGTCTCTGTCTCTGTCTCTGTCTCTGTCTCTGTCTCTGTCTGTGTCTCTGCCTCTGTCTACGTCTCTGCCGCTGTCTGTGCCTCTGTCGTTGTCTCTGTCTATGTCTATGTCTGTGTCTCTGCCTCTGTCTCCGTCTCTGCCTCTGTATCGGTCTCTGTCTTTGGCTCTGTCTCTGTCTCTGTCTCTGTCCCTGTCTCTGTCTCTGTCTCTGTCTCTGTCTCTGTCTCTGTCTCTGTCCCTGTCTCTGTCTCCGTATCCGCCGCTGTCTCTGTCTCTGTGTCCATCTCTGTCTCTGTCTCAGTCTCTGTCTCTGTCTCTGTCTCTGTCTGTGTCTCTGCCTCTGTCCCCGTCTATGCCGCTGTCTGTGTCTCTGTCGCTGTCTCTGTCTCTGTCTCTGTCTATGTCTCTGTCTGTGTCTCTGTCTCTGTCTCTGCCTCTGTCTCTGCCTCTGCCTCTGTCTGTGGCTCTGTCCTTGTCTCATGCGCCTCTGTCTTTGTCTCTGTCTGTGTCTCTGTCTGTGCCTCTGTCTCTGTCTCTGTCCTGTCTCTGTCTCTGTCTCTGCCTCTGTCTCTGTCTGTGGCTCTGTCCTTGTCTCATGCGCCTCTGTCTTTGTCTCTGTCTGTGTCTCTGTCTGTGCCTCTGTCTCTGTCTCTGTTTCCGTCTCTGTCGCTGCCTCTGTCTCCGTCTACGTCTCTGTCTCTGTCTCTGTCATTGGCTCCATCTCTGTCTCTGTCTCAGTCTCTGTCTCCGTCTCTGTCTCTGTCTCTGTATCTGTCTCTGTCTCTGTTTCTGTTTCTGTCTCTGTCTCTGTCGCTGTCCCTGTCTCTGTCTCTGTCTATGTCTCTGTCTGTGTCTCTGTCTCCGTCTCCGTCTCTGTCTCTGTCTCTGTCTCTGTCTCTGTCTGTGTCTCTGTCTTTGTCGCCGTATGTGTCTCCGTCTGTGTCTCCATCTTTTGTCTCTGTCTTTGTCTCCGTCTTTGCCTCCGTCTTTGCCTCCGCCTTTGTCTCCGTCATTGTCTCCGTCGCCGTCTTCCTCTTCGTGTCCGTCTTTTTTCCGTCTTTCTCACCGTCTTTGTCTCCGTCTTTGTCTCCATCCGTGTTTCCTGCCCCTCTGTCTCGGTCGTTGTCTCATGCGCGTCTGTCTCTGTCTCTGTCTCTGTCTCTGTCTGTGTCTCTGTCTCTGTCTCTGCCTCTGTATCGGTCTCTGTCTTTGGCTCTGTCTCTGTCTCTGTCTCTGTCTCTGTCCCTGTCTCTGTCTCTGTCTCTGTCTCTGTCTCTGTCCCTGTCTCTGTATCTGTGTCCATCTCTGTCTCTGTCTCAGTCTCTGTCTCTGTCTCTGTCTCTGTCTCTGTCTGTGTCTCTGATTCTGTCTCCGTCTCTGCCGCTGTCTGTGTCTCTGTCGCTGTCTCTGTCTCTGTCTATGTCTCTGTCTGTGTCTCTGTCTCCGTCTCCGTCTCTGTCTCTGTCTCTGTCTCTGTCTCTGTCTCTGTCTCTTTCTCTGTCTCTGCCTCTGTCTCTGTTTCTGTCTCTGTCTCCGTCTCTGTCTCTGTCTCTGCCTCTGTCTCTGTCTCTGTCTCTGTCTCTGTCTCTGTCCTGTCTCTGTCTCTGTCTCTGCCTCTGTCTCTGTCTGTGGCTCTGTCTTTGTCTCATGCGCCTCTGTCTTTGTCTCTGTCTCTGTCTCTGCCTCTGCCTCTGTCCCTGTCTCTGTCTCTGTCTCCGTCTCTGTCTCTGTCTCTGTCATTGGCTCCATCTCGGTCTCTGTCTCAGTCTCTGTCTCTGTCTCTGTCTCTGTCTCTGTCTCTGTCTCTGTCTCTGTCTCTGTCTCTGTCTCTGTTCCTGTCTCTGTCTCTCTCTCTGTCTCTGTCTCTGTCTCTGTCTCTGTCTCTGTCCTGTCTCTGTCTCTGTCTCTGCCTCTGTCTCTGTCTGTGGCTCTGTCTTTGTCTCTTGCGCCTCTGTCTTTGTCTCTGTCCGTGTCTCTGTCTGTGCCTCTGTCTCTGTCTCTGTTTCCGTCTCTGTCGCTGCCTCCGTCTCTGTCTCCGTCTCTCTCTCTTTTCCTGTCTCTGTCTCTGTCTCTGTCTCTGTCTCTGTCTCTGTCTCTGTCTCTGTCTCTGTTTCTGTTTCTGTCTCTGTCTCTCTCTCTGTCTCTGTCTCTGCCTCTGTCTCCGTCCCTGTCTCTGTCTCCGTCTCCGTCTCTGTCTCTGTCTCTGTCATTGGCTCCATCTCTGTCTCTGTCTCCGTCTCTGTCTTCGTCTTTGTCTCCGTCCTTGTCTCTGTCTTTGTCGCCGTATTTGTCTCCGTCTGTGTCTCCATCTTTTGTCTCCGTCTTTGTCTCCGTCCTTGCCTCCGTCTTTGTCTCCGTATTTGTCTCCGACTGTGTCGCCCTCTTTGCCTCCGCCTTTGTCTCCGTCATTGTCTCCGTCGCCGTCTTCCTCTTCGTGTCCGTCTTTGTCTCCGTCTTTGTCACCGTCTTTGTCTCCGTCTTTGTCTCTATCCGTGTTTCCTGCCCCTCTGTCTCGGTCGTTGTCTCATGCGCGTCTGTCTCTGTCTCTGTCTCTGTCTCTGTCTGTGTCTCTGTCTCTGTCTCTGCCTCTGTATCGGTCTCTGTCTTTGGCTCTGTCTCTGTCTCTGTCTCTGTCCCTGTCTCTGTCTCTGTCTCTGTCTCTGTTTCTGTCTCTGTCTCTGTCTCTGTCTCTGTCTCTGTCTCTGTCTCTGTCCCTGTCTCTGTCTCCGTATCCGCCACTGTCTCTGTATCTGTGTCCATCTCTGTCTCTGTCTCTGTCTCTGTCTCTGTCTCTGTCTGTGTCTCTGCTTCTGTCTCCGTCTCTGCCGCTGTCTGTGTCTCTGTCGTTGTCTCTGACTCTGTCTCTGTCTCTGTCTCTGTCTCCGTCTCTGTCTCTGTCTCTGTCTCTGTCTGTGGCTCTGTCCTTGTCTCATGCGCCTCTGTCTTTGTCTCTGTCTGTGTCTCTGTCTGTGCCTCTGTCTCTGTCTCTGTTTCCGTCTCTGTCGCTGCCTCTGTCTCTGTCTCCGTCTCTCTCTCTTTTCCTGTCTCTGTCTCTGTCTCTGTCTCTGTCCCTGTCTCTGTCTCCGTCTACGTCTCTGTCTCTGTCTCTGTCATTGGCTCCATCTCTGTCTCTGTCTCAGTCTCTGTCTCCGTCTCTGTCTCTGTCTCTGTATCTGTCTCTGTCTCTGTTCCTGTTTCTGTCTCTGTCTCTGTCGCTGTCCCTGTCTCTGTCTCTGTCTATGTCTCTGTCTCTGTCTCTGTCTCTGTCTCTGTCTGTGTCAGTGTCTCTGTCTCTGTCTCTGTCTCTGTCCCTGTCTCTGTCTCTGCCTCTGTCTGTGTCTCTGTCTCTGTCTCTGTCTCTGTCTCTGTCCTGTCTCTGCCTCTGTCTCTGCCTCTGCCTCTGTCTGTGGCTCTGTCCTTGTCTCATGCGCCTCTGTCTTTGTCTCTGTCTGTGTCTCTGTCTGTGCCTCTGTCTCTGTCTCTGTCCTGTCTCTGTCTCTGTCTGTGGCTCTGTCGTTGTCTCATGCGCCTCTGTCTTTGTCTCTGTCTCTGTCTCTGTCTCTGTCTCTGTCTCTGCCTCTGCCTCTGTCCCTGTCTCTGTCTCTGTCTCCGTCTCTGTCTCTGTCTCTGTCATTGGCTCCATCTCGGTCTCTGTCTCAGTCTCTGTCTCTGCCTCTGTCTCTGCCTCTGCCTCTGTCTGTGGCTCTGTCCTTGTCTCATGCGCCTCTGTCTTTGTCTCTCTCTGTGTCTCTGTCTGTGCCTCTGTCTCTGTCTCTGTCCTGTCTCTGTCTCTGTCTCTGCCTCTGTCTCTGTCTGTGGCTCTGTCCTTGTCTCATGCGCCTCTGTCTTTGTCTCTGTCTGTGTCTCTGTCTGTGCCTCTGTCTCTGTCTCTGTTTCCGTCTCTGTCGCTGCCTCTGTCTCTGTCTCCGTCTCTCTCTCTTTTCCTGTCTCTGTCTCTGTCTCTGTCTCTGTCCCTGTCTCTGTCTCCGTCTACGTCTCTGTCTCTGTCTCTGTCATTGGCTCCATCTCTGTCTCTGTCTCAGTCTCTGTCTCCGTCTCTGTCTCTGTCTCTGTATCTGTCTCTGTCTCTGTTTCTGTTTCTGTCTCTGTCTCTGTCGCTGTCCCTGTCTCTGTCTCTGTCTATGTCTCTGTCTGTGTCTCTGTCTCCGTCTCCGTCTCTGTCTCTGTCTCTGTCTCTGTCTCTGTCTGTGTCTCTGTCTTTGTCGCCGTATTTGTCTCCGTCTGTGTCTCCATCTTTTGTCTCCGTCTTTGTCTCCGTCTTTGCCTCCGTCTTTGCCTCCGCCTTTGTCTCCGTCATTGTCTCCGTCGCCGTCTTCCGCTTCGTGTCCGTCTTTGTTTCCGTCTTTGTCACCGTCTTTGTCTCCGTCTTTGTCTCGATCCGTGTTTCCTGCCCCTCTGTCTCGGTCGTTGTCTCATGCGCGTCTGTCTCTGTCTCTGTCTCTGTCTCTGTCTGTGTCTCTGTCTCTGTCTCTGCCTCTGTATCGGTCTCTGTCTTTGGCTCTGTCTCTGTCTCTGTCTCTGTCCCTGTCTCTGTCTCTGTCTCTGTCTCTGTCTCTGTCCCTGTCTCTGTATCTGTGTCCATCTCTGTCTCTGTCTCAGTCTCTGTCTCTGTCTCTGTCTCTGTCTCTGTCTCTGTCTCTGTCTCTGTCTCTGTCTCTTTCTCTGTCTCTGCCTCTGTCTCTGTTTCTGTCTCTGTCTCTGTCTCTGTCTCTGTCTCTGTCTCTGTCTCTGTCTCTGTCTCTGTCTCTGTCTCTGTCTCTGTCTCTGTCTCTGTCTCTGTCCTGTCTCTGTCTCTGTCTCTGCCTCTGTCTCTGTCTGTGGCTCTGTCTTTGTCTCATGCGCCTCTGTCTTTGTCTCTGTCTCTGTCTCTGTCTCTGTCTCTGTCTCTGCCTCTGCCTCTGTCCCTGTCTCTGTCTCTGTCTCCGTCTCTGTCTCTGTCTCTGTCATTGGCTCCATCTCGGTCTCTGTCTCAGTCTCTGTCTCTGTCTCTGTCTCTGTCTCTGTCTCTGTCTCTGTCTCTGTCTCATGCGCCTCTGTCTTTGTCTCTGTCTGTGTCTCTGTCTGTGCCTCTGTCTCTGTCTCTGTTTCCGTCTCTGTCGCTGCCTCTGTCTCTGTCTCCGTCTCTCTCTCTTTTCCTGTCTCTGTCTCTGTCTCTGTCTCTGTCCCTGTCTCTGTCTCCGTCTACGTCTCTGTCTCTGTCTCTGTCATTGGCTCCATCTCTGTCTCTGTCTCAGTCTCTGTCTCCGTCTCTGTCTCTGTCTCTGTATCTGTCTCTGTCTCTGTTTCTGTTTCTGTCTCTGTCTCTGTCGCTGTCCCTGTCTCTGTCTCTGTCTATGTCTCTGTCTCTGTCTCTGTCTCTGTCTCTGTCTCTGTCTGTGTCAGTGTCTCTGTCTCTGTCTCTGTCTCTGTCCCTGTCTCTGTCTCTGCCTCTGTCTGTGTCTCTGTCTCTGTCTCTGTCTCTGTCTCTGTCCCTGTCTCTGTCTCCGTATCCGCCGCTGTCTCTGTCTCTGTGTCCATCTCTGTCTCTGTCTCTGTCTCTGTCTCTGTCTGTGTCTCTGCCTCTGTCCCCGTCTATGCCGCTGTCTGTGTCCCTGTCGCTGTCTCTGTCTCTGTCTCTGTCTATGTCTCTGTCTGTGTCTCTGTCTCTGTCTCTGTCTCTGTCTCTGTCCTGTCTCTGCCTCTGTCTCTGCCTCTGCCCCTGTCTGTGGCTCTGTCCTTGTCTCATGCGCCTCTGTCTTTGTCTCTGTCTGTGTCTCTGTCTGTGCCTCTGTCTCTGTCTCTGTCCTGTCTCTGTCTCTGTCTCTGCCTCTGTCTCTGTCTGTGGCTCTGTCCTTGTCTCATGCGCCTCTGTCTTTGTCTCTGTCTGTGTCTCTGCCTGTGCCTCTGTCTCTGTCTCTGTTTCCGTCTCTGTCGCTGCCTCTGTCTCTGTCTCCGTCTCTCTCTCTTTTCCTGTCTCTGTCTCTGTCTCTGTCTCTGTCCCTGTCTCTGTCTCCGTCTCTGTCTCTGTCTCTGTCTCTGTCTCTGTCTCTGTCTCTGTCTCTGTCTCTGTCTCTGTCTCTGTCTCTGTCTCTGTATCGGTCCCTGTCTCCCTCTTTGTGGCCGTCTTTGTGTCCGTCTTTGTCTCCGTCTTCGTCTTCCTCTTTGTCTCCGTCTATGTCACCGTCTTTGTCTCCGTCTTTGTCTCCGTCTTTGTCTCCGTCTTTGTCTCCGTCTTTGTCTACGTATTTGTCTCCGTCTTTGTCTCCGTCCACGTCTCCTGCCCCTCTGTCTCTGTCTCTGTCTCAGTCTCTGTCTCTGTCTCTGTCTCTGTCTCTGTCTCTGTCTCTGTTTCTGTCTCTGTCTCTGTTTCTGTCTCTGCCTCTGTCTCTGTCTGTCTCTGTCTCTGTCTCTGTCTCTGTCTCTGTTTCTGTCTCTGTCTCTGTCTCTGTCTCTGTCTCTGTCTCTGTCTCTGTCTCTGTCTCTGGCCCCATCTCTGTGTCTGTCTCAGTTTCTGTCTCTGTCTCTGTCTCTGTCTCTGTCGCTGTCTCTGTACCTGTCTCTGTCTCTGTCTCTGTCTCTGTCTCTGTCTCTGTCTCTGTCTCTGTCTCTGTCTCTGTCTCTGTCTCTGTCTCTGTCTCTGTCTCTGTCATTGGCTCCATCTCTGTCTCTGTCTCTGTCATTGGCTCCATCTCTGTCTCTGTCTCAGTCTCTGTCTCCGTCTCTGTCTCTTTCTCTGTATCTGTCTCTGTCTCTGTTTCTGTTTCTGTCTCTGTCTCTGTCTCTGTCTCTGTCGCTGTCCCTGTCTCTGTCTCTGTCTATGTCTCTGTCTGTGTCTCTGTCTCCGTCTCCGTCTCTGTCTCTGTCTCTGTCTCTGTCTCTGTCCGTGTCTCTGTCTTTGTCGCCGTATTTGTCTCCGTCTGTGTCTCCATCTCTTGTCTCCGTCTTTGCCTCCGTCTTTGTCTCCGTATTTGTCTCCGTATTTGTCTCCGTCTGTGTCGCCATCTTTGCCTCCGCCTTTGTCTCCGTCATTGTCTCCGTCGCCGTCTTCCTCTTCGTGTCCGTCTTTGTTTCCGTCTTTGTCACCGTCTTTGTCTCCGTCTTTGTCTCCATCCGTGTTTCCTGCCCCTCTGTCTCGGTCGTTGTCTCATGCGCGTCTGTCTCTGTCTCTGTCTCTGTCTGTGTCTCTGTCTCTGTCTCTGCCTCTGTATCGGTCTCTGTCTTTGGCTCTGTCTCTGTCTCTGTCTCTGTCCCTGTCTCTGTCTCTGTCTCTGTCTCTGTCTCTGTCCCTGTCTCTGTCTCCGTATCCGCCGCTGTCTCTGTATCTGTGTCCATCTCTGTCTCTGTCTCAGTCTCTGTCTCTGTCTCTGTCTCTGTCTCTGTCTGTGTCTCTGTCTCTGTCTCCGTCTCTGCCGCTGTCTGTGTCTCTGTCGCTGTCTCTGTCTCTGTCTATGTCTCTGTCTGTGTCTCTGTCTCCGTCTCCGTCTCTGTCTCTGTCTCTGTCTCTGTCTCTGTCTCCATCTCTGTCTCTGTTTCAGTCTCTGTCTCTGTCTCTGTCTCTGTCTCTGTCTCTGTCTCTGCCTCTGTCCCTGTCTCTGTCTCTGTCTCTGTCTGTGTCTGTGTCTGTGTCTCTGTCTCTGTCTCTGTCTCTGTCTCTGTCTCTGTCTCTGTCTCTGTCTCTGTCTCTGTCTCTGTCTCTGTATCTGTCTCTGTCTCTGTTTCTGTTTCTGTCTCTGTCTCTGTCGCTGTCCCTGTCTCTGTCTCTGTCTATGTCTCTGTCTGTGTCTCTGTCTCCGTCTCCGTCTCTGTCTCTGTCTCTGTCTCTGTCTCTGTCTCTGTCTGTGTTTGTGTCTCTGTCTCTGTCTCTGTATCGGACTCTGTCTCCGTCACTGTCTTCGTCTTTGTCTCCGTCTTTGTCTCTGTCTTTGTCTCCGTATTTGTCTCCGTCTGTGTCTCCATCTTTGTCTCCGTCTTTGTCTCCGTCGATGCATCCCTCTTTGTCTCCGTATTTGTCTCCGTCTGTGTCGCCATCTTTGCCTCCATCTTTGTCTCCGTCTTTGTCTCCGTCGCCGTCTTCCGCTTCGTGTCCGTCTTTGTCTCCGTCTTTGTCACCGTCTTTGTCTCCGTCTTTGTCTCCGTCCTTGTCTCCGCCGGTGTCTCTGTCCGTGTCTCCTGCCCCTCTGTCTCGGTCGTTGTCTCATGCGCGTCTGACTCTGTCTCTGTCTCTGTCTCTGTCTCTGCCTCTGTCTCTGTCTGTGGCTCTGTCTTTGTCTCATGCGCCTCTGTCTTTGTCTCTGTCTGTGTCTCTGTCTGTGCCTCTGTCTCTGTCTCTGTTTCTGTCTCTGTCGCTGCCTCTGTCTCTGTCTCTGTCTCTGTCTCTTTTCCTGTCTCTGTCTCTGTCTCTGTCTCTGTCCCTTTCTCTGTCTCTGCCTCTGTTCCCTTCTCTGTCTCCGCCTCTGCCTCTGTCTCCGTCTTTGTCTCCATCTTTGTCACCGTCTTTGTCTCCGTCGTCGTCTTCCTCTTCGTCCCCGTCTTTGTCTCCGTCTTTGTCACCGTCGTTGTCTCCGTCTTTGTCTCCGTCTTTGTCTCTGTCTCTGTCTCTGTCTCTGTCTCTGTCTCTGTCTCTGTCTCTGTCTCTGTCTCTGTTCCTGTCCCTGTCTCTGTCTCTGTCTCTGTCTCTGTCTCTGTCTCTGTCCTGTCTCTGTCTCTGTCTCTGCCTCTGTCTCTGTCTGTGGCTCTGTCTTTGTCTCTTGCGCCTCTGTCTTTGTCTCTGTCCGTGTCTCTGTCTGTGCCTCTGTCTCTGTCTCTGTTTCCGTCTCTGTCGCTGCCTCCGTCTCTGTCTCCGTCTCTCTCTCTTTTCCTGTCTCTGTCTCTGTCTCTGTCTCTGTCTCTGTCTCTGTCTCTGTCTCTGTCTCTGTCTCTGTCTCTGTTTCTGTCTCTGTCTCTGTCTCTGTCTCTGTCTCTGTCTCTGTCTCTGTCTCTGTCTCTGTCTCTGTCTCTGTCTCTGTCTCTGTCCTGTCTCTGTCTCTGTCTCTGCCTCTGTCTGTGTCCTTGTCTCCATCTTTGTCTCCGTCTTTGTCTCCGTCTTTGTCTCCGTCCTCGTCTTCCTCATCGTCTCCGTCTTTGTCACCGTCTTTGTCTCCGTCTTTGTCTCCGTCCGTGTCTCCTGCCCCTATGTTTCTGTCGCTCTCTCTGTCTCTGTATGTGTCTCTGTCTCCGTCTCTGCCTCTGTCCCTGTCCCTGTCTCTGTCTCTGTCTCTATCTCTGTCTCTGTCTCTGTCTCTGTCTCTGTCTCTGTCTCTGTCTCTGTCTCTGTCCCTGTCTCTGTCTCCGTATCCGCCGCTGCCTCTGTCTCTGTCTCTGTCTTTGTATCCGTCTTTGTCTCCGTCTTTGTCACCGTCTTTGTCTCCGCCGTCGTCTTCCTCTTCGTCTCCGTCTTTGTCTCCGTCTTTGTCACCGTCTTTGTCTCCGTGTTTGTCTCCGCCTTTGTCTACGTCTTTGTCTCCGTCTTTGTCTCCGTCTTTGCCTCCCTCGTTGTCTCCGTATTTGTCTCTGTCTCTGTCTCTGTCTCTGTCTCTCTCCCTGTCTCTGTCTCTGTCTCTCTCTCTGTCTGTGTCTGTGTCTCTGTCTCTGTCTCTGTATCGGACTCTGTCTCCGTCTCTGTCTTCGTCTTTGTCACCGTCTTTGTCTCTGTCTTTGTCTCCGTATTTGTCTCCGTCTGTGTCTCCATCTTTGTCTCCGTCTTTGTCTCCGTCTTTGTCTCCGTCCGTGTCTCCTGCCCCTCTGTTTCTGTCGCCCTCTCTGTCTCTGTCTGTGTCTCTGTCTCCGTCTCTGTCCCTGTCTCTGTCTCTGTCTATGTCTCTGTCTGTGTCTCTGTCTCCGTCTCCGTCTCTGTCTCTGTCTCTGTCTCTGTCTCTGTCCGTGTCTCTGTCTTTGTCGCCGTATTTGTCTCCGTCTGTGTCTCCATCTTTTGTCTCCGTCTTTGTCTCCGTCTTTGCCTCCGTCTTTGTCTCCGTATTTGTCTCCGTCTGTGGCGCCATCTTTGCCTCCGCCTTTGTCTCCGTCATTGTCTCCGTCGCCGTCTTCCTCTTCGTGTCCGTCTTTGTTTCCGTCTTTGTCACCGTCTTTGTCTCCGTCTTTGTCTCCATCCGTGTTTCCTGCCCCTCTGTCTCGGTCGTTGTCTCATGCGCGTCTGTCTCTGTCTCTGTCTCTGTCTCTGTCCCTGTCTCTGTCTCTGTCTCTGTCTCTGTCTCTGTCTCTGTCCCTGTCTCTGTCTCCGTATCCGCCGCTGTCTCTGTATCTGTGTCCATCTCTGTCTCTGTCTCAGTCTCTGTCTCTGTCTCTGTCTCTGTCTCTGTCTGTGTCTCTGTCTCTGTCTCCGTCTCTGCCGCTGTCTGTGTCTCTGTCGCTGTCTCTGTCTCTGTCTATGTCTCTGTCTGTGTCTCTGTCTCCGTCTCCGTCTCTGTCTCTGTCTCTGTCTCTGTCTCTGTCTCTGTCTCTGTCTCCGTCTGTGGCTCTGTCCTTGTCTCTTGCGCCTCTGTCTTTGTCTCTGTCTGTGTCTCTGTCTGTGCCTCTGTCTCTGTCTCTGTTTCCGTCTCTGTCGCTGCCTCTGTCTCTGTCTCCGTCTCTCTCTCTTTTCCTGTCCCTGTCTCTGTCTCTGTCTCTGTCCCTGTCTCTGTCTCCGTCTACGTCTCTGTCTCTGTCTCTGTCATTGGCTCCATCTCTGTCTCTGTCTCAGTCTCTGTCTCCGTCTCTGTCTCTGTCTCTGTATCTGTCTCTGTCTCTGTTTCTGTTTCTGTCTCTGTCTCTGTCGCTGTCCCTGTCTCTGTCTCTGTCTATGTCTCTGTCTCTGTCTCTGTCTCTGTCTCTGTCTCTGTCTGTGTCAGTGTCTCTGTCTCTGTCTCTGTCTCTGTCCCTGTCTCTGTCTCTGCCTCTGTCTGTGTCTCTGTCTCTGTCTCTGTCTCTGTCTCTGTCCCTGTCTCTGTCTCCGTATCCGCCGCTGTCTCTGTCTCTGTGTCCATCTCTGTCTCTGTCTCAGTCTCTGTCTCTGTCTCTGTCTCTGTCTGTGTCTCTGCCTCTGTCCCCGTCTATGCCGCTGTCTGTGTCTCTGTCGCTGTCTCTGTCTCTGTCTCTGTCTATGTCTCTGTCTGTGTCTCTGTCTCTGTCTCTGTCTCTGTCTCTGTCTCTGTCCTGTCTCTGCCTCTGTCTCTGCCTCTGCCTCTGTCTGTGGCTCTGTCCTTGTCTCATGCGCCTCTGTCTTTGTCTCTGTCTGTGTCTCTGTCTGTGCCTCTGTCTCTGTCTCTGTCCTGTCTCTGTCTCTGTCTCTGCCTCTGTCTCTGTCTGTGGCTCTGTCCTTGTCTCATGCGCCTCTGTCTTTGTCTCTGTCTGTGTCTCTGTCTGTGCCTCTGTCTCTGTCTCTGTTTCCGTCTCTGTCGCTGCCTCTGTCTCTGTCTCCGTCTCTCTCTCTTTTCCTGTCTCTGTCTCTGTCTCTGTCTCTGTCCCTGTCTCTGTCTCCGTCTATGTCTCTGTCTCTGTCTCTGTCATTGGCTCCATCTCTGTCTCTGTCTCAGTCTCTGTCTCCGTCTCTGTCTCTGTCTCTGTATCTGTCTCTGTCTCTGTTTCTGTTTCTGTCTCTGTCTCTGTCGCTGTCCCTGTCTCTGTCTCTGTCTATGTCTCTGTCTGTGTCTCTGTCTCCGTCTCCGTCTCTGTCTCTGTCTCTGTCTCTGTCTCTGTCTGTGTCTCTGTCTTTGTCGCCGTATTTGTCTCCGTCTGTGTCTCCATCTGTTGTCTCCGTCTTTGTCTCCGTCTTTGCCTCCGTCTTTGTCTCCGTATTTGTCTCCGTCTGTGTCGCCATCTTTGCCTCCGCCTTTGTCTCCGTCATTGTCTCCGTCGCCGTCTTCCTCTTCGTGTCCGTCTTTGTTTCCGTCTTTGTCACCGTCTTTGTCTCCGTCTTTGTCTGCATCCGTGTTTCCTGCCCCTCTGTCTCGGTCGTTGTCTCATGCGCGTCTGTCTCTGTCTCTGTCTCTGTCTCTGTCTCTGTCTGTGTCTCTGTCTCTGTCTCTGCCTCTGTATCGGTCTCTGTCTTTGGCTCTGTCTCTGTCTCTGTCTCTGTCCCTGTCTCTGTCTCTGTCTCTGTCTCTGTCTCTGTCTCTGTCCCTGTCTCTGTATCTGTGTCCATCTCTGTCTCTGTCTCAGTCTCTGTCTCTGTCTCTGTCTCTGTCTCTGTCTGTTTCTCTGTTTCTGTCTCCGTCTCTGCCGCTGTCTGTGTCTCTGTCGCTGTCTCAGTCTATGTCTTTGTCTCTGTCTCTGTCTGTGTCTCTGCCTCTCTCTCCGTCTCTGCCGCTGTCTGTGTCTCAGTCGCTGTCTCTGTCTCTGTCTCTGTCTCTGTCTCTGTCTCTGTCTCTGTCTCTGTCTCTGTCCCGGTCTCTGTCTCCGTCTCCGTCTCTGTCTCTGTCTCTGTCATTGGCTACATCTCTGGCTCTGGCTCAGTCCCTGTCTCTGTCTCTGTCTCTGTCTCTGTCTCTGTCTCTGTTTCTGTCTCTGTCTTTGTCTCTGTCTCTGCCTCTGTCACTGTCTCTGTCTCTGTCTCTGCCTCTGCCTCCGTCTGTGTTTGTGTCTCTGTCTCTGTCTCTGTATCGGACTCTGTCTCCGTCACTGTCTTCGTCTTTGTCTCCGTCTTTGTCTCTGTCTTTGTCTCCGTATTTGTCTCCGTCTGTGTCTCCATCTTTGTCTCCGTCTTTGTCTCCGTCTTTGCATTCCTCTTTGTCTCCGTATTTGTCTCCGTCTGTGTCGCCATCTTCGCCTCCATCTTTGTCTCCGTCTTTGTCTCCGTCCGTGTCTCCTGCCCCTGTGTTTCTGTCGCTCTCTCTGTCTCTGTCTGTGTCTCTGTCTCCGTCTCTGTCTCTGTCTCTGTCTCCGTCTCTGTCTCTGTCTGTGTCTCTGTCTCCGTCTCTTTCTCTGTCTCTGTCTCTGTCCCTGTCTCTGTCTCTGTCTCTGTCTCTGTCTCTGTCTCTGTCTCTGTCTCTGTCTCTGTCTCTGTCTCTGTCTCTGTCTCTGTCTCTGTCTCTGTCTCTGTATCTGTCTCTGTCTCTGTTTCTGTCTCTGTTTCTGTTTCTGTCTCTGTCTCTGTCGCTGTCCCTGTCTCTGTCTCTGTCTATGTCTCTGTCTGTGTCTCTGTCTCCGTCTCCGTCTCCGTCTCTGTCTCTGTCTCTGTCTCTGTCTCCATCTCTGTCTCTGTGTCTGTCTCTGTCTCTGTCTCTGTCTCTGTCTCTGTCTCTGTCTCTGTCTCTGTCTCTGTCTCTGTCCCTGTCTCTGTCTCTGTCTCCATCTCTGTCACTGTCTCTGTCTCTGTCTCTGTCTCTGTCTCTGTCTCTGTCTCTGTCTCTGTCTGTGTCAGTGTCTCTGTCTCTGTCTCTGTATCGGACTCTGTCTCCGTCTCTGTCTTCGTCTTTGTCTCCGTCTTTGTCTCTGACTTTGTCTCCGTATTTGTCTCCGTCTGTGTCTCCATCTTTGTCTCCGTCTTTGTCTCCGTCTTTGCCACTCTCTTTGTCTCCGTATTTGTCTCCGTCTGTGTCGCCATCTTTGCCTCCGCCTTTGTCTCCGTCTTTTTCTCCGTCGCCGTCTTCCTCTTCGTGTCCGTCTTTGTCTCCGTCTTTGTCACCGTCTTTGTCTCCGTCTTTGTCTCCGTCCGTGTCTCCTGCCCCTCTGTCTCGGTCGTTGTCTCATGTGCGTCTGACTCTGTCTGTGTCTCTGTCTCTGTCTCTGCCTCTGTATCGGTCTCTGTCTTTTGCTCTGTCTCTGTCTCTGTCTCTGTCTCTGTCCCTGTCTCTGTCTCTGTCTCTGTCTCTGTTCCTGTCTCTGTCTCCGTATCCGCCGCTGTCTCTGTCTCTGTGTCCATCTCTGTCTCTGTCTCAGTCTATGTCTCTGTCTCTGTCTCTGTCTGTGTCTCTGCCTCTGTCTCCGTCTCTGCCGCTGTCTGTGTCTCTGTCGCTGTCTCTGTCTCTGTCTCTGTCTATGTCTCTGTCTGTGTCTCTGTGTCCGTCTCCGTCTCTGTCTCTGTCTCTGTCTATGTCTCTGTCTCTGTCTCTGTCTCTGTCTCTGTCTCTGTCTCTGTCTCTGTCTCTGTCTCTGTCTCTGTGCTGTCCCTGTCTCTTTCTCTGCCTCTGTCTCTGTCTGTGGCACTGTCTTTGTATCATGCGCCTGTGTCTTTGTCTCTGTCCGTGTCTCTGTATGTGCCCCTGGCTCTGTCTCTGTTTCCGTCTCTGTCGCTGCCTCTGTCTCTGTCTCCGTCTCTCTCTCTATTCCTGTCTCTGTCTCTGTCTCTGTCTCTGTCTCTGTCCCGGTCTCTGTCTCCGTCTCCGTCTCTGTCTCTGTCTCTGTCATTGGCTACATCTCTGGCTCTGTCTCAGTCTCTGTCTCTGTCTCTGTCTCTGTCTCTGTCTCTGTCTCTGTTTCTGACTCTGTCTTTGTCTCTGTCTCTGCCTCTGTTTCTATCTCTGTCTCTGTCTCTGTCTCTGTCTCGGTCTGTGTTTGTGTCTCTGTCTCTGTCTCTGTATCGGACTCTGTCTCCGTCACTGTCTTCGTCTTTGTCTCCGTCTTTGTCTCTGTCTTTGTCTCCGTATTTGTCTCCGTCTGTGTCTCCATCTTAGTCTCCGTCTTTGTCGCGTCTTTGCATCCCTCTTTGTCTCCGTATTTGTCTCCGTCTGTGTCGCCATCTTCGCCTCCATCTTTCTCTCCGTCTTTGTCTTCGTTCGTGTCTCCTGCCCCTGTGTTTCTGTCGCTCTCTCTGTCTCTGTCTGTGTCTCTGTCTCCGTCTCTGTCTCTGTCTCTGTCTCTGTCTCTGTCTCTGTCTGTGTCTCTGTCTCCGTCTCTTTCTCTGTCTCTGTCTCTGTCCCTGTCTCTGTCTCTGTCTCTGTCTCTGTCTCTGTCTCTGTCTCTGTCTCTGTCTCTGTCTCTGTCTCTGTCTCTGTCTCTGTCTCTGTCTCTGTCTCTGTCTCTGTCTCTGTCTCTGTCTCTGTCTCTGTCTCTGTCTCTGTCTCTGTCTCTGTCTCTGTCTCTGTCTCTGTCTCTGTCTCTGTCTCTGCCTCTGTCTCTGTCTCTGCCTCTGTCTTTGTCTCATGCGCCTCTGTCTTTGTCTCATGCGCCTCTGTCTTTGTCTCTGTCTGTGTCTCTGTCTGTGACTCTGTCTCTGTCTCTGTCTCTGTCTCTGTCTCTGTCTCTGTCTCTGTCTCTGTCTCTGTATCGGTCCCTGTCTCCCTCTTTGTGGCCGTCTTTGTGTCCGTCTTTGTCTCCGTCTTCGTCTTCCTCTTTGTTTCCGTCTTTGTCTCCGTCTTTGTCTCCTGCGCCAGGGTCACCGCCTTTGTCTCCTGCCCCTCTGTTTCCGTCGCTCTTTCTGTCTCTGTCTGTGTCTCTGTCTCTGTCTCTGACTCTGTCTCTGTTTCTGTCTCTGTCTCTGTCTCTGCCTCTGTCTCTGTCTCTGTCTCTGTCTCTGTCTCTGTCTCTGTCTCTGTCTCTGTCTCTGTCTTTGTCTCCATCTTTGTCTCCGTCTTTGTCTCCGTCTTTGTCGCCGTCCTCGTCTTCCTCTTCGTCTCCGTCTTTGTCTCCGTCTATGTCACCGTCTTTGTCTCCGTCTTTGTCTCCGTCTTAGTCTCCGTCTTTGTTTACGTCTTTGTCTCCGTCTTTGTCTCCGTCCACGTCTCCTGACCCTCTGTCCCTGTCTCTGTCTCAGTCTCTGTCTCTGTCTCTGTCTGTGCCTCTGTCTCTGTCTCTGTTTCTGTCTCTGTCGCTGCCTCTGTCTCTGTCTCTGTCTCCGCCTCGTTTCCTGTCTCTGTCTATGTCTCTGTCTCTGTCCTGTTCTCTGTCTCTGCCTCTGTTCCATTCTCTGTCTCCGCCTCTGCCTCTGTCTCCGACTTTGTCTCCATCTTTGTCTCCGTCTTTGTCTCCGTCTTAGTCACCGTCTTTGTCTCCGTCGTCGGCTTCCTCTTCGTCTCCGTCTTTGTCTCCGTCTTTGTCACCGTCGTTGTCTCCGTCTTTGCCTCCGTCTCTGTCTCCCTCTTTGTCTCCGTCTTTCTACCTGTCTTTGTCTCCGTATTTGTGTCCATCTTTGCCTCCGTCTTTGTCTCCGTCTTTGTCTCCGTCCACGTCTCCTGCCCCTCTGTCTCTGTCTCTGTCTCAGTCTCTGCTTCTGTCTCTGTCTGTGGCTCTGTCTTTCTCACATGCGCCTCTGTCTTTGTCTCTGTCTGTGTCTCTGCCTCTGTCTCTGTCCTTGTCTCCATCTTTGTCTCCGTCTTTGTCTCCGTCTTTGTCTCCGTCCTCGTCTTCCTCATCGTCTCCGTCTTTGTCTCCGTCTATGTCACCGTCTTTGTCTCCGTCTTTGTCTCCGTCTTTGTCACCGTCTTTGTCTCCGTCTTTGTCTCCGTCCACGTCTCCTGCCCCTCTGTCTCTGTCTCTGTCTCAGTCTCTGTCTCTGTCCCTGTCTCTGTCTCTGTCTCTGTCTCTGTTTCTGTCTCTGCCTCTGTCTCTGTCTCTGTCTCTGTCTCCGTCTCTGTCTCTGTCCCTGTCTCTGTCTCCGTATCCGCCACTGTCTCTGTATCTGTGTCCATCTCTGTCTCTGTCTCAGTCTCTGTCTCTGTCTCTGTCTCTGTCTCTGTCTGTGTCTCTGCTTCTGTCTCCGTCTCTGCCGCTGTCTGTGTCTCTGTCGCTGTCTCTGTCTCTGTCTCTGTCTCTGTCTCTGTCTCTGTCTCTGTCTCTCTCTCTTTTCCTGTCTCTGTCTCTGTCTCTGTCTCTGTCTCTGTCCGTGTCTCTGTCTTTGTCGCCGTATTTGTCTCCGTCTGTGTCTCCATCTTTTGTCTCCGTCTTTGTCTCCGTCTTTGCCTCCATCTTTGTCTCCGTATTTGTCTCCGTCTTTGCATCCCTCTTTGTCTCCGTATTTGTCTCCGTCTGTGTCGCCATCTTTGCCTCCATGTTTGTCTCCGTCTTTGTCTCCGTCGCCGTCTTCCGCTTCGTGTCCGTCTTTGTCTCCGTCTTTGTCACCGTCTTTGTCTCCGTCTTTGTCTCCGTCCGTGTCTCCTGCCCCTGTGTTTCTGTCGCTCTCTCTGTCTCTGTCTGTGTCTCTGCCTCCGTCTCTGTCTCTGTCTCTGTCTCTGTCTCTGTCTCTGTCTCTGTCTCTGCCGCTGTCCGTGTCTCTGTCGCTGTCTCTGTCTCTGTCTCTGTCTATGTCTCTGTCTGTGTCTCTGTCTCCGTCTCCGTCTCTGTCTCTGTCTCTGTTTCTGTCTCTGTCTCCATCTCTGTCTCTGTCTCCGTCTCTGTCTCTGTCTCTCTCTCTGTCTCTGTCTCTGCCTCTGTCTCTGTCCCTGTCTCTGTCTCCGTCTTCGTCTCTGTCTCTGTCTCTGTCATTGGCTCCATCTCTGTCTCTGTCTCCGTCTCTGTCTTCGTCTTTGTCTCCGTCCTTGTCTCTGTCTTTGTCGCCGTATTTGTCTCCGTCTGTGTCTCCATCTTTTGTCTCCGTCTTTGTCTCCGTCCTTGCCTCCGTCTTTGTCTCCGTATTTGTCTCCGTCTGTGTCGCCATCTTTGCCTCCGCCTTTGTCTCCGTCATTGTCTCCGTCGCCGTCTTCCTCTTCGTGTCCGTCTTTGTCTCCGTCTTTGTCACCGTCTTTGTCTCCGTCTTTGTCTCCATCCGTGTTTCCTGCCCCTCTGTCTCGGTCGTTGTCTCATGCGCGTCTGTCTCTGTCTCTGTCTCTGTCTGTGTCTCTGTCTCTGTCTCTGCCTCTGTATCGGTCTCTGTCTTTGGCTCTGTCTCTGTCTCTGTCTCTGTCCCTGTCTCTGTCTCTGTCTCTGTCTCTGTCTCTGTCTCTGTCTCTGTCTCTGTCTCTGTCTCTGTCTCTGTCTCTGTCTCTGTCTCTGTCTCTGTCTCTGTCCCTGTCTCTGTCTCCGTATCCGCCACTGTCTCTGTATCTGTGTCCATCTCTGTCTCTGTCTCAGTCTCTGTCTCTGTCTCTGTCTGTGGCTCTGTCCTTGTCTCTTGCGCCTCTGTCTTTGTCTCTGTCTGTGTCTCTGTCTGTGCCTCTGTCTCTGTCTCTGTCCCTGTCTCTGCCTCCGTCTACGTCTCTGTCTCTGTCTCTGTCATTGGCTCCATCTCTGTCTCTGTCTCAGACTCTGTCTCCGTCTCTGTCTCTGTCTCTGTATCTGTCTCTGTCCTGTCTCTGTCTCTGTCTCTGCCTCTGTCTCTGTCTGTGGCTCTGTCCTTGTCTCATGCGCCTCTGTCTTTGTCTCTGTCTGTGTCTCTGTCTGTGCCTCTGTCTCTGTCTCTGTTTCCGTCTCTGTCGCTGCCTCTGTCTCTGTCTCCGTCTCTCTCTCTTTTCCTGTCTCTGTCTCTGTCTCTGTCTCTGTCCCTGTCTCTGTCTCCGTCTATGTCTCTGTCTCTGTCTCTGTCATTGGCTCCATCTCTGTCTCTGTCTCAGTCTCTGTCTCCGTCTCTGTCTCTGTCTCTGTATCTGTCTCTGTCTCTGTTTCTGTTTCTGTCTCTGTCTCTGTCGCTGTCCCTGTCTCTGTCTCTGTCTATGTCTCTGTCTGTGTCTCTGTCTCCGTCTCCGTCTCTGTCTCTGTCTCTGTCTCTGTCCCTGTCTCTGTCTCTGTCTCTGTCTCTGTCTCTGTCTCTGTCCCTGTCTCTGTATCTGTGTCCATCTCTGTCTCTGTCTCAGTCTCTGTCTCTGTCTCTGTCTCTGTCTCTGTCTGTGTCTCTGTTTCTGTCTCCGTCTCTGCCGCTGTCTGTGTCTCTGTCGCTGTCTCAGTCTATGTCTTTGTCTCTGTCTCTGTCTGTGTCTCTGCCTCTGTCTCCGTTTCTGCCGCTGTCTGTGTCTCAGTCGCTGTCTCTGTCTCTGTCTCAGTCTCTGTCTCTGTCTCTGTCTCTGTCTCTGTCTCTGTCCCGGTCTCTGTCTCCGTCTCCGTCTCTGTCTTTGTCTCTGTCATTGGCTACATCTCTGGCTCTGGCTCAGTCTCTGTCTCTGTCTCTGTCTCTGTCTCTGTCTCTGTCTCTGTTTCTGTCTCTGTCTTTGTCTCTGTCTCTGCCTCTGTCTCTGTCTCTGTCTCTGTCTCTGTCTCTGTCTCTGCCTCTGTCTGTGTTTGTGTCTCTGTCTCTGTCTCTGTATCGGACTCTGTCTCCGTCACTGTCTTCGTCTTTGTCTCCGTCTTTGTCTCTGTCTTTGTCTCCGTGTTTGTCTCCGTCTGTGTCTCCATCTTTGTCTCCGTCTTTGTCTCCGTCTTTGCCTCCGCCTTTGTCTCCGTATTTGTCTCCGTCTGTGTCGCCATCTTCGCCTCCATCTTTGTCTCCGTCTTTGTCTCCGTCCGTGTCTCCTGCCCCTGTGTTTCTGTCGCTCTCTCTGTCTCTGTCTGTGTCTCTGTCTCCGTCTCTGTCTCTGTCTCTGTCTCCGTCTCTGTCTCTGTCTGTGTCTCTGTCTCCGTCTCTTTCTCTGTCTCTGTCTCTGTCCCTGTCTCTGTCTCTGTCTCTGTCTCTGTCTCTGTCTCTGTCTCTGTCTCTGTCTCTGTCTCTGTCTCTGTCTCTGTCTCTGTCTCTGTCTCTGTCTCTGTCTCTGTTTCTGTCTCTGCCTCTGTCTCTGTCTCTGTCTCTGTCTCCGTCTCTGTCTCTGTCCCTGTCTCTGTCTCTGTCTCTGTCTCTGCCTCTGTCTCTGTCTGTGGCTCTGTCTTTGTCTCATGCGCCTCTGTCTTTGTCTCTGTCTGTGTCTCTGTCTGTGCCTCTGTCTCTGTCTCTGTTTCTGTCTCTGTCGCTGCCTCTGTCTCTGTCTCTGTCTCTCTCTCTTTTCCTGTCTCTGTCTCTGTCTCTGTCTCTGTCTCTGTCTCTGTCCGTGTCTCTGTCTTTGTCGCCGTATTTGTCTCCGTCTGTGTCTCCATCTTTTGTCTCCGTCTTTGTCTCCGTCTTTGCCTCCGTCTTTGTCTCCGTCTTTGCCTCCGCCTTTGTCTCCGTATTTGTCTCCGTCTGTGTCGCCATCTTCGCCTCCATCTTTGTCTCCGTCTTTGTCTCCGTCCGTGTCTCCTGCCCCTGTGTTTCTGTCGCTCTCTCTGTCTCTGTCTGTGTCTCTGTCTCCGTCTCTGTCTCTGTCTCTGTCTCCGTCTCTGTCTCTGTCTGTGTCTCTGTCTCCGTCTCTTTCTCTGTCTCTGTCTCTGTCCCTGTCTCTGTCTCTGTCTCTGTCTCTGTCTCTGTCTCTGTCTCTGTCTCTGTCTCTGTCTCTGTCTCTGCCTCTGTCTGTGTTTGTGTCTCTGTCTCTGTCTCTGTATCGGACTCTGTCTCCGTCACTGTCTTCGTCTTTGTCTCCGTCTTTGTCTCTGTCTTTGTCTCCGTGTTTGTCTCCGTCTGTGTCTCCATCTTTGTCTCCGTCTTTGTCTCCGTCTTTGCCTCCGCCTTTGTCTCCGTATTTGTCTCCGTCTGTGTCGCCATCTTCGCCTCCATCTTTGTCTCCGTCTTTGTCTCCGTCCGTGTCTCCTGCCCCTGTGTTTCTGTCGCTCTCTCTGTCTCTGTCTGTGTCTCTGTCTCCGTCTCTGTCTCTGTCTCTGTCTCCGTCTCTGTCTCTGTCTGTGTCTCTGTCTCCGTCTCTTTCTCTGTCTCTGTCTCTGTCCCTGTCTCTGTCTCTGTCTCTGTCTCTGTCTCTGTCTCTGTCTCTGTCTCTGTCTCTGTCTCTGTCTCTGTCTCTGTCTCTGTCTCTGTCTCTGTCTCTGTCTCTGTCTCTGTATCTGTCTCTGTCTCTGTTTCTGTCTCTGTTTCTGTTTCTGTTTCTGTCTCTGTCTCTGTCGCTGTCCCTGTCTCTGTCTCTGTCTATGTCTCTGTCTGTGTCTCTGTCTCCGTCTCCGTCTCCGTCTCTGTCTCTGTCTCTGTCTCTGTCTCTGTCTCCATCTCTGTCTCTGTGTCTGTCTCTGTCTCTGTCTCTGTCTCTGTCTCTGTCTCTGTCTCTGTCTCTGTCTCTGTCCCTGTCTCTGTCTCTGTCTCCATCTCTGTCTCTGTCTCTGTCTCTGTCTCTGTCTGTGTCAGTGTCTCTGTCTCTGTCTCTGTATCGGACTCTGTCTCCGTCTCTGTCTTCGTCTTTGTCTCCGTCTTTGTCTCTGACTTTGTCTCCGTATTTGTCTCCGTCTGTGTCTCCATCTTTGTCTCCGTCTTTGTCTCCGTCTTTGCCACTCTCTTTGTCTCCGTATTTGTCTCCGTCTGTGTCGCCATCTTTGCCTCCGCCTTTGTCTCCGTCTTTGTCTCCGTCGCCGTCTTCCTCTTCGTGTCCGTCTTTGTCTCCGTCTTTGTCACCGTCTTTGTCTCCGTCTTTGTCTCCGTCCGTGTCTCCTGCCCCTCTGTCTCGGTCGTTGTCTCATGTGCGTCTGACTCTGTCTGTGTCTCTGTCTCTGTCTTTGCCTCTGTATCGGTCTCTGTCTTTGGCTCTGTCTCTGTCTCTGTCTCTGTCTCTGTCTCTGTCCCTGTCTCTGTCTCTGTCTCTGTCTTTGTCGCCGTCCTCGTCTTCCTCTTCGTCTCCGTCTTTGTCTCCGTCTATGTCACCGTCTTTGTCTCCGTCTTAGTCTCCGTCTTTGTTTACGTCTTTGTCTCCGTCTTTGTCTCCGTCCACGTCTCCTGACCCTCTGTCCCTGTCTCTGTCTCAGTCTCTGTCTCTGTCTCTGTCTGTGCCTCTGTCTCTGTCTCTGTTTCTGTCTCTGTCGCTGCCTCTGTCTCTGTCTCTGTCTCCGCCTCTTTTCCTGTCTCTGTCTATGTCTCTGTCTCTGTCCTGTTCTCTGTCTCTGCCTCTGTTCCATTCTTTGTCTCCGCCTCTGCCTCTGTCTCCGTCTTTGTCTCCATCTTTGTCTCCGTCTTTGTCTCCGTCTTAGTCACCGTCTTTGTCTCCGTCGTCGGCTTCCTCTTCGTCTCCGTCTTTGTCTCCGTCTTTGTCACCGTCGTTGTCTCCGTCTTTGCCTCCGTCTCTGTCTCCCTCTTTGTCTCCGTCTTTCTACCTGTCTTTGTCTCCGTATTTGTGTCCATCTTTGCCTCCGTCTTTGTCTCCGTCTTTGTCTCCGTCCACGTCTCCTGCCCCTCTGTCTCTGTCTCTGTCTCAGTCTCTGCTTCTGTCTCTGTCTGTGGCTCTGTCTTTCTCACATGCGCCTCTGTCTTTGTCTCTGTCTGTGTCTCTGCCTCTGTCTCTGTCCTTGTCTCCATCTTTGTCTCCGTCTTTGTCTCCGTCTTTGTCTCCGTCCTCGTCTTCCTCATCGTCTCCGTCTTTGTCTCCGTCTATGTCGCCGTCTTTGTCTCCGTCTTTGTCTCCGTCTTTGTCACCGTCTTTGTCTCCGTCTTTGTCTCCGTCCACGTCTCCTGCCCCTCTGTCTCTGTCTCTGTCTCAGTCTCTGTCTCTGTCCCTGTCTCTGTCTCTGCCTCTGTCTCTGTTTCTGTCTCTGCCTCTGTCTCTGTCTCTGTCTCTGTCTCCGTCTCTGTCTCTGTCTCTGTCCCTGTCTCTGTCTCTGTCTCTGTCTCTGCCTCTGTCTCTGTCTGTGGCTCTGTCTTTGTCTCATGCGCCTCTGTCTTTGTCTCTGTCTGTGTCTCTGTCTGTGCCTCTGTCTCTGTCTCTGTTTCTGTCTCTGTCGCTGCCTCTGTCTCTGTCTCTGTCTCTCTCTCTTTTCCTGTCTCTGTCTCTGTCTCTGTCTCTGTCTCTGTCCGTGTCTCTGTCTTTGTCGCCGTATTTGTCTCCGTCTGTGTCTCCATCTTTTGTCTCCGTCTTTGTCTCCGTCTTTGCCTCCGTCTTTGTCTCCGTATTTGTCTCCGTCTGTGTCGCCATCTTTGCCTCCGCCTTTGTCTCCGTCATTGTCTCCGTCGCCATCTTCCTCTTCGTGTCCGTCTTTGTTTCCGTCTTTGTCACCGTCTTTGTCTCCGTCTTTGTCTCCATCCGTGTTTCCTGCCCCTCTGTCTCGGTCGTTGTCTCATGCGCGTCTGTCTCTGTCTCTGTCTCTGTCTGTGTCTCTGTCTCTGTCTCTGCCTCTGTATCGGTCTCTGTCTTTGGCTCTGTCTCTGTCTCTGTCTCTGTCCCTGTCTCTGTCTCTGTCTCTGTCTCTGTCTCTGTCCCTGTCTCTGTCTCCGTATCCGCCGCTGTCTCTGTATCTGGGTCCATCTCTGTCTCTGTCTCAGTCTCTGTCTCTGTCTCTGTCTCTGTCTCTGTCTGTGTCTCTGTCTCTGTCTCCGTCTCTGCCGCTGTCTGTGTCTCTGTCGCTGTCTCTGTCTCTGTCTATGTCTCTGTCTGTGTCTCTGTCTCCGTCTCCGTCTCTGTCTCTGTCTCTGTCTCTGTCTCTGTCTCCATCTCTGTCTCTGTTTCAGTCTCTGTCTCTGTCTCTGTCTCTGTCTCTGTCTCTGCCTCTGTCCCTGTCTCTGTCTCTGTCTCTGTCTGTGTCTGTGTCTGTGTCTCTGTCTCTGTCTTTGTCTCTGTCTCTGTCTCTGTCTCTGTCTCTGTCTCTGTCTCTGTCTCTGTCTCTGTCTCTGTCTCTGTATCTGTCTCTGTCTCTGTTTCTGTTTCTGTCTCTGTCTCTGTCGCTGTCCCTGTCTCTGTCTCTGTCTATGTCTCTGTCTGTGTCTCTGTCTCCGTCTCCGTCTCTGTCTCTGTCTCTGTCTCTGTCTCTGTCTCTGTCTCTGTCTCTGTCTGTGTTTGTGTCTCTGTCTCTGTCTCTGTATCGGACTCTGTCTCCGTCACTGTCTTCGTCTTTGTCTCCGTCTTTGTCTCTGTCTTTGTCTCCGTATTTGTCTCCGTCTGTGTCTCCATCTTTGTCTCCGTCTTTGTCTCCGTCTTTGCATCCCTCTTTGTCTCCGTATTTGTCTCCGTCTGTGTCGCCATCTTTGCCTCCATCTTTGTCTCCGTCTTTGTCTCCGTCGCCGTCTTCCGCTTCGTGTCCGTCTTTGTCTCCGTCTTTGTCACCGTCTTTGTCTCCGTCTTTGTCTCCGTCCGTGTCTCCTGCCCCTGTGTTTCTGTCGCTCTCTCTGTCTCTGTCTGTGTCTCTGCCTCCGTCTCTGTCTCTGTCTCTGTCTCTGTCTCTGTCTCTGTCTCTGTCTCTGTCTCTGCCGCTGTCCGTGTCTCTGTCGCTGTCTCTGTCTCTGTCTCTGTCTATGTCTCTGTCTGTGTCTCTGTCTCCGTCTCCGTCTCTGTCTCTGTCTCTGTTTCTGTCTCTGTCTCCATCTCTGTCTCTGTCTCCGTCTCTGTCTCTGTCTCTCTCTCTGTCTCTGTCTCTGCCTCTGTCTCTGTCCCTGTCTCTGTCTCCGTCTTCGTCTCTGTCTCTGTCTCTGTCATTGGCTCCATCTCTGTCTCTGTCTCCGTCTCTGTCTTCGTCTTTGTCTCCGTCCTTGTCTCTGTCTTTGTCGCCGTATTTGTCTCCGTCTGTGTCTCCATCTTTTGTCTCCGTCTTTGTCTCCGTCCTTGCCTCCGTCTTTGTCTCCGTATTTGTCTCCGTCTGTGTCGCCATCTTTGCCTCCGCCTTTGTCTCCGTCATTGTCTCCGTCGCCGTCTTCCTCTTCGTGTCCGTCTTTGTCTCCGTCTTTGTCACCGTCTTTGTCTCCGTCTTTGTCTCCATCCGTGTTTCCTGCCCCTCTGTCTCGGTCGTTGTCTCATGCGCGTCTGTCTCTGTCTCTGTCTCTGTCTGTGTCTCTGTCTCTGTCTCTGCCTCTGTATCGGTCTCTGTCTTTGGCTCTGTCTCTGTCTCTGTCTCTGTCCCTGTCTCTGTCTCTGTCTCTGTCTCTGTCTCTGTCTCTGTCTCTGTCTCTGTCTCTGTCTCTGTCTCTGTCCCTGTCCCTGTCTCCGTATCCGCCACTGTCTCTGTATCTGTGTCCATCTCTGTCTCTGTCTCAGTCTCTGTCTCTGTCTCTGTCTCTGTCTCTGTCTGTGTCTCTGCTTCTGTCTCCGTCTCTGCCGCTGTCTGTGTCTCTGTCGCTGTCTCTGTCTCTGTCTCTGTCTCTGTCTCTGTCTCTGTCTCTGTCTCTGTCTCTGTCTCTGTCTCTGTCTCTGTCTCTGTCTCTGTCTGTGGCTCTGTCCTTGTCTCTTGCGCCTCTGTCTTTGTCTCTGTCTGTGTCTCTGTCTGTGCCTCTGTCTCTGTCTCTGTCCCTGTCTCTGTCTCCGTCTACGTCTCTGTCTCTGTCTCTGTCATTGGCTCCATCTCTGTCTCTGTCTCAGTCTCTGTCTCCGTCTCTGTCTCTGTCTCTGTATCTGTCTCTGTCTCTGTTTCTGTTTCTGTCTCTGTCTCTGTCGCTGTCCCTGTCTCTGTCTCTGTCTATGTCTCTGTCTCTGTCTCTGTCTCTGTCTCTGTCTCTGTCTGTGTCAGTGTCTCTGTCTCTGTCTCTGTCTCTGTCCCTGTCTCTGTCTCTGCCTCTGTCTGTGTCTCTGTCTCTGTCTCTGTCTCTGTCTCTGTCCCTGTCTCTGTCTCCGTATCCGCCGCTGTCTCTGTCTCTGTGTCCATCTCTGTCTCTGTCTCAGTCTCTATCTCTGTCTCTGTCTCTGTCTGTGTCTCTGCCTCTGTCCCCGTCTATGCCGCTGTCTGTGTCTCTGTCGCTGTCTCTGTCTCTGTCTCTGTCTATGTCTCTGTCTGTGTCTCTGTCTCTGTCTCTGTCTCTGTCTCTGTCCTGTCTCTGCCTCTGTCTCTGCCTCTGCCTCTGTCTGTGGCTCTGTCCTTGTCTCATGCGCCTCTGTCTTTGTCTCTGTCTGTGTCTCTGTCTGTGCCTCTGTCTCTGTCTCTGTCCTGTCTCTGTCTCTGTCTCTGCCTCTGTCTCTGTCTGTGGCTCTGTCCTTGTCTCATGCGCCTCTGTCTTTGTCTCTGTCTGTGTCTCTGTCTGTGCCTCTGTCTCTGTCTCTGTTTCCGTCTCTGTCGCTGCCTCTGTCTCTGTCTCCGTCTCTCTCTCTTTTCCTGTCTCTGTCTCTGTCTCTGTCTCTGTCTCTGTCCCTGTCTCTGTCTCAGTCTCTGTCTCTGTCTCTGTCTCTGTCTGTGTCTCTGCCTCTGTCCCCGTCTATGCCGCTGTCTGTGTCTCTGTCGCTGTCTCTGTCTCTGTCTCTGTCTATGTCTCTGTCTGTGTCTCTGTCTCTGTCTCTGTCTCTGTCTCTGTCCTGTCTCTGCCTCTGTCTCTGCCTCTGCCTCTGTCTGTGGCTCTGTCCTTGTCTCATGCGCCTCTGTCTTTGTCTCTGTCTGTGTCTCTGTCTGTGCCTCTGTCTCTGTCTCTGTCCTGTCTCTGTCTCTGTCTCTGCCTCTGTCTCTGTCTGTGGCTCTGTCCTTGTCTCATGCGCCTCTGTCTCTGTCTATGTCTCTGTCTGTGTCTCTGTCTCTGTCTCTGTCTCTGTCTCTGTCCTGTCTCTGCCTCTGTCTCTGCCTCTGCCTCTGTCTGTGGCTCTGTCCTTGTCTCATGCGCCTCTGTCTTTGTCTCTGTCTGTGTCTCTGTCTGTGCCTCTGTCTCTGTCTCTGTCCTGTCTCTGTCTCTGTCTCTGCCTCTGTCTCTGTCTGTGGCTCTGTCCTTGTCTCATGCGCCTCTGTCTTTGTCTCTGTCTGTGTCTCTGTCTGTGCCTCTGTCTCTGTCTCTGTTTCCGTCTCTGTCGCTGCCTCTGTCTCTGTCTCCGTCTCTCTCTCTTTTCCTGTCTCTGTCTCTGTCTCTGTCTCTGTCCCTGTCTCTGTCTCCGTCTATGTCTCTGTCTCTGTCTCTGTCATTGGCTCCATCTCTGTCTCTGTCTCAGTCTCTGTCTCCGTCTCTGTCTCTGTCTCTGTATCTGTCTCTGTCTCTGTTTCTGTTTCTGTCTCTGTCTCTGTCGCTGTCCCTGTCTCTGTCTCTGTCTATGTCTCTGTCTGTGTCTCTGTCTCCGTCTCCGTCTCTGTCTCTGTCTCTGTCTCTGTCCCTGTCTCTGTCTCTGTCTCTGTCTCTGTCTCTGTCTCTGTCCCTGTCTCTGTATCTGTGTCCATCTCTGTCTCTGTCTCAGTCTCTGTCTCTGTCTCTGTCTCTGTCTCTGTCTCTGTCTGTGTCTCTGTTTCTGTCTCCGTCTCTGCCGCTGTCTGTGTCTCTGTCGCTGTCTCAGTCTATGTCTTTGTCTCTGTCTCTGTCTGTGTCTCTGCCTCTGTCTCCGTCTCTGCCGCTGTCTGTGTCTCAGTCGCTGTCTCTGTCTCTGTCTCTGTCTCTGTCTCTGTCTCTGTCTCTGTCTCTGTCTCTGTCCCGGTCTCTGTCTCCGTCTCCGTCTCTGTCTTTGTCTCTGTCATTGGCTACATCTCTGGCTCTGGCTCAGTCTCTGTCTCTGTCTCTGTCTCTGTCTCTGTCTCTGTCTCTGTTTCTGTCTCTGTCTTTGTCTCTGTCTCTGCCTCTGTCTCTGTCTCTGTCTCTGTCTCTGTCTCTGTCTCTGCCTCTGTCTGTGTTTGTGTCTCTGTCTCTGTCTCTGTATCGGACTCTGTCTCCGTCACTGTCTTCGTCTTTGTCTCCGTCTTTGTCTCTGTCTTTGTCTCCGTGTTTGTCTCCGTCTGTGTCTCCATCTTTGTCTCCGTCTTTGTCTCCGTCTTTGCCTCCGCCTTTGTCTCCGTATTTGTCTCCGTCTGTGTCGCCATCTTCGCCTCCATCTTTGTCTCCGTCTTTGTCTCCGTCCGTGTCTCCTGCCCCTCTGTCTCGGTCGTTGTCTCATGTGCGTCTGACTCTGTCTGTGTCTCTGTCTCTGTCTTTGCCTCTGTATCGGTCTCTGCCTTTGGCTCTGTCTCTGTCTCTGTCTCTGTCTCTGTCTCTGTCCCTGTCTCTGTCTCTGTCTCTGTCTCTGTTCCTGTCTCTGTCTCCGTATCCGCCGCTGTCTCTGTCTCTGTGTCCATCTCTGTCTCTGTCTCAGTCTATGTCTCTGTCTCTGTCTCTGTCTGTGTCTCTGCCTCTGTCTCCGTCTCTGCCGCTGTCTGTGTCTCTGTCGCTGTCTCTGTCTCTGTCTCTGTCTATGTCTCTGTCTGTGTCTCTGTGTCCGTCTCCGTCTCTGTCTCAGTCTCTGTCTCTGTCTCTGTCTCTGTCTCTGTCTCTGTCTCTGTTTCTGTCTCTGTCTTTGTCTCTGTCTCTGCCTCTGTCTCTATCTCTGTCTCTGTCTCTGTCTCTGTCTCGGTCTGTGTTTGTGTCTCTGTCTCTGTCTCTGTATCGGACTCTGTCTCCGTCACTGTCTTCGTCTTTGTCTCCGTCTTTGTCTCTGTCTTTGTCTCCGTATTTGTCTCCGTCTGTGTCTCCATCTTAGTCTCCGTCTTTGTCGCGTCTTTGCATCCCTCTTTGTCTCCGTATTTGTCTCCGTCTGTGTCGCCATCTTCGCCTCCATCTTTCTCTCCGTCTTTGTCTCCGTTCGTGTCTCCTGCCCCTGTGTTTCTGTCGCTTTCTCTGTCTCTGTCTCTGTCCCTGTCTCTGTCTCTGTCTCTGTCTCTGTCTCTGTCTCTGTCTCTGTCTCTGTCTCTGTCTCTGTCTCTGTCTCTGTCTCTGTCTCTGTCTCTGTCTCTGTCACTGTCTCTGTCTCTGTCTCTGTCTCTGTCTCTGTCTCTGTCTCTGTCTCTGTCCCTGTCTCTGTCTCTGTCTCTGTCTCTGTCTCTGTCTCTGTCTCTGTCTCTGTCTCTGTCTCTGCCTCTGTCTCTGTCTGTGGCTCTGTCTTTGTCTCATGCGCCTCTGACTCTGTCTCTGTTCCTGTCACTGTCGCTGCCTCTGTCTCTGTCTCTGTCTCTCTCTCTTTTCCTGTCTCTGTCTCTGCCTCTGTCTCTGTCCCTTACTCTGTCTTTGTCTCTGTTCCCTTCTCTGTCTCCGCCTCTGCCTCTGTCTCCGTCTTCGTCTCCATCTTTGTCTCCGTCTTTGTCTCCGTCTTTGTCACCGTCTTTGTCTCCGTCGTCGTCTTCCTCTTCGTCTCCGTCTTTGTCACCGTCGTTGTCTCCGTCTTTGTTTCCGTCTTTGTCTACGTCTTTGTATGCGTCTTTGTCTCCGACATTGTCTCCGTCTTTGTCTCTGTCTCTGTCTCTGTCTCTGTCTCTGTCTCTGTCTCTGTCTCTGTCTCTGTCTCTGTCTCTGTCCCTGTCCCTGTCTGTGTCTGTGTCTCCGTCCCTGTCTCTGTCTCTGCCTCTGTCTCTGTCTCTGTCTCTGTCTGTGTATCGGACTCTGTCTCCGTCTTTGTCTTCGTCGTCGTCTTCCTCTTTGTCTCCATCTTTGTCTCTGTCTTTGTCTCCGTCGTCGTCTTCCTCATCGTCTCCGTCTTTGTCTCCGTCTTTGTCGCCGTCGTTGTCTCCGTCTTTGTCTCCGTCTTTGTCTACGTCTTTGTCTACGTCTTTGTCTCCGTCTTTGTCTCCGTCTTTGTCTCTGTCTCTGTCTCTGTCTCTGTCTCTGCCTCTGTCTCTGTCTCTGCCTCTGTCTTTGTCTCATGCGCCTCTGTCTTTGTCTCATGCGCCTCTGTCTTTGTCTCTGTCTGTGTCTCGGTCTGTGACACTGTCTCTGTCTCTGTTTCTGTCTCTGTCGCTGCCTCTGTCTCTGTCTCTGTCTCTCTGTCTTTTCCTGTCCCTGTCTCTGTCTCTGTCTCTACCCCTGTCCCTGTCTCTGTCTCTGTCTCTGTCTCTGTCTCTGTCTCTGTCTCTGTCTCTGTCTCTGTCTCTGTCTCTGTCTCTGTCTCTGTATCGGTCCCTGTCTCCCTCTTTGTGGCCGTCTTTGTGTCCGTCTTTGTTTCCGTCTTTGTCTCCGTCTTTGTCTCCTGCGCCAGGGTCACCGCCTTTGTCTCCTGCCCCTCTGTTTCCGTCGCTCTTTCTGTCTCTGTCTGTGTCTCTGTCTCCGTCTCTTTCTCTGTCTCTGTCTATGTCTCTGTCTCTGTCTCTGTCTTTGTATCCGTCTTTGTCTCCGACTTTGTCACCGTCTTTGTCTCCGCCGTCGTCTTCCTCTTCGTCTCCGTCTTTGTCTCCGTCTTTGTCACCGTCTTTGTCTCCGTCTTTGTCTCCGTCTTTGTCTACGTCTTTGTCTCCGTCTTTGTCTTCGTCCATGTCTCCTGCCCCTCTGTCTAGGCCTCTGCCTCATGCGCCTCTATCTCTGTCTCTGTCTGTTTCTATGTCTCTGTGTCTGCCTCTGTATCGGTCTCTGTCCCCGTCCCTGTCTCTGCCTCTGTCTCTGTCTCTGTCCCTGTCTCTGCCACTGTCTCTGTCCCCGTCTCTGTCTCTGGCTCTGTCTCCGTCCTCGTCTTCTTCTTCGTCTCCGTCTTTGTCTCCGTCTATGTCACCGTCTTTGTCTCCGTCTTTGTCTCCGTCTTTGTCTCCGTCTTTGTCTACGTATTTGTCTCCGTCTTTGTCTCCGTCCACGTCTCCTGCCCCTCTGTCTCTGTCTCTGTCTCAGTCTCTGTCTCTGTCTCTGTCTCTGTCTCTGTCTCTGTTTCTGTCTCTGTCTCTGTTTCTGTCTCTGCCTCTGTCTCTGTCTCTGTCTCTGTCTCTGTCTCTGTCTCTGTCTCTGTTTCTGTCTCTGTCTCTGTCTCTGTCTCTGTCTCTGTCTCTGTCTCTGTCTCTGGCCCCATCTCTGTGTCTGTCTCAGTTTCTGTCTCTGTCTCTGTCTCTGTCTCTGTCTCTGTCGCTGTCTCTGTACCTGTCTCTGTCTCTGTCTCTGTCTCTGTCTCTGTCTCTGTCTCTGTCTCTGTCTCTGTCTCTGTCTCTGTCTCTGTCTCTGTCTCTGTCTCTGTCTCTGTCTCTGTCTCTGTCTCTGTCTCTGTCTCTGTCTCTGTCTCTGTCTCTGTCTCTGTCTTTGTCTCCATCTTTGTCTCCGTCTTTGTCTCCGTCTTTGTCGCCGTCCTCGTCTTCCTCTTCGTCTCCGTCTTTGTCTCCGTCTATGTCACCGTCTTTGTCTCCGTCTTTGTCTCCGTCTTAGTCTCCGTCTTTGTTTACGTCTTTGTCTCCGTCTTTGTCTCCGTCTTAGTCTCCGTCTTTGTTTACGTCTTTGTCTCCGTCTTTGTCTCCGTCCACGTCTCCTGACCCTCTGTCCCTGTCTCTGTCTCAGTCTCTGTCTCTGTCTCTGTCTGTGCCTCTGTCTCTGTCTCTGTTTCTGTCTCTGTCGCTGCCTCTGTCTCTGTCTCTGTCTCCGCCTCTTTTCCTGTCTCTGTCTCTGTCTCTGTCTATGTCTCTGTCTCTGTCCTGTTCTCTGTCTCTGCCTCTGTTCCATTCTCTGTCTCCGCCTCTGCCTCTGTCTCCGTCTTTGTCTCCATCTTTGTCTCCGTCTTTGTCTCCGTCTTAGTCACCGTCTTTGTCTCCGTCGTCGGCTTCCTCTTCGTCTCCGTCTTTGTCTCCGTCTTTGTCACCGTCGTTGTCTCCGTCTTTGCCTCCGTCTCTGTCTCCCTCTTTGTCTCCGTCTTTCTACCTGTCTTTGTCTCCGTATTTGTGTCCATCTCTGCCTCCGTCTTCGTCTCCGTCTTTGTCTCCGTCCACGTCTCCTGCCCCTCTGTCTCTGTCTCTGTCTCAGTCTCTGCTTCTGTCTCTGTCTGTGGCTCTGTCTTTCTCTCATGCGCCTCTGTCTTTGTCTCTGTCTGTGTCTCTGCCTCTGTCTCTGTCCTTGTCTCCATCTTTGTCTCCGTCTTTGTCTCCGTCTTTGTCTCCGTCCTCGTCTTCCTCATCGTCTCCGTCTTTGTCTCCGTCTATGTCACCGTCTTTGTCTCCGTCTTTGTCTCCGTCTTTGTCACCGTCTTTGTCTCCGTCTTTGTCTCCGTCCACGTCTCCTGCCCCTCTGTCTCTGTCTCTGTCTCAGTCTCTGTCTCTGTCCCTGTCTCTGTCTCTGTCTCTGTCTCTGTTTCTGTCTCTGCCTCTGTCTCTGTCTCTGTCTCTGTCTCCGTCTCTGTCTCTGTCCCTGTCTCTGTCTCTGTCTCTGTCTCTGCCTCTGTCTCCGTCTGTGGCTCTGTCTTTGTCTCATGCGCCTCTGTCTTTGTCTCTGTCTGTGTCTCTGTCTGTGCCTCTGTCTCTGTCTCTGTTTCTGTCTCTGTCGCTGCCTCTGTCTCTGTCTCTGTCTCTGTCTCTGTCTCTGTCTCTGTCTCTGTCTCTGTCTCTGTCTCTGTATCGGTCCCTGTCTCCCTCTTTGTGGCCGTCTTTGTGTCCGTCTTTGTCTCCGTCTTCGTCTTCCTCTTTGTTTCCGTCTTTGTCTCCGTCTTTGTCTCCTGCGCCAGGGTCACCGCCTTTGTCTCCTGCCCCTCTGTTTCCGTCGCTCTTTCTGTCTCTGTCTGTGTCTCTGTCTCCGTCTCTTTCTCTGTCTCTGTCTATGTCTCTGTCTCTGTCTCTGTCTTTGTATCCGTCTTTGTCTCCGACTTTGTCACCGTCTTTGTCTCCGCCGTCGTCTTCCTCTTCGTCTCCGTCTTTGTCTCCGTCTTTGTCACCGTCTTTGTCTCCGTCTTTGTCTCCGTCTTTGTCTACGTCTTTGTCTCCGTCTTTGTCTTCGTCCATGTCTCCTGCCCCTCTGTCTAGGCCTCTGCCTCATGCGCCTCTATCTCTGTCTCTGTCTGTTTCTATGTCTCTGTGTCTGCCTCTGTATCGGTCTCTGTCCCTGTCCCTGTCTCTGCCTCTGTCTCTGTCTCTGTCACTGTCTCTGCCACTGTCTCTGTCCCCGTCTCTGTCTCTGGCTCTGTCTCCGTCCTCGTCTTCTTCTTCGTCTCCGTCTTTGTCTCCGTCTATGTCACCGTCTTTGTCTCCGTCTTTGTCTCCGTCTTTGTCTCCGTCTTTGTCTACGTATTTGTCTCCGTCTTTGTCTCCGTCCACGTCTCCTGCCCCTCTGTCTCTGTCTCTGTCTCAGTCTCTGTCTCTGTCTCTGTCTCTGTCTCTGTTTCTGTCTCTGTCTCTGTTTCTGTCTCTGCCTCTGTCTCTGTCTCTGTCTCTGTCTCTGTCTCTGTCTCTGTCTCTGTTTCTGTCTCTGTCTCTGTCTCTGTCTCTGTCTCTGTCTCTGTCTCTGTCTCTGTCTCTGTCTCTGGCCCCATCTCTGTGTCTGTCTCAGTTTCTGTCTCTGTGTCTGTCTCAGTTTCTGTCTCTGTCTCTGTCTCTGTCTCTGTCGCTGTCGCTGTACCTGTCTCTGTCTCTGTCTCTGTCTCTGTCTCTGTCTCTGTCTCTGTCTCTGTCTCTGTCTCTGTCTCTGTCTCTGTCTCTGTCTCTGTCTCTGTCTCTGTCTGTGTCTCTGTTTCTGTCTCCGTCTCTGCCGCTGTCTGTGTCTCTGTCGCTGTCTCAGTCTATGTCTTTGTCTCTGTCTCTGTCTGTGTCTCTGCCTCTGTCTCTGTCTCTGTCTCTGTCTCTGTCTCTGTCTCTGTCTCTGTCTCTGTCTCTGTCTCTGTCTCTGTCTCTGTCTCTGTCCCTGTCTCTGTCTCTGCCTCTGTCTCTGTTTCTGTCTCTGCCTCTGTCTCTGTCTCTGTCTCTGTCTCCGTCTCTGTCTCTGTCTCTGTCCCTGTCTCTGTCTCTGTCTCTGTCTCTGCCTCTGTCTCTGTCTGTGGCTCTGTCTTTGTCTCATGCGCCTCTGTCTTTGTCTCTGTCTGTGTCTCTGTCTGTGCCTCTGTCTCTGTCTCTGTTTCTGTCTCTGTCGCTGCCTCTGTCTCTGTCTCTGTCTCTCTCTCTTTTCCTGTCTCTGTCTCTGTCTCTGTCTCTGTCTCTGTCCGTGTCTCTGTCTTTGTCGCCGTATTTGTCTCCGTCTGTGTCTCCATCTTTTGTCTCCGTCTTTGTCTCCGTCTTTGCCTCCGTCTTTGTCTCCGTATTTGTCTCCGTCTGTGTCGCCATCTTTGCCTCCGCCTTTGTCTCCGTCATTGTCTCCGTCGCCATCTTCCTCTTCGTGTCCGTCTTTGTTTCCGTCTTTGTCACCGTCTTTGTCTCCGTCTTTGTCTCCATCCGTGTTTCCTGCCCCTCTGTCTCGGTCGTTGTCTCATGCGCGTCTGTCTCTGTCTCTGTCTCTGTCTGTGTCTCTGTCTCTGTCTCTGCCTCTGTATCGGTCTCTGTCTTTGGCTCTGTCTCTGTCTCTGTCTCTGTCCCTGTCTCTGTCTCTGTCTCTGTCTCTGTCTCTGTCCCTGTCTCTGTCTCCGTATCCGCCGCTGTCTCTGTATCTGGGTCCATCTCTGTCTCTGTCTCAGTCTCTGTCTCTGTCTCTGTCTCTGTCTCTGTCTGTGTCTCTGTCTCTGTCTCCGTCTCTGCCGCTGTCTGTGTCTCTGTCGCTGTCTCTGTCTCTGTCTATGTCTCTGTCTGTGTCTCTGTCTCCGTCTCCGTCTCTGTCTCTGTCTCTGTCTCTGTCTCTGTCTCCATCTCTGTCTCTGTTTCAGTCTCTGTCTCTGTCTCTGTCTCTGTCTCTGTCTCTGCCTCTGTCCCTGTCTCTGTCTCTGTCTCTGTCTGTGTCTGTGTCTGTGTCTCTGTCTCTGTCTTTGTCTCTGTCTCTGTCTCTGTCTCTGTCTCTGCCTCTGTCTCTGTCTCTGTCTCTGTCTCTGTCTCTGTATCTGTCTCTGTCTCTGTTTCTGTTTCTGTCTCTGTCTCTGTCGCTGTCCCTGTCTCTGTCTCTGTCTATGTCTCTGTCTGTGTCTCTGTCTCCGTCTCCGTCTCTGTCTCTGTCTCTGTCTCTGTCTCTGTCTCTGTCTCTGTCTGTGTTTGTGTCTCTGTCTCTGTCTCTGTATCGGACTCTGTCTCCGTCACTGTCTTCGTCTTTGTCTCCGTCTTTGTCTCTGTCTTTGTCTCCGTATTTGTCTCCGTCTGTGTCTCCATCTTTGTCTCCGTCTTTGTCTCCGTCTTTGCATCCCTCTTTGTCTCCGTATTTGTCTCCGTCTGTGTCGCCATCTTTGCCTCCATCTTTGTCTCCGTCTTTGTCTCCGTCGCCGTCTTCCGCTTCGTGTCCGTCTTTGTCTCCGTCTTTGTCACCGTCTTTGTCTCCGTCTTTGTCTCCGTCCGTGTCTCCTGCCCCTGTGTTTCTGTCGCTCTCTCTGTCTCTGTCTGTGTCTCTGCCTCCGTCTCTGTCTCTGTCTCTGTCTCTGTCTCTGTCTCTGTCTCTGTCTCTGTCTCTGCCGCTGTCCGTGTCTCTGTCGCTGTCTCTGTCTCTGTCTCTGTCTATGTCTCTGTCTGTGTCTCTGTCTCCGTCTCCGTCTCTGTCTCTGTCTCTGTTTCTGTCTCTGTCTCCATCTCTGTCTCTGTCTCCGTCTCTGTCTCTGTCTCTCTCTCTGTCTCTGTCTCTGCCTCTGTCTCTGTCCCTGTCTCTGTCTCCGTCTTCGTCTCTGTCTCTGTCTCTGTCATTGGCTCCATCTCTGTCTCTGTCTCCGTCTCTGTCTTCGTCTTTGTCTCCGTCCTTGTCTCTGTCTTTGTCGCCGTATTTGTCTCCGTCTGTGTCTCCATCTTTTGTCTCCGTCTTTGTCTCCGTCCTTGCCTCCGTCTTTGTCTCCGTATTTGTCTCCGTCTGTGTCGCCATCTTTGCCTCCGCCTTTGTCTCCGTCATTGTCTCCGTCGCCGTCTTCCTCTTCGTGTCCGTCTTTGTCTCCGTCTTTGTCACCGTCTTTGTCTCCGTCTTTGTCTCCATCCGTGTTTCCTGCCCCTCTGTCTCGGTCGTTGTCTCATGCGCGTCTGTCTCTGTCTCTGTCTCTGTCTGTGTCTCTGTCTCTGTCTCTGCCTCTGTATCGGTCTCTGTCTTTGGCTCTGTCTCTGTCTCTGTCTCTGTCCCTGTCTCTGTCTCTGTCTCTGTCTCTGTCTCTGTCTCTGTCTCTGTCTCTGTCTCTGTCTCTGTCTCTGTCCCTGTCCCTGTCTCCGTATCCGCCACTGTCTCTGTATCTGTGTCCATCTCTGTCTCTGTCTCAGTCTCTGTCTCTGTCTCTGTCTCTGTCTCTGTCTGTGTCTCTGCTTCTGTCTCCGTCTCTGCCGCTGTCTGTGTCTCTGTCGCTGTCTCTGTCTCTGTCTCTGTCTCTGTCTCTGTCTCTGTCTCTGTCTCTGTCTCTGTCTCTGTCTCTGTCTCTGTCTCTGTCTCTGTCTCTGTCTGTGGCTCTGTCCTTGTCTCTTGCGCCTCTGTCTTTGTCTCTGTCTGTGTCTCTGTCTGTGCCTCTGTCTCTGTCTCTGTCCCTGTCTCTGTCTCCGTCTACGTCTCTGTCTCTGTCTCTGTCATTGGCTCCATCTCTGTCTCTGTCTCAGTCTCTGTCTCCGTCTCTGTCTCTGTCTCTGTATCTGTCTCTGTCTCTGTTTCTGTTTCTGTCTCTGTCTCTGTCGCTGTCCCTGTCTCTGTCTCTGTCTATGTCTCTGTCTCTGTCTCTGTCTCTGTCTCTGTCTGTGTCAGTGTCTCTGTCTCTGTCTCTGTCTCTGTCCCTGTCTCTGTCTCTGCCTCTGTCTGTGTCTCTGTCTCTGTCTCTGTCTCTGTCTCTGTCCCTGTCTCTGTCTCCGTATCCGCCGCTGTCTCTGTCTCTGTGTCCATCTCTGTCTCTGCCTCAGTCTCTATCTCTGTCTCTGTCTCTGTCTGTGTCTCTGCCTCTGTCCCCGTCTATGCCGCTGTCTGTGTCTCTGTCGCTGTCTCTGTCTCTGTCTCTGTCTATGTCTCTGTCTGTGTCTCTGTCTCTGTCTCTGTCTCTGTCTCTGTCCTGTCTCTGCCTCTGTCTCTGCCTCTGCCTCTGTCTGTGGCTCTGTCCTTGTCTCATGCGCCTCTGTCTTTGTCTCTGTCTGTGTCTCTGTCTGTGCCTCTGTCTCTGTCTCTGTCCTGTCTCTGTCTCTGTCTCTGCCTCTGTCTCTGTCTGTGGCTCTGTCCTTGTCTCATGCGCCTCTGTCTTTGTCTCTGTCTGTGTCTCTGTCTGTGCCTCTGTCTCTGTCTCTGTTTCCGTCTCTGTCGCTGCCTCTGTCTCTGTCTCCGTCTCTCTCTCTTTTCCTGTCTCTGTCTCTGTCTCTGTCTCTGTCTCTGTCCCTGTCTCTGTCTCAGTCTCTGTCTCTGTCTCTGTCTCTGTCTGTGTCTCTGCCTCTGTCCCCGTCTATGCCGCTGTCTGTGTCTCTGTCGCTGTCTCTGTCTCTGTCTCTGTCTATGTCTCTGTCTGTGTCTCTGTCTCTGTCTCTGTCTCTGTCTCTGTCCTGTCTCTGCCTCTGTCTCTGCCTCTGCCTCTGTCTGTGGCTCTGTCCTTGTCTCATGCGCCTCTGTCTTTGTCTCTGTCTGTGTCTCTGTCTGTGCCTCTGTCTCTGTCTCTGTCCTGTCTCTGTCTCTGTCTCTGCCTCTGTCTCTGTCTGTGGCTCTGTCCTTGTCTCATGCGCCTCTGTCTCTGTCTATGTCTCTGTCTGTGTCTCTGTCTCTGTCTCTGTCTCTGTCTCTGTCCTGTCTCTGCCTCTGTCTCTGCCTCTGCCTCTGTCTGTGGCTCTGTCCTTGTCTCATGCGCCTCTGTCTTTGTCTCTGTCTGTGTCTCTGTCTGTGCCTCTGTCTCTGTCTCTGTCCTGTCTCTGTCTCTGTCTCTGCCTCTGTCTCTGTCTGTGGCTCTGTCCTTGTCTCATGCGCCTCTGTCTTTGTCTCTGTCTGTGTCTCTGTCTGTGCCTCTGTCTCTGTCTCTGTTTCCGTCTCTGTCGCTGCCTCTGTCTCTGTCTCCGTCTCTCTCTCTTTTCCTGTCTCTGTCTCTGTCTCTGTCTCTGTCCCTGTCTCTGTCTCCGTCTATGTCTCTGTCTCTGTCTCTGTCATTGGCTCCATCTCTGTCTCTGTCTCAGTCTCTGTCTCCGTCTCTGTCTCTGTCTCTGTATCTGTCTCTGTCTCTGTTTCTGTTTCTGTCTCTGTCTCTGTCGCTGTCCCTGTCTCTGTCTCTGTCTATGTCTCTGTCTGTGTCTCTGTCTCCGTCTCCGTCTCTGTCTCTGTCTCTGTCTCTGTCCCTGTCTCTGTCTCTGTCTCTGTCTCTGTCTCTGTCTCTGTCCCTGTCTCTGTATCTGTGTCCATCTCTGTCTCTGTCTCAGTCTCTGTCTCTGTCTCTGTCTCTGTCTCTGTCTCTGTCTGTGTCTCTGTTTCTGTCTCCGTCTCTGCCGCTGTCTGTGTCTCTGTCGCTGTCTCAGTCTATGTCTTTGTCTCTGTCTCTGTCTGTGTCTCTGCCTCTGTCTCCGTCTCTGCCGCTGTCTGTGTCTCAGTCGCTGTCTCTGTCTCTGTCTCTGTCTCTGTCTCTGTCTCTGTCTCTGTCTCTGTCTCTGTCCCGGTCTCTGTCTCCGTCTCCGTCTCTGTCTTTGTCTCTGTCATTGGCTACATCTCTGGCTCTGGCTCAGTCTCTGTCTCTGTCTCTGTCTCTGTCTCTGTCTCTGTCTCTGTTTCTGTCTCTGTCTTTGTCTCTGTCTCTGCCTCTGTCTCTGCCTCTGTCTCTGTCTCTGTCTCTGTCTCTGCCTCTGTCTGTGTTTGTGTCTCTGTCTCTGTCTCTGTATCGGACTCTGTCTCCGTCACTGTCTTCGTCTTTGTCTCCGTCTTTGTCTCTGTCTTTGTCTCCGTGTTTGTCTCCGTCTGTGTCTCCATCTTTGTCTCCGTCTTTGTCTCCGTCTTTGCCTCCGCCTTTGTCTCCGTATTTGTCTCCGTCTGTGTCGCCATCTTCGCCTCCATCTTTGTCTCCGTCTTTGTCTCCGTCCGTGTCTCCTGCCCCTCTGTCTCGGTCGTTGTCTCATGTGCGTCTGACTCTGTCTGTGTCTCTGTCTCTGTCTTTGCCTCTGTATCGGTCTCTGCCTTTGGCTCTGTCTCTGTCTCTGTCTCTGTCTCTGTCTCTGTCCCTGTCTCTGTCTCTGTCTCTGTCTCTGTTCCTGTCTCTGTCTCCGTATCCGCCGCTGTCTCTGTCTCTGTGTCCATCTCTGTCTCTGTCTCAGTCTATGTCTCTGTCTCTGTCTCTGTCTGTGTCTCTGCCTCTGTCTCCGTCTCTGCCGCTGTCTGTGTCTCTGTCGCTGTCTCTGTCTCTGTCTCTGTCTATGTCTCTGTCTGTGTCTCTGTGTCCGTCTCCGTCTCTGTCTCAGTCTCTGTCTCTGTCTCTGTCTCTGTCTCTGTCTCTGTCTCTGTTTCTGTCTCTGTCTTTGTCTCTGTCTCTGCCTCTGTCTCTATCTCTGTCTCTGTCTCTGTCTCTGTCTCGGTCTGTGTTTGTGTCTCTGTCTCTGTCTCTGTATCGGACTCTGTCTCCGTCACTGTCTTCGTCTTTGTCTCCGTCTTTGTCTCTGTCTTTGTCTCCGTATTTGTCTCCGTCTGTGTCTCCATCTTAGTCTCCGTCTTTGTCGCGTCTTTGCATCCCTCTTTGTCTCCGTATTTGTCTCCGTCTGTGTCGCCATCTTCGCCTCCATCTTTCTCTCCGTCTTTGTCTCCGTTCGTGTCTCCTGCCCCTGTGTTTCTGTCGCTTTCTCTGTCTCTGTCTCTGTCCCTGTCTCTGTCTCTGTCTCTGTCTCTGTCTCTGTCTCTGTCTCTGTCTCTGTCTCTGTCTCTGTCTCTGTCTCTGTCTCTGTCTCTGTCACTGTCTCTGTCTCTGTCTCTGTCTCTGTCTCTGTCTCTGTCTCTGTCTCTGTCCCTGTCTCTGTCTCTGTCTCTGTCTCTGTCTCTGTCTCTGTCTCTGTCTCTGTCTCTGTCTCTGCCTCTGTCTCTGTCTGTGGCTCTGTCTTTGTCTCATGCGCCTCTGACTCTGTCTCTGTTCCTGTCACTGTCGCTGCCTCTGTCTCTGTCTCTGTCTCTCTCTCTTTTCCTGTCTCTGTCTCTGCCTCTGTCTCTGTCCCTTACTCTGTCTTTGTCTCTGTTCCCTTCTCTGTCTCCGCCTCTGCCTCTGTCTCCGTCTTCGTCTCCATCTTTGTCTCCGTCTTTGTCTCCGTCTTTGTCACCGTCTTTGTCTCCGTCGTCGTCTTCCTCTTCGTCTCCGTCTTTGTCACCGTCGTTGTCTCCGTCTTTGTTTCCGTCTTTGTCTACGTCTTTGTATGCGTCTTTGTCTCCGACATTGTCTCCGTCTTTGTCTCTGTCTCTGTCTCTGTCTCTGTCTCTGTCTCTGTCTCTGTCTCTGTCTCTGTCTCTGTCTCTGTCCCTGTCCCTGTCTGTGTCTGTGTCTCCGTCCCTGTCTCTGTCTCTGCCTCTGTCTCTGTCTCTGTCTCTGTCTGTGTATCGGACTCTGTCTCCGTCTTTGTCTTCGTCGTCGTCTTCCTCTTTGTCTCCATCTTTGTCTCTGTCTTTGTCTCCGTCGTCGTCTTCCTCTTCGTCTCCGTCTTTGTCTCCGTCTTTGTCGCCGTCGTTGTCTCCGTCTTTGTCTCCGTCTTTGTCTACGTCTTTGTCTACGTCTTTGTCTCCGTCTTTGTCTCCGTCTTTGTCTCTGTCTCTGTCTCTGTCTCTGTCTCTGCCTCTGTCTCTGTCTCTGCCTCTGTCTTTGTCTCATGCGCCTCTGTCTTTGTCTCATGCGCCTCTGTCTTTGTCTCTGTCTGTGTCTCGGTCTGTGACACTGTCTCTGTCTCTGTTTCTGTCTCTGTCGCTGCCTCTGTCTCTGTCTCTGTCTCTCTGTCTTTTCCTGTCCCTGTCTCTGTCTCTGTCTCTACCCCTGTCCCTGTCTCTGTCTCTGTCTCTGTCTCTGTCTCTGTCTCTGTCTCTGTCTCTGTCTCTGTCTCTGTCTCTGTCTCTGTATCGGTCCCTGTCTCCCTCTTTGTGGCCGTCTTTGTGTCCGTCTTTGTTTCCGTCTTTGTCTCCGTCTTTGTCTCCTGCGCCAGGGTCACCGCCTTTGTCTCCTGCCCCTCTGTTTCCGTCGCTCTTTCTGTCTCTGTCTGTGTCTCTGTCTCCGTCTCTTTCTCTGTCTCTGTCTATGTCTCTGTCTCTGTCTCTGTCTTTGTATCCGTCTTTGTCTCCGACTTTGTCACCGTCTTTGTCTCCGCCGTCGTCTTCCTCTTCGTCTCCGTCTTTGTCTCCGTCTTTGTCACCGTCTTTGTCTCCGTCTTTGTCTCCGTCTTTGTCTACGTCTTTGTCTCCGTCTTTGTCTTCGTCCATGTCTCCTGCCCCTCTGTCTAGGCCTCTGCCTCATGCGCCTCTATCTCTGTCTCTGTCTGTTTCTATGTCTCTGTGTCTGCCTCTGTATCGGTCTCTGTCCCCGTCCCTGTCTCTGCCTCTGTCTCTGTCTCTGTCCCTGTCTCTGCCACTGTCTCTGTCCCCGTCTCTGTCTCTGGCTCTGTCTCCGTCCTCGTCTTCTTCTTCGTCTCCGTCTTTGTCTCCGTCTATGTCACCGTCTTTGTCTCCGTCTTTGTCTCCGTCTTTGTCTCCGTCTTTGTCTACGTATTTGTCTCCGTCTTTGTCTCCGTCCACGTCTCCTGCCCCTCTGTCTCTGTCTCTGTCTCAGTCTCTGTCTCTGTCTCTGTCTCTGTCTCTGTCTCTGTTTCTGTCTCTGTCTCTGTTTCTGTCTCTGCCTCTGTCTCTGTCTCTGTCTCTGTCTCTGTCTCTGTCTCTGTTTCTGTCTCTGTCTCTGTCTCTGTCTCTGTCTCTGTCTCTGTCTCTGTCTCTGGCCCCATCTCTGTGTCTGTCTCAGTTTCTGTCTCTGTCTCTGTCTCTGTCTCTGTCGCTGTCTCTGTACCTGTCTCTGTCTCTGTCTCTGTCTCTGTCTCTGTCTCTGTCTCTGTCTCTGTCTCTGTCTCTGTCTCTGTCTCTGTCTCTGTCTCTGTCTCTGTCTCTGTCTCTGTCTCTGTCTCTGTCTCTGTCTCTGTCTTTGTCTCCATCTTTGTCTCCGTCTTTGTCTCCGTCTTTGTCGCCGTCCTCGTCTTCCTCTTCGTCTCCGTCTTTGTCTCCGTCTATGTCACCGTCTTTGTCTCCGTCTTTGTCTCCGTCTTAGTCTCCGTCTTTGTTTACGTCTATGTCTCCGTCTTTGTCTCCGTCTTAGTCTCCGTCTTTGTTTACGTCTTTGTCTCCGTCTTTGTCTCCGTCCACGTCTCCTGACCCTCTGTCCCTGTCTCTGTCTCAGTCTCTGTCTCTGTCTCTGTCTGTGCCTCTGTCTCTGTCTCTGTTTCTGTCTCTGTCGCTGCCTCTGTCTCTGTCTCTGTCTCCGCCTCTTTTCCTGTCTCTGTCTCTGTCTCTGTCTATGTCTCTGTCTCTGTCCTGTTCTCTGTCTCTGCCTCTGTTCCATTCTCTGTCTCCGCCTCTGCCTCTGTCTCCGTCTTTGTCTCCATCTTTGTCTCCGTCTTTGTCTCCGTCTTAGTCACCGTCTTTGTCTCCGTCGTCGGCTTCCTCTTCGTCTCCGTCTTTGTCTCCGTCTTTGTCACCGTCGTTGTCTCCGTCTTTGCCTCCGTCTCTGTCTCCCTCTTTGTCTCCGTCTTTCTACCTGTCTTTGTCTCCGTATTTGTGTCCATCTCTGCCTCCGTCTTCGTCTCCGTCTTTGTCTCCGTCCACGTCTCCTGCCCCTCTGTCTCTGTCTCTGTCTCAGTCTCTGCTTCTGTCTCTGTCTGTGGCTCTGTCTTTCTCTCATGCGCCTCTGTCTTTGTCTCTGTCTGTGTCTCTGCCTCTGTCTCTGTCCTTGTCTCCATCTTTGTCTCCGTCTTTGTCTCCGTCTTTGTCTCCGTCCTCGTCTTCCTCATCGTCTCCGTCTTTGTCTCCGTCTATGTCACCGTCTTTGTCTCCGTCTTTGTCTCCGTCTTTGTCACCGTCTTTGTCTCCGTCTTTGTCTCCGTCCACGTCTCCTGCCCCTCTGTCTCTGTCTCTGTCTCAGTCTCTGTCTCTGTCCCTGTCTCTGTCTCTGTCTCTGTCTCTGTTTCTGTCTCTGCCTCTGTCTCTGTCTCTGTCTCTGTCTCCGTCTCTGTCTCTGTCCCTGTCTCTGTCTCTGTCTCTGTCTCTGCCTCTGTCTCCGTCTGTGGCTCTGTCTTTGTCTCATGCGCCTCTGTCTTTGTCTCTGTCTGTGTCTCTGTCTGTGCCTCTGTCTCTGTCTCTGTTTCTGTCTCTGTCGCTGCCTCTGTCTCTGTCTCTGTCTCTGTCTCTGTCTCTGTCTCTGTCTCTGTCTCTGTCTCTGTCTCTGTATCGGTCCCTGTCTCCCTCTTTGTGGCCGTCTTTGTGTCCGTCTTTGTCTCCGTCTTCGTCTTCCTCTTTGTTTCCGTCTTTGTCTCCGTCTTTGTCTCCTGCGCCAGGGTCACCGCCTTTGTCTCCTGCCCCTCTGTTTCCGTCGCTCTTTCTGTCTCTGTCTGTGTCTCTGTCTCCGTCTCTTTCTCTGTCTCTGTCTATGTCTCTGTCTCTGTCTCTGTCTTTGTATCCGTCTTTGTCTCCGACTTTGTCACCGTCTTTGTCTCCGCCGTCGTCTTCCTCTTCGTCTCCGTCTTTGTCTCCGTCTTTGTCACCGTCTTTGTCTCCGTCTTTGTCTCCGTCTTTGTCTACGTCTTTGTCTCCGTCTTTGTCTTCGTCCATGTCTCCTGCCCCTCTGTCTAGGCCTCTGCCTCATGCGCCTCTATCTCTGTCTCTGTCTGTTTCTATGTCTCTGTGTCTGCCTCTGTATCGGTCTCTGTCCCTGTCCCTGTCTCTGCCTCTGTCTCTGTCTCTGTCACTGTCTCTGCCACTGTCTCTGTCCCCGTCTCTGTCTCTGGCTCTGTCTCCGTCCTCGTCTTCTTCTTCGTCTCCGTCTTTGTCTCCGTCTATGTCACCGTCTTTGTCTCCGTCTTTGTCTCCGTCTTTGTCTCCGTCTTTGTCTACGTATTTGTCTCCGTCTTTGTCTCCGTCCACGTCTCCTGCCCCTCTGTCTCTGTCTCTGTCTCAGTCTCTGTCTCTGTCTCTGTCTCTGTCTCTGTTTCTGCCTCTGTCTCTGTTTCTGTCTCTGCCTCTGTCTCTGTCTCTGTCTCTGTCTCTGTCTCTGTCTCTGTCTCTGTTTCTGTCTCTGTCTCTGTCTCTGTCTCTGTCTCTGTCTCTGTCTCTGTCTCTGTCTCTGTCTCTGGCCCCATCTCTGTGTCTGTCTCAGTTTCTGTCTCTGTCTCTGTCTCTGTCTCTGTCGCTGTCGCTGTACCTGTCTCTGTCTCTGTCTCTGTCTCTGTCTCTGTCTCTGTCTCTGTCTCTGTCTCTGTCTCTGTCTCTGTCTCTGTCTCTGTCTCTGTCTCTGTCTCTGTCTGTGTCTCTGTTTCTGTCTCCGTCTCTGCCGCTGTCTGTGTCTCTGTCGCTGTCTCAGTCTATGTCTTTGTCTCTGTCTCTGTCTGTGTCTCTGCCTCTGTCTCCGTCTCTGCCGCTGTCTGTGTCTCAGTCGCTGTCTCTGTCTCTGTCTCTGTCTCTGTCTCTGTCTCTGTCTCTGTCTCTGTCTCTGTCCCGGTCTCTGTCTCCGTCTCCGTCTCTGTCTTTGTCTCTGTCATTGGCTACATCTCTGGCTCTGGCTCAGTCTCTGTCTCTGTCTCTGTCTCTGTCTCTGTCTCTGTCTCTGTTTCTGTCTCTGTCTTTGTCTCTGTCTCTGCCTCTGTCTCTGTCTCTGTCTCTGTCTCTGTCTCTGTCTCTGCCTCTGTCTGTGTTTGTGTCTCTGTCTCTGTCTCTGTATCGGACTCTGTCTCCGTCACTGTCTTCGTCTTTGTCTCCGTCTTTGTCTCTGTCTTTGTCTCCGTGTTTGTCTCCGTCTGTGTCTCCATCTTTGTCTCCGTCTTTGTCTCCGTCTTTGCCTCCGCCTTTGTCTCCGTATTTGTCTCCGTCTGTGTCGCCATCTTCGCCTCCATCTTTGTCTCCGTCTTTGTCTCCGTCCGTGTCTCCTGCCCCTCTGTCTCGGTCGTTGTCTCATGTGCGTCTGACTCTGTCTGTGTCTCTGTCTCTGTCTTTGCCTCTGTATCGGTCTCTGTCTTTGGCTCTGTCTCTGTCTCTGTCTCTGTCTCTGTCTCTGTCCCTGTCTCTGTCTCTGTCTCTGTCTCTGTTCCTGTCTCTGTCTCCGTATCCGCCGCTGTCTCTGTCTCTGTGTCCATCTCTGTCTCTGTCTCAGTCTATGTCTCTGTCTCTGTCTCTGTCTGTGTCTCTGCCTCTGTCTCCGTCTCTGCCGCTGTCTGTGTCTCTGTCGCTGTCTCTGTCTCTGTCTCTGTCTATGTCTCTGTCTGTGTCTCTGTGTCCGTCTCCGTCTCTGTCTCTGTCTCTGTCTATGTCTCTGTCTCTGTCTCTGTCTCTGTCTCTGTCTCTGTCTCTGTCTCTGTCTCTGTCTCTGTCCTGTCCCTGTCTCTTTCTCTGCCTCTGTCTCTGTCTGTGGCTCTGTCTTTGTATCATGCGCCTGTGTCTTTGTCTCTGTCCGTGTCTCTGTATGTGCCCCTGGCTCTGTCTCTGTTTCCGTCTCTGTCGTTGCCTCTGTCTCTGTCTCCGTCTCTCTCTCTTTTCCTGTCTCTGTCTCTGTCTCTGTCTCTGTCTCTGTCCCGGTCTCTGTCTCCGTCTCCGTCTCTGTCTCTGTCTCTGTCATTGGCTACATCTCTGGCTCTGTCTCAGTCTCTGTCTCTGTCTCTGTCTCTGTCTCTGTCTCTGTCTCTGTTTCTGTCTCTGTCTTTGTCTCTGTCTCTGCCTCTGTCTCTATCTCTGTCTCTGTCTCTGTCTCTGTCTCGGTCTGTGTTTGTGTCTCTGTCTCTGTCTCTGTATCGGACTCTGTCTCCGTCACTGTCTTCGTCTTTGTCTCCGTCTTTGTCTCTGTCTTTGTCTCCGTATTTGTCTCCGTCTGTGTCTCCATCTTAGTCTCCGTCTTTGTCGCGTCTTTGCATCCCTCTTTGTCTCCGTATTTGTCTCCGTCTGTGTCGCCATCTTCGCCTCCATCTTTCTCTCCGTCTTTGTCTCCGTTCGTGTCTCCTGCCCCTGTGTTTCTGTCGCTTTCTCTGTCTCTGTCTCTGCCCCTGTCTCTGTCTCTGTCTCTGTCTCTGTCTCTGTCTCTGTCTCTGTCTCTGTCTCTGTCTCTGTCTCTGTCTCTGTCTCTGTCTCTGTCTCTGTCACTGTCTCTGTCTCTGTCTCTGTCTCTGTCTCTGTCTCTGTCTCTGTCTCTGTCCCTGTCTCTGTCTCTGTCTCTGTCTCTGTCTCTGTCTCTGTCTCTGTCTCTGTCTCTGCCTCTGTCTCTGTCTGTGGCTCTGTCTTTGTCTCATGCGCCTCTGACTCTGTCTCTGTTCCTGTCACTGTCGCTGCCTCTGTCTCTGTCTCTGTCTCTCTCTCTTTTCCTGTCTCTGTCTCTGCCTCTGTCTCTGTCCCTTACTCTGTCTTTGTCTCTGTTCCCTTCTCTGTCTCCGCCTCTGCCTCTGTCTCCGTCTTCGTCTCCATCTTTGTCTCCGTCTTTGTCTCCGTCTTTGTCACCGTCTTTGTCTCCGTCGTCGTCTTCCTCTTCGTCTCCGTCTTTGTCACCGTCGTTGTCTCCGTCTTTGTTTCCGTCTTTGTCTACGTCTTTGTATGCGTCTTTGTCTCCGACATTGTCTCCGTCTTTGTCTCTGTCTCTGTCTCTGTCTCTGTCTCTGTCTCTGTCTCTGTCTCTGTCTCTGTCTCTGTCTCTGTCCCTGTCCCTGTCTGTGTCTGTGTCTCCGTCCCTGTCTCTGTCTCTGCCTCTGTCTCTGTCTCTGTCTCTGTCTGTGTATCGGACTCTGTCTCCGTCTTTGTCTTCGTCGTCGTCTTCCTCTTTGTCTCCATCTTTGTCTCTGTCTTTGTCTCCGTCGTCGTCTTCCTCTTCGTCTCCGTCTTTGTCTCCGTCTTTGTCTTCGTCCATGTCTCCTGCCCCTCTGTCTAGGCCTCTGCCTCAAGCGCCTCTATCTCTGTCTCTGTCTGTTTCTATGTCTCTGTGTCTGCCTCTGTATCGGTCTCTGTCCCCGTCCCTGTCTCTGCCTCTGTCTCTGTCTCTGTCCCTGTCTCTGCCACTGTCTCTGTCCCCGTCTCTGTCTCTGGCTCTGTCTCCGTCCTCGTCTTCTTCTTCGTCTCCGTCTTTGTCTCCGTCTATGTCACCGTCTTTGTCTCCGTCTTTGTCTCCGTCTTTGTCTCCGTCTTTGTCTACGTATTTGTCTCCGTCTTTGTCTCCGTCCACGTCTCCTGCCCCTCTGTCTCTGTCTCTGTCTCAGTCTCTGTCTCTGTCTCTGTCTCTGTCTCTGTCTCTGTTTCTGTCTCTGTCTCTGTTTCTGTCTCTGCCTCTGTCTCTGTCTCTGTCTCTGTCTCTGTCTCTGTCTCTGTCTCTGTTTCTGTCTCTGTCTCTGTCTCTGTCTCTGTCTCTGTCTCTGTCTCTGTCTCTGTCTCTGGCCCCATCTCTGTGTCTGTCTCAGTTTCTGTCTCTGTCTCTGTCTCTGTCTCTGTCGCTGTCTCTGTACCTGTCTCTGTCTCTGTCTCTGTCTCTGTCTCTGTCTCTGTCTCTGTCTCTGTCTCTGTCTCTGTCTCTGTCTCTGTCTCTGTCTCTGTCTCTGTCTCTGTCTCTGTCTCTGTCTCTGTCTCTGTCTCTGTCTCTGTCTCTGTCTTTGTCTCCATCTTTGTCTCCGTCTTTGTCTCCGTCTTTGTCGCCGTCCTCGTCTTCCTCTTCGTCTCCGTCTTTGTCTCCGTCTATGTCACCGTCTTTGTCTCCGTCTTTGTCTCCGTCTTAGTCTCCGTCTTTGTTTACGTCTTTGTCTCCGTCTTTGTCTCCGTCTTAGTCTCCGTCTTTGTTTACGTCTTTGTCTCCGTCTTTGTCTCCGTCCACGTCTCCTGACCCTCTGTCCCTGTCTCTGTCTCAGTCTCTGTCTCTGTCTCTGTCTGTGCCTCTGTCTCTGTCTCTGTTTCTGTCTCTGTCGCTGCCTCTGTCTCTGTCTCTGTCTCCGCCTCTTTTCCTGTCTCTGTCTCTGTCTCTGTCTATGTCTCTGTCTCTGTCCTGTTCTCTGTCTCTGCCTCTGTTCCATTCTCTGTCTCCGCCTCTGCCTCTGTCTCCGTCTTTGTCTCCATCTTTGTCTCCGTCTTTGTCTCCGTCTTAGTCACCGTCTTTGTCTCCGTCGTCGGCTTCCTCTTCGTCTCCGTCTTTGCCTCCGTCTTTGTCACCGTCGTTGTCTCCGTCTTTGCCTCCGTCTCTGTCTCCCTCTTTGTCTCCGTCTTTCTACCTGTCTTTGTCTCCGTATTTGTGTCCATCTCTGCCTCCGTCTTCGTCTCCGTCTTTGTCTCCGTCCACGTCTCCTGCCCCTCTGTCTCTGTCTCTGTCTCAGTCTCTGCTTCTGTCTCTGTCTGTGGCTCTGTCTTTCTCTCATGCGCCTCTGTCTTTGTCTCTGTCTGTGTCTCTGCCTCTGTCTCTGTCCTTGTCTCCATCTTTGTCTCCGTCTTTGTCTCCGTCTTTGTCTCCGTCCTCGTCTTCCTCATCGTCTCCGTCTTTGTCTCCGTCTATGTCACCGTCTTTGTCTCCGTCCACGTCTCCTGCCCCTCTGTCTCTGTCTCTGTCTCAGTCTCTGTCTCTGTCCCTGTCTCTGTCTCTGTCTCTGTCTCTGTTTCTGTCTCTGCCTCTGTCTCTGTCTCTGTCTCTGTCTCCGTCTCTGTCTCTGTCCCTGTCTCTGTCTCTGTCTCTGTCTCTGCCTCTGTCTCCGTCTGTGGCTCTGTCTTTGTCTCATGCGCCTCTGTCTTTGTCTCTGTCTGTGTCTCTGTCTGTGCCTCTGTCTCTGTCTCTGTTTCTGTCTCTGTCGCTGCCTCTGTCTCTGTCTCTGTCTCTGTCTCTGTCTCTGTCTCTGTCTCTGTCTCTGTCTCTGTATCGGTCCCTGTCTCCCTCTTTGTGGCCGTCTTTGTGTCCGTCTTTGTCTCCGTCTTCGTCTTCCTCTTTGTTTCCGTCTTTGTCTCCGTCTTTGTCTCCTGCGCCAGGGTCACCGCCTTTGTCTCCTGCCCCTCTGTTTCCGTCGCTCTTTCTGTCTCTGTCTGTGTCTCTGTCTCCGTCTCTTTCTCTGTCTCTGTCTATGTCTCTGTCTCTGTCTCTGTCTTTGTATCCGTCTTTGTCTCCGACTTTGTCACCGTCTTTGTCTCCGCCGTCGTCTTCCTCTTCGTCTCCGTCTTTGTCTCCGTCTTTGTCACCGTCTTTGTCTCCGTCTTTGTCTCCGTCTTTGTCTACGTCTTTGTCTCCGTCTTTGTCTTCGTCCATGTCTCCTGCCCCTCTGTCTAGGCCTCTGCCTCATGCGCCTCTATCTCTGTCTCTGTCTGTTTCTATGTCTCTGTGTCTGCCTCTGTATCGGTCTCTGTCCCTGTCCCTGTCTCTGCCTCTGTCTCTGTCTCTGTCACTGTCTCTGCCACTGTCTCTGTCCCCGTCTCTGTCTCTGGCTCTGTCTCCGTCCTCGTCTTCTTCTTCGTCTCCGTCTTTGTCTCCGTCTATGTCACCGTCTTTGTCTCCGTCTTTGTCTCCGTCTTTGTCTCCGTCTTTGTCTACGTATTTGTCTCCGTCTTTGTCTCCGTCCACGTCTCCTGCCCCTCTGTCTCTGTCTCTGTCTCAGTCTCTGTCTCTGTCTCTGTCTCTGTCTCTGTCTCTGTTTCTGTCTCTGTCTCTGTTTCTGTCTCTGCCTCTGTCTCTGTCTCTGTCTCTGTCTCTGTCTCTGTCTCTGTTTCTGTCTCTGTCTCTGTCTCTGTCTCTGTCTCTGTCTCTGTCTCTGTCTCTGTCTCTGTCTCTGGCCCCATCTCTGTGTCTGTCTCAGTTTCTGTCTCTGTCTCTGTCTCTGTCTCTGTCGCTGTCTCTGTACCTGTCTCTGTCTCTGTCTCTGTCTCTGTCTCTGTCTCTGTCTCTGTCTCTGTCTCTGTCTCTGTCTCTGTCTCTGTCTCTGTCTCTGTCTCTGTCTCTGTCTCTGTCTCTGTCTCTGTCTTTGTCTCCATCTTTGTCTCCGTCTTTGTCTCCGTCTTTGTCGCCGTCCTCGTCTTCCTCTTCGTCTCCGTCTTTGTCTCCGTCTATGTCACCGTCTTTGTCTCCGTCTTTGTCTCCGTCTTAGTCTCCGTCTTTGTTTACGTCTTTGTCTCCGTCTTTGTCTCCGTCTTGGTCTCCGTCTTTGTTTACGTCTTTGTCTCCGTCTTTGTCTCCGTCCACGTCTCCTGACCCTCTGTCCCTGTCTCTGTCTCAGTCTCTGTCTCTGTCTCTGTCTGTGCCTCTGTCTCTGTCTCTGTTTCTGTCTCTGTCGCTGCCTCTGTCTCTGTCTCTGTCTCCGCCTCTTTTCCTGTCTCTGTCTATGTCTCTGTCTCTGTCCTGTTCTCTGTCTCTGCCTCTGTTCCATTCTCTGTCTCCGCCTCTGCCGCTGTCTCCGTCTTTGTCTCCATCTTTGTCTCCGTCTTTGTCCCCGTCTTAGTCACCGTCTTTGTCTCCGTCGTCGGCTTCCTCTTCGTCTCCGTCTTTGTCTCCGTCTTTGTCACCGTCGTTGTCTCCGTCTTTGCCTCCGTCTCTGTCTCCCTCTTTGTCTCCGTCTTTCTACCTGTCTTTGTCTCCGTATTTGTGTCCATCTTTGCCTCCGTCTTTGTCTCCGTCTTTGTCTCCGTCCACGTCTCCTGCCCCTCTGTCTCTGTCTCTGTCTCAGTCTCTGCTTCTGTCTCTGTCTGTGGCTCTGTCTTTCTCTCATGCGCCTCTGTCTTTGTCTCTGTCTGTGTCTCTGCCTCTGTCTCTGTCCTTGTCTCCATCTTTGTCTCCGTCTTTGTATCCGTCTTTGTCTCCGTCCTCGTCTTCCTCATCGTCTCCGTCTTTGTCTCCGTCTATGTCACCGTCTTTGTCTCCGTCTTTGTCTCCGTCTTTGTCACCGTCTTTGTCTCCGTCTTTGTCTCCGTCCACGTCTCCTGCCCCTCTGTCTCTGTCTCTGTCTCAGTCTCTGTCTCTGTCCCTGTCTCTGTCTCTGTCTCTGTTTCTGTCTCTGCCTCTGTCTCTGTCTCTGTCTCTGTCTCCGTCTCTGTCTCTGTCCCTGTCTCTGTCTCTGTCTCTGTCTCTGCCTCTGTCTCCGTCTGTGGCTCTGTCTTTGTCTCATGCGCCTCTGTCTTTGTCTCTGTCTGTGTCTCTGTCTGTGCCTCTGTCTCTGTCTCTGTTTCTGTCTCTGTCGCTGCCTCTGTCTCTGTCTCTGTCTCTGTCTCCATCTTTGTCTGCGTCTTTGTCTCCGTCTTTGTCACCGTCTTTATCTCCGTCGTCGTCTTCCTCTTCGTCTCCGTCTTTGTGTCCGTCTTTGTCTCCGTCCTTGTCTCCGCCGGTGTCTCTGTCCGTGTCTCCTGCCCCTCTGTCTCGGTCGTTGTCTCATGCGCGTCTGACTCTGTCTCTGTCTCTGTCTCTGTCTCTGCCTCTGTCTCTGTCTGTGGCTCTGTCTTTGTCTCATGCGCCTCTGTCTTTGTCTCTGTCTGTGTCTCTGTCTGTGCCTCTGTCTCTGTCTCTGTTTCTGTCTCTGTCGCTGCCTCTGTCTCTGTCTCTGTCTCTGTCTCTTTTCCTGTCTCTGTCTCTGTCTCTGTCTCTGTCCCTTTCTCTGTCTCTGCCTCTGTTCCCTTCTCTGTCTCCGCCTCTGCCTCTGTCTCCGTCTTTGTCTCCATCTTTGTCTCCGTCTTTGTCTCCGTCTTTGTCACCGTCTTTGTCTCCGTCGTCGTCTTCCTCTTCGTCCCCGTCTTTGTCTCCGTCTTTGCCACCGTCTTTGTCTCCGTCGTCGTCTTCCTCTTCGTCTCCGTCTTTGCCTCCGTCTTTGTCACCATCTTTGTCTCCGTCTTTGTCTCCGTCTTTGTCTCCGTCTTTGTCTCCGTCTTTGCCTCCGGCTTTGTCTCCGTATTTGTCTCCGTCTGTGTCTCCATCTTTGTCTCCGCCTTTGTCTCCGTCTTTGTCTTCGTCGTCGTCTTCCTCTTCGTCTCCGTCTTTGTCTCCGTCTTTGTCACCGTCTTTGTCTCCGTCTTTGTCTCCGTCCACGTCTCCTGCCCCTCTGTCTCTGTCTCTGTCTCAGTCTCTGTCTCTGTCTCTGCCTCGGTCTCTGTCTCTGTCTCTGTCTCTGTCTCTGCCTCTGTCTCTGTCTGTGGCTCTGTCTTTGTCTCAGGCGCCTCTGTCTTTGTGTCTGTCTGTGTCTCTGTCTGTGCCCCTGTCTCTGTCTGTGGCTCTGTCTTTCTCTCATGCGCCTCTGTCTTTGTCTCTGTCTGTGTCTCTGCCTCTGTCTCTGTCCTTGTCTCCATCTTTGTCTCCGTCTTTGTCTCCGTCTTTGTCTCCGTCCTCGTCTTCCTCATCGTCTCCGTCTTTGTCTCCGTCTATGTCACCGTCTTTGTCTCCGTCTTTGTCTCCGTCTTTGTCACCGTCTTTGTCTCCGTCTTTGTCTCCGTCCACGTCTCCTGCCCCTCTGTCTCTGTCTCTGTCTCAGTCTCTGTCTCTGTCCCTGTCTCTGTCTCTGTCTCTGTCTCTGTTTCTGTCTCTGCCTCTGTCTCTGTCTCTGTCTCTGTCTCCGTCTCTGTCTCTGTCCCTGTCTCTGTCTCTGTCTCTGTCTCTGCCTCTGTCTCCGTCTGTGGCTCTGTCTTTGTCTCATGCGCCTCTGTCTTTGTCTCTGTCTGTGTCTCTGTCTGTGCCTCTGTCTCTGTCTCTGTTTCTGTCTCTGTCGCTGCCTCTGTCTCTGTCTCTGTCTCTGTCTCTTTCCCTGTCTCTGTCTCCGTCTCCGTCTCTGTCTCTGTCTCTGTCTCCGACTTTGTACCTGTCTTTGTCTCCGTATTTGTGTCCGTCTGTGTCTCCATATTTGTCTCCGTCTTTGTCTACGTCTTTGTCTCCGTCGTCGTCTTCCTTTTCGTCTCCATCTTTGTCTCCGTCTTTGTCTCCGTCTTTGCCTCCGTCTTTGTCTCCGTATTTGTCTCCGCCTGTGTCTCCATCTTCGTCTCCGCCTTTGTCTCCGTCTTTGTCTCCGTCGTCGTCTTCCTCTTCGTCTCCGTCTTTGCCTCCGACTTTGTCACCGTCTTCGTCTCCGTATTTGTCTCCGTCTGTGTCTCCATCTCTGTCTCCGTCTCCGTCTCTGTCTCTGTCTCCGCCTCTGCCTCTGTCTCTGTCTCCATCTTTGTCCCCGTCTTTGTCTCCACCTTTGTCTCCGTCTTTGTCTCCGTCCTCGTCTTCCTCTTCGTCTCCGTCTTTGTCTCCGTCTATGTCACCGTCTTTGTCTCCGTCTTTGTCTCCGTCTTTGTCTACGTCTTTTTCTCCGTCTTCGTCTTCCTCTTTCTTTCCGTCTTTGTCTCCGTCTTTGTCTCCTGCGCCAGGGTCACCGCCTTTGTCTCCTGCCCCTCTGTTTCCGTCGCTCTTTCTGCCTCTGTCTGTGTCTCTGTCTCCGTCTCTTTCTCTGTCTCTGTCTATGTCTCTGTCTCTCTCTCTATCTTTGTATCCGTCTTTGTCTCCGTCTTTGTCACCGTCTTTGTCTCCGCCGTCGTCTTCCTCTTCGTCTCCGTCTTTGTCTCCGTCTTTGTCACCGTCTTTGTCTCCGTCTTTGTCTCCGTCTTTGTCTACGTCTTTGTCTCCGTCTTTGTCTTCGTCCATGTCTCCTGCCCCTCTGTCTAGGCCTCTGCCTCATGCGCCTCTATCTCTGTCTCTGTCTGTTTCTATGTCTCTGTGTCTGCCTCTGTATCGGTCTCTGTCCCTGTCCGTGTCTCTGTCTCTGTCTCTGTCCCTGTCTCTGCCACTGTCTCTGTCCCTGTCTCTGTCTCTGGCTCTGACTCTGTCTTTGTCTCCATCTTTGTCTCCGTCTTTGTCACCGTCTTTGTCTCCGCCGTCGTCTTCCTCTTCGTCTCCGTCTTTGTCTCCGTCTTTGTCACCGTCTTTGTCTCCGTCTTTGTCTCCGTCTTTGTCTACGTCTTTGTCTCCGTCTTTGTCTCCGTCCACGTCTCCTGCCCCTCTGTCTCTGTCTCTGTCTCAGTCTCTGTCTCTGTCTCTGTCTGTGCGTCTGTCTCTGTCTCTGTTTCTGTCTCTGTCGCTGCCTCTGTCTCTGTCTCTGTCTCCGCCTCTTTTCCTGTCTCTGTCTATGTCTCTGTCTCTGTCCTGTTCTCTGTCTCTGCCTCTGTTCCATTCTCTGTCTCCGCCTCTGCCTCTGTCTCCGTCTTTGTCTCCATCTTTGTCTCCGTCTTTGTCTCCGTCTTAGTCGCCGTCTTTGTCTCCGTCGTCGGCTTCCTCTTCGTCTCCGTCTTTGTCTCCGTCTTTGTCACCGTCGTTGTCTCCGTCTTTGCCTCCGTCTCTGTCTCCCTCTTTGTCTCCGTCTTTCTACCTGTCTTTGTCTCCGTATTTGTGTCCATCTTTGCCTCCGTCTTTGTCTCCGTCTTTGTCTCCGTCCACGTCTCCTGCCCCTCTGTCTCTGTCTCTGTCTCAGTCTCTGCTTCTGTCTCTGTCTGTGGCTCTGTCTTTCTCTCATGCGCCTCTGTCTTTGTCTCTGTCTGTGTCTCTGCCTCTGTCTCTGTCCTTGTCTCCATCTTTGTCTCCGTCTTTGTCTCCGTCTTTGTCTCCGTCCTCGTCTTCCTCATCGTCTCCGTCTTTGCCTCCGACTTTGTCACCGTCTTTGTCTCCGTATTTGTCTCCGTCTGTGTCTCCATCTCTGTCTCCGTCTCTGTCTCTGTCTCTGTCTCCGCCTCTGCCTCTGTCTCTGTCTCCATCTTTGTCCCCGTCTTTGTCTCCGTCTTTGTCTCCGTCTTTGTCTCCGTCTTTGTCTACGTCTTTGTCTCCGTCTTTTTCTCCGTCCACGTCTCCGGCCCCTCTGTCTCTGTCTCTGTCTCTGTCTCTGTCTGTGCCTCTGTCTCTGTCTCTGCCTCTGTCTTTGTCTCTGTCTCTGTCTCTGTCTCTGTCTCTGTCTCTGTCTCTGTCTCTGTATCGGTCCCTGTCTCCCTCTTTGTGGCCGTCTTTGTGTCCGTCTTTGTCTCCGTCTTCGTCTTCCTCTTTGTTTCCGTCTTTGTCTCCGTCTTTGTCTCCTGCGCCAGGGTCACCGCCTTTGTCTCCTGCCCCTCTGTTTCCGTCGCTCTGTCTGTCTCTGTCTGTGTCTCTGTCTCCGTCTCTTTCTCTGTCTCTGTCTATGTCTCTGTCTCTGTCTCTGTCTTTGTATCCGTCTTTGTCTCCGACTTTGTCACCGTCTTTGTCTCCGCCGTCGTCTTCCTCTTCGTCTCCGTCTTTGTATCCGTCTTTGTCACCGTCTTTGTCTCCGTCTTTGTCTCCGTCTTTGTCTACGTCTTTGTCTCCGTCTTTGTCTTCGTCCATGTCTCCTGCCCCTCTGTCTAGGCCTCTGCCTCATGCGCCTCTATCTCTGTCTCTGTCTGTTTCTATGTCTCTGTGTCTGCCTCTGTATCGGTCTCTGTCCCTGTCCCTGTCTCTGCCTCTGTCTCTGTCTCTGTCCCTGTCTCTGCCACTGTCTCTGTCCCCGTCTCTGTCTCTGGCTCTGTCTCCGTCCTCGTCTTCCTCTTCGTCTCCGTCTTTGTCTCCGTCTATGTCACCGTCTTTGTCTCCGTCTTTGTCTCCGTCTTTGTCTCCGTCTTTGTCTACGTATTTGTCTCCGTCTTTGTCTCCGTCCACGTCTCCTGCCCCTCTGTCTCTGTCTCTGTCTCAGTCTCTGTCTCTGTCTCTGTCTCTGTCTCTGTCTCTGTTTCTGTCTCTGTCTCTGTTTCTGTCTCTGACTCTGTCTCTGTCTCTGTCTCTGTCTCTGTCTCTGTCTTTGCCTCCATCTTTGTCTCCGTCTTTGTCTCCGTCTTTGTCGCCGTCCTCGTCTTCCTCTTCGTCTCCGTCTTTGTCTCCGTCTATGTCACCGTCTTTGTCTCCGTCTTTGTCTCCGTCTTAGTCTCCGTCTTTGTTTACGTCTTTGTCTCCGTCTTTGTCTCCGTCCACGTCTCCTGACCCTCTGTCCCTGTCTCTGTCTCAGTCTCTGTCTCTGTCTCTGTCTGTGCCTCTGTCTCTGTCTCTGTTTCTGTCTCTGTCTCTGTCTCCGCCTCTTTTCCTGTCTCTGTCTATGTCTCTGTCTCTGTCCTGTTCTCTGTCTCTGCCTCTGTTCCATTCTCTGTCTCCGCCTCTGCCTCTGTCTCCGTCTTTGTCTCCATCTTTGTCTCCGTCTTTGTCTCCGTCTTAGTCACCGTCTTTGTCTCCGTCGTCGGCTTCCTCTTCGTCTCCGTCTTTGTCTCCGTCTCTGTCACCGTCGTTGTCTCCGTCTTTGCCTCCGTCTCTGTCTCCCTCTTTGTCTCCGTCTTTCTACCTGTCTTTGTCTCCGTATTTGTGTCCATCTTTGCCTCCGTCTTTGTCTCCGTCTTTGTCTCCGTCTTAGTCACCGTCTTTGTCTCCGTCGTCGTCTTCCTCTTCGTCCCCGTCTTTGTCTCCGTCTTTGCCACCGTCTTTGTCTCCGTCGTCGTCTTCCTCTTCGTCTCCGTCTTTGCCTCCGTCTTTGTCACCATCTTTGTCTCCGTCTTTGTCTCCGTCTTTGTCTCCGTCTTTGTCTCCGTCTTTGCCTCCGGCTTTGTCTCCGTATTTGTCTCCGTCTGTGTCTCCATCTTTGTCTCCGCCTTTGTCTCCGTCTTTGTCTTCGTCGTCGTCTTCCTCTTCGTCTCCGTCTTTGTCTCCGTCTTTGTCACCGTCTTTGTCTCCGTCTTTGTCTCCGTCCACGTCTCCTGCCCCTCTGTCTCTGTCTCTGTCTCAGTCTCTGTCTCTGTCTCTGCCTCGGTCTCTGTCTCTGTCTCTGTCTCTGTCTCTGCCTCTGTCTCTGTCTGTGGCTCTGTCTTTGTCTCAGGCGCCTCTGTCTTTGTGTCTGTCTGTGTCTCTGTCTGTGCCCCTGTCTCTGTCTGTGGCTCTGTCTTTCTCTCATGCGCCTCTGTCTTTGTCTCTGTCTGTGTCTCTGCCTCTGTCTCTGTCCTTGTCTCCATCTTTGTCTCCGTCTTTGTCTCCGTCTTTGTCTCCGTCCTCGTCTTCCTCATCGTCTCCGTCTTTGTCTCCGTCTATGTCACCGTCTTTGTCTCCGTCTTTGTCTCCGTCTTTGTCACCGTCTTTGTCTCCGTCTTTGTCTCCGTCCACGTCTCCTGCCCCTCTGTCTCTGTCTCTGTCTCAGTCTCTGTCTCTGTCCCTGTCTCTGTCTCTGTCTCTGTCTCTGTTTCTGTCTCTGCCTCTGTCTCTGTCTCTGTCTCTGTCTCCGTCTCTGTCTCTGTCCCTGTCTCTGTCTCTGTCTCTGTCTCTGCCTCTGTCTCCGTCTGTGGCTCTGTCTTTGTCTCATGCGCCTCTGTCTTTGTCTCTGTCTGTGTCTCTGTCTGTGCCTCTGTCTCTGTCTCTGTTTCTGTCTCTGTCGCTGCCTCTGTCTCTGTCTCTGTCTCTGTCTCTTTCCCTGTCTCTGTCTCCGTCTCCGTCTCTGTCTCTGTCTCTGTCTCCGACTTTGTACCTGTCTTTGTCTCCGTATTTGTGTCCGTCTGTGTCTCCATATTTGTCTCCGTCTTTGTCTACGTCTTTGTCTCCGTCGTCGTCTTCCTTTTCGTCTCCATCTTTGTCTCCGTCTTTGTCTCCGTCTTTGCCTCCGTCTTTGTCTCCGTATTTGTCTCCGCCTGTGTCTCCATCTTCGTCTCCGCCTTTGTCTCCGTCTTTGTCTCCGTCGTCGTCTTCCTCTTCGTCTCCGTCTTTGCCTCCGACTTTGTCACCGTCTTCGTCTCCGTATTTGTCTCCGTCTGTGTCTCCATCTCTGTCTCCGTCTCCGTCTCTGTCTCTGTCTCCGCCTCTGCCTCTGTCTCTGTCTCCATCTTTGTCCCCGTCTTTGTCTCCACCTTTGTCTCCGTCTTTGTCTCCGTCCTCGTCTTCCTCTTCGTCTCCGTCTTTGTCTCCGTCTATGTCACCGTCTTTGTCTCCGTCTTTGTCTCCGTCTTTGTCTACGTCTTTTTCTCCGTCTTCGTCTTCCTCTTTCTTTCCGTCTTTGTCTCCGTCTTTGTCTCCTGCGCCAGGGTCACCGCCTTTGTCTCCTGCCCCTCTGTTTCCGTCGCTCTTTCTGCCTCTGTCTGTGTCTCTGTCTCCGTCTCTTTCTCTGTCTCTGTCTATGTCTCTGTCTCTCTCTCTATCTTTGTATCCGTCTTTGTCTCCGTCTTTGTCACCGTCTTTGTCTCCGCCGTCGTCTTCCTCTTCGTCTCCGTCTTTGTCTCCGTCTTTGTCACCGTCTTTGTCTCCGTCTTTGTCTCCGTCTTTGTCTACGTCTTTGTCTCCGTCTTTGTCTTCGTCCATGTCTCCTGCCCCTCTGTCTAGGCCTCTGCCTCATGCGCCTCTATCTCTGTCTCTGTCTGTTTCTATGTCTCTGTGTCTGCCTCTGTATCGGTCTCTGTCCCTGTCCGTGTCTCTGTCTCTGTCTCTGTCCCTGTCTCTGCCACTGTCTCTGTCCCTGTCTCTGTCTCTGGCTCTGACTCTGTCTTTGTCTCCATCTTTGTCTCCGTCTTTGTCACCGTCTTTGTCTCCGCCGTCGTCTTCCTCTTCGTCTCCGTCTTTGTCTCCGTCTTTGTCACCGTCTTTGTCTCCGTCTTTGTCTCCGTCTTTGTCTACGTCTTTGTCTCCGTCTTTGTCTCCGTCCACGTCTCCTGCCCCTCTGTCTCTGTCTCTGTCTCAGTCTCTGTCTCTGTCTCTGTCTGTGCGTCTGTCTCTGTCTCTGTTTCTGTCTCTGTCGCTGCCTCTGTCTCTGTCTCTGTCTCCGCCTCTTTTCCTGTCTCTGTCTATGTCTCTGTCTCTGTCCTGTTCTCTGTCTCTGCCTCTGTTCCATTCTCTGTCTCCGCCTCTGCCTCTGTCTCCGTCTTTGTCTCCATCTTTGTCTCCGTCTTTGTCTCCGTCTTAGTCGCCGTCTTTGTCTCCGTCGTCGGCTTCCTCTTCGTCTCCGTCTTTGTCTCCGTCTTTGTCACCGTCGTTGTCTCCGTCTTTGCCTCCGTCTCTGTCTCCCTCTTTGTCTCCGTCTTTCTACCTGTCTTTGTCTCCGTATTTGTGTCCATCTTTGCCTCCGTCTTTGTCTCCGTCTTTGTCTCCGTCCACGTCTCCTGCCCCTCTGTCTCTGTCTCTGTCTCAGTCTCTGCTTCTGTCTCTGTCTGTGGCTCTGTCTTTCTCTCATGCGCCTCTGTCTTTGTCTCTGTCTGTGTCTCTGCCTCTGTCTCTGTCCTTGTCTCCATCTTTGTCTCCGTCTTTGTCTCCGTCTTTGTCTCCGTCCTCGTCTTCCTCATCGTCTCCGTCTTTGCCTCCGACTTTGTCACCGTCTTTGTCTCCGTCTGTGTCTCCATCTCTGTCTCCGTCTCTGTCTCTGTCTCTGTCTCCGCCTCTGCCTCTGTCTCTGTCTCCATCTTTGTCCCCGTCTTTGTCTCCGTCTTTGTCTCCGTCTTTGTCTCCGTCTTTGTCTACGTCTTTGTCTCCGTCTTTTTCTCCGTCCACGTCTCCGGCCCCTCTGTCTCTGTCTCTGTCTCTGTCTCTGTCTGTGCCTCTGTCTCTGTCTCTGCCTCTGTCTTTGTCTCTGTCTCTGTCTCTGTCTCTGTCTCTGTCTCTGTCTCTGTATCGGTCCCTGTCTCCCTCTTTGTGGCCGTCTTTGTGTCCGTCTTTGTCTCCGTCTTCGTCTTCCTCTTTGTTTCCGTCTTTGTCTCCGTCTTTGTCTCCTGCGCCAGGGTCACCGCCTTTGTCTCCTGCCCCTCTGTTTCCGTCGCTCTTTCTGTCTCTGTCTGTGTCTCTGTCTCCGTCTCTTTCTCTGTCTCTGTCTATGTCTCTGTCTCTGTCTCTGTCTTTGTATCCGTCTTTGTCTCCGACTTTGTCACCGTCTTTGTCTCCGCCGTCGTCTTCCTCTTCGTCTCCGTCTTTGTATCCGTCTTTGTCACCGTCTTTGTCTCCGTCTTTGTCTCCGTCTTTGTCTACGTCTTTGTCTCCGTCTTTGTCTTCGTCCATGTCTCCTGCCCCTCTGTCTAGGCCTCTGCCTCATGCGCCTCTATCTCTGTCTCTGTCTGTTTCTATGTCTCTGTGTCTGCCTCTGTATCGGTCTCTGTCCCTGTCCCTGTCTCTGCCTCTGTCTCTGTCTCTGTCCCTGTCTCTGCCACTGTCTCTGTCCCCGTCTCTGTCTCTGGCTCTGTCTCCGTCCTCGTCTTCCTCTTCGTCTCCGTCTTTGTCTCCGTCTATGTCACCGTCTTTGTCTCCGTCTTTGTCTCCGTCTTTGTCTCCGTCTTTGTCTACGTATTTGTCTCCGTCTTTGTCTCCGTCCACGTCTCCTGCCCCTCTGTCTCTGTCTCTGTCTCAGTCTCTGTCTCTGTCTCTGTCTCTGTCTCTGTCTCTGTTTCTGTCTCTGTCTCTGTTTCTGTCTCTGACTCTGTCTCTGTCTCTGTCTCTGTCTCTGTCTCTGTCTTTGCCTCCATCTTTGTCTCCGTCTTTGTCTCCGTCTTTGTCGCCGTCCTCGTCTTCCTCTTCGTCTCCGTCTTTGTCTCCGTCTATGTCACCGTCTTTGTCTCCGTCTTTGTCTCCGTCTTAGTCTCCGTCTTTGTTTACGTCTTTGTCTCCGTCTTTGTCTCCGTCCACGTCTCCTGACCCTCTGTCCCTGTCTCTGTCTCAGTCTCTGTCTCTGTCTCTGTCTGTGCCTCTGTCTCTGTCTCTGTTTCTGTCTCTGTCTCTGTCTCCGCCTCTTTTCCTGTCTCTGTCTATGTCTCTGTCTCTGTCCTGTTCTCTGTCTCTGCCTCTGTTCCATTCTCTGTCTCCGCCTCTGCCTCTGTCTCCGTCTTTGTCTCCATCTTTGTCTCCGTCTTTGTCTCCGTCTTAGTCACCGTCTTTGTCTCCGTCGTCGGCTTCCTCTTCGTCTCCGTCTTTGTCTCCGTCTTTGTCACCGTCGTTGTCTCCGTCTTTGCCTCCGTCTCTGTCTCCCTCTTTGTCTCCGTCTTTCTACCTGTCTTTGTCTCCGTATTTGTGTCCATCTTTGCCTCCGTCTTTGTCTCCGTCTTTGTCTCCGTCTTAGTCACCGTCTTTGTCTCCGTCGTCGTCTTCCTCTTCGTCCCCGTCTTTGTCTCCGTCTTTGCCACCGTCTTTGTCTCCGTCGTCGTCTTCCTCTTCGTCTCCGTCTTTGCCTCCGTCTTTGTCACCATCTTTGTCTCCGTCTTTGTCTCCGTCTTTGTCTCCGTCTTTGTCTCCGTCTTTGCCTCCGGCTTTGTCTCCGTATTTGTCTCCGTCTGTGTCTCCATCTTTGTCTCCGCCTTTGTCTCCGTCTTTGTCTTCGTCGTCGTCTTCCTCTTCGTCTCCGTCTTTGTCTCCGTCTTTGTCACCGTCTTTGTCTCCGTCTTTGTCTCCGTCCACGTCTCCTGCCCCTCTGTCTCTGTCTCTGTCTCAGTCTCTGTCTCTGTCTCTGCCTCGGTCTCTGTCTCTGTCTCTGTCTCTGTCTCTGCCTCTGTCTCTGTCTGTGGCTCTGTCTTTGTCTCAGGCGCCTCTGTCTTTGTGTCTGTCTGTGTCTCTGTCTGTGCCCCTGTCTCTGTCTGTGGCTCTGTCTTTCTCTCATGCGCCTCTGTCTTTGTCTCTGTCTGTGTCTCTGCCTCTGTCTCTGTCCTTGTCTCCATCTTTGTCTCCGTCTTTGTCTCCGTCTTTGTCTCCGTCCTCGTCTTCCTCATCGTCTCCGTCTTTGTCTCCGTCTATGTCACCGTCTTTGTCTCCGTCTTTGTCTCCGTCTTTGTCACCGTCTTTGTCTCCGTCTTTGTCTCCGTCCACGTCTCCTGCCCCTCTGTCTCTGTCTCTGTCTCAGTCTCTGTCTCTGTCCCTGTCTCTGTCTCTGTCTCTGTCTCTGTTTCTGTCTCTGCCTCTGTCTCTGTCTCTGTCTCTGTCTCCGTCTCTGTCTCTGTCCCTGTCTCTGTCTCTGTCTCTGTCTCTGCCTCTGTCTCCGTCTGTGGCTCTGTCTTTGTCTCATGCGCCTCTGTCTTTGTCTCTGTCTGTGTCTCTGTCTGTGCCTCTGTCTCTGTCTCTGTTTCTGTCTCTGTCGCTGCCTCTGTCTCTGTCTCTGTCTCTGTCTCTTTCCCTGTCTCTGTCTCCGTCTCCGTCTCTGTCTCTGTCTCTGTCTCCGACTTTGTACCTGTCTTTGTCTCCGTATTTGTGTCCGTCTGTGTCTCCATATTTGTCTCCGTCTTTGTCTACGTCTTTGTCTCCGTCGTCGTCTTCCTTTTCGTCTCCATCTTTGTCTCCGTCTTTGTCTCCGTCTTTGCCTCCGTCTTTGTCTCCGTATTTGTCTCCGCCTGTGTCTCCATCTTCGTCTCCGCCTTTGTCTCCGTCTTTGTCTCCGTCGTCGTCTTCCTCTTCGTCTCCGTCTTTGCCTCCGACTTTGTCACCGTCTTCGTCTCCGTATTTGTCTCCGTCTGTGTCTCCATCTCTGTCTCCGTCTCCGTCTCTGTCTCTGTCTCCGCCTCTGCCTCTGTCTCTGTCTCCATCTTTGTCCCCGTCTTTGTCTCCACCTTTGTCTCCGTCTTTGTCTCCGTCCTCGTCTTCCTCTTCGTCTCCGTCTTTGTCTCCGTCTATGTCACCGTCTTTGTCTCCGTCTTTGTCTCCGTCTTTGTCTACGTCTTTTTCTCCGTCTTCGTCTTCCTCTTTCTTTCCGTCTTTGTCTCCGTCTTTGTCTCCTGCGCCAGGGTCACCGCCTTTGTCTCCTGCCCCTCTGTTTCCGTCGCTCTTTCTGCCTCTGTCTGTGTCTCTGTCTCCGTCTCTTTCTCTGTCTCTGTCTATGTCTCTGTCTCTCTCTCTATCTTTGTATCCGTCTTTGTCTCCGTCTTTGTCACCGTCTTTGTCTCCGCCGTCGTCTTCCTCTTCGTCTCCGTCTTTGTCTCCGTCTTTGTCACCGTCTTTGTCTCCGTCTTTGTCTCCGTCTTTGTCTACGTCTTTGTCTCCGTCTTTGTCTTCGTCCATGTCTCCTGCCCCTCTGTCTAGGCCTCTGCCTCATGCGCCTCTATCTCTGTCTCTGTCTGTTTCTATGTCTCTGTGTCTGCCTCTGTATCGGTCTCTGTCCCTGTCCGTGTCTCTGTCTCTGTCTCTGTCCCTGTCTCTGCCACTGTCTCTGTCCCTGTCTCTGTCTCTGGCTCTGACTCTGTCTTTGTCTCCATCTTTGTCTCCGTCTTTGTCACCGTCTTTGTCTCCGCCGTCGTCTTCCTCTTCGTCTCCGTCTTTGTCTCCGTCTTTGTCACCGTCTTTGTCTCCGTCTTTGTCTCCGTCTTTGTCTACGTCTTTGTCTCCGTCTTTGTCTCCGTCCACGTCTCCTGCCCCTCTGTCTCTGTCTCTGTCTCAGTCTCTGTCTCTGTCTCTGTCTGTGCGTCTGTCTCTGTCTCTGTTTCTGTCTCTGTCGCTGCCTCTGTCTCTGTCTCTGTCTCCGCCTCTTTTCCTGTCTCTGTCTATGTCTCTGTCTCTGTCCTGTTCTCTGTCTCTGCCTCTGTTCCATTCTCTGTCTCCGCCTCTGCCTCTGTCTCCGTCTTTGTCTCCATCTTTGTCTCCGTCTTTGTCTCCGTCTTAGTCGCCGTCTTTGTCTCCGTCGTCGGCTTCCTCTTCGTCTCCGTCTTTGTCTCCGTCTTTGTCACCGTCGTTGTCTCCGTCTTTGCCTCCGTCTCTGTCTCCCTCTTTGTCTCCGTCTTTCTACCTGTCTTTGTCTCCGTATTTGTGTCCATCTTTGCCTCCGTCTTTGTCTCCGTCTTTGTCTCCGTCCACGTCTCCTGCCCCTCTGTCTCTGTCTCTGTCTCAGTCTCTGCTTCTGTCTCTGTCTGTGGCTCTGTCTTTCTCTCATGCGCCTCTGTCTTTGTCTCTGTCTGTGTCTCTGCCTCTGTCTCTGTCCTTGTCTCCATCTTTGTCTCCGTCTTTGTCTCCGTCTTTGTCTCCGTCCTCGTCTTCCTCATCGTCTCCGTCTTTGCCTCCGACTTTGTCACCGTCTTTGTCTCCGTATTTGTCTCCGTCTGTGTCTCCATCTCTGTCTCCGTCTCTGTCTCTGTCTCTGTCTCCGCCTCTGCCTCTGTCTCTGTCTCCATCTTTGTCCCCGTCTTTGTCTCCGTCTTTGTCTCCGTCTTTGTCTCCGTCTTTGTCTACGTCTTTGTCTCCGTCTTTTTCTCCGTCCACGTCTCCGGCCCCTCTGTCTCTGTCTCTGTCTCTGTCTCTGTCTGTGCCTCTGTCTCTGTCTCTGCCTCTGTCTTTGTCTCTGTCTCTGTCTCTGTCTCTGTCTCTGTCTCTGTCTCTGTATCGGTCCCTGTCTCCCTCTTTGTGGCCGTCTTTGTGTCCGTCTTTGTCTCCGTCTTCGTCTTCCTCTTTGTTTCCGTCTTTGTCTCCGTCTTTGTCTCCTGCGCCAGGGTCACCGCCTTTGTCTCCTGCCCCTCTGTTTCCGTCGCTCTTTCTGTCTCTGTCTGTGTCTCTGTCTCCGTCTCTTTCTCTGTCTCTGTCTATGTCTCTGTCTCTGTCTCTGTCTTTGTATCCGTCTTTGTCTCCGACTTTGTCACCGTCTTTGTCTCCGCCGTCGTCTTCCTCTTCGTCTCCGTCTTTGTCTCCGTCTTTGTCACCGTCTTTGTCTCCGTCTTTGTCTCCGTCTTTGTCTACGTCTTTGTCTCCGTCTTTGTCTTCGTCCATGTCTCCTGCCCCTCTGTCTAGGCCTCTGCCTCATGCGCCTCTATCTCTGTCTCTGTCTGTTTCTATGTCTCTGTGTCTGCCTCTGTATCGGTCTCTGTCCCTGTCCCTGTCTCTGCCTCTGTCTCTGTCTCTGTCCCTGTCTCTGCCACTGTCTCTGTCCCCGTCTCTGTCTCTGGCTCTGTCTCCGTCCTCGTCTTCCTCTTCGTCTCCGTCTTTGTCTCCGTCTATGTCACCGTCTTTGTCTCCGTCTTTGTCTCCGTCTTTGTCTCCGTCTTTGTCTACGTATTTGTCTCCGTCTTTGTCTCCGTCCACGTCTCCTGCCCCTCTGTCTCTGTCTCTGTCTCAGTCTCTGTCTCTGTCTCTGTCTCTGTCTCTGTCTCTGTTTCTGTCTCTGTCTCTGTTTCTGTCTCTGACTCTGTCTCTGTCTCTGTCTCTGTCTCTGTCTCTGTCTTTGCCTCCATCTTTGTCTCCGTCTTTGTCTCCGTCTTTGTCGCCGTCCTCGTCTTCCTCTTCGTCTCCGTCTTTGTCTCCGTCTATGTCACCGTCTTTGTCTCCGTCTTTGTCTCCGTCTTAGTCTCCGTCTTTGTTTACGTCTTTGTCTCCGTCTTTGTCTCCGTCCACGTCTCCTGACCCTCTGTCCCTGTCTCTGTCTCAGTCTCTGTCTCTGTCTCTGTCTGTGCCTCTGTCTCTGTCTCTGTTTCTGTCTCTGTCTCTGTCTCCGCCTCTTTTCCTGTCTCTGTCTATGTCTCTGTCTCTGTCCTGTTCTCTGTCTCTGCCTCTGTTCCATTCTCTGTCTCCGCCTCTGCCTCTGTCTCCGTCTTTGTCTCCATCTTTGTCTCCGTCTTTGTCTCCGTCTTAGTCACCGTCTTTGTCTCCGTCGTCGGCTTCCTCTTCGTCTCCGTCTTTGTCTCCGTCTTTGTCACCGTCGTTGTCTCCGTCTTTGCCTCCGTCTCTGTCTCCCTCTTTGTCTCCGTCTTTCTACCTGTCTTTGTCTCCGTATTTGTGTCCATCTTTGCCTCCGTCTTTGTCTCCGTCTTTGTCTCCGTCCACGTCTCCTGCCCCTCTGTCTCTGTCTCTGTCTCAGTCTCTGCTTCTGTCTCTGTCTGTGGCTCTGTCTTTCTCTCATGCGCCTCCGTCTTTGTCTCTGTCTGTGTCTCTGCCTCTGTCTCTGTCCTTGTCTCCATCTTTGTCTCCGTCTTTGTCTCCGTCTTTGTCTCCGTCCTCGTCTTCCTCATCGTCTCCGTCTTTGTCTCCGTCTATGTCACCGTCTTTGTCTCCGTCTTTGTCTCCGTCTTTGTCACCGTCTTTGTCTCCGTCTTTGTCTCCGTCCACGTCTCCTGCCCCTCTGTCTCTGTCTCTGTGTCAGTCTCTGTCTCTGTCCCTGTCTCTGTCTCTGTCTCTGTCTCTGTTTCTGTCTCTGCCTCTGTCTCTGTCTCTGTCTCTGTCTCCGTCTCTGTCTCTGTCCCTGTCTCTGTCTCTGTCTCTGTCTCTGCCTCTGTCTCCGTCTGTGGCTCTGTCTTTGTCTCATGCGCCTCTGTCTTTGTCTCTGTCTGTGTCTCTGTCTGTGCCTCTGTCTCTGTCTCTGTTTCTGTCTCTGTCGCTGCCTCTGTCTCTGTCTCTGTCTCTGTCTCCATCTTTGTCTGCGTCTTTGTCTCCGTCTTTGTCACCGTCTTTATCTCCGTCGTCGTCTTCCTCTTCGTCTCCGTCTTTGTGTCCGTCTTTGTCTCCGTCCTTGTCTCCGCCGGTGTCTCTGTCCGTGTCTCCTGCCCCTCTGTCTCGGTCGTTGTCTCATGCGCGTCTGACTCTGTCTCTGTCTCTGTCTCTGTCTCTGCCTCTGTCTCTGTCTGTGGCTCTGTCTTTGTTTCATGCGCCTCTGTCTTTGTCTCTGTCTGTGTCTCTGTCTGTGCCTCTGTCTCTGTCTCTGTTTCTGTCTCTGTCGCTGCCTCTGTCTCTGTCTCTGTCTCTGTCTCTTTTCCTGTCTCTGTCTCTGTCTCTGTCTCTGTCCCTTTCTCTGTCTCTGCCTCTGTTCCCTTCTCTGTCTCCGCCTCTGCCTCTGTCTCCGTCTTTGTCTCCGTCTTTGTCTCCGTCTTTGTCACCGTCTTTGTCTCCGTCGTCGTCTTCCTCTTCGTCCCCGTCTTTGTCTCCGTCTTTGTCACCGTCGTTGTCTCCGTCTTTGTCTCCGTCTTTGTCTACGTCTTTGTCTACTTCTTTGTCTCCGTTTTTGTCTGCGTCTTTGTCTCTGTCTCTGTCTCTGTCTCTGTTCCTGTCCCTGTCTCTGTCTCTGTCTCTGTCTCTGTCTCTGTCTCTGCCTCTGTCTCTTTCCCTGTCTCTGTCTCCGTCTCCTTCTCTGTCTCTGTCTCTGTCTCCGACTTTGTACCTGTCTTTGTCTCCGTATTTGTGTCCGTCTGTGTCTCCATATTTGTCTCCGTCTTTGTCTACGTCTTTGTCTCCGTCGTCGTCTTCCTTTTCGTCTCCATCTGTGTCTCCGTCTTTGTCTCTGTCTTTGCCTCCGTCTTTGTCTCCGTATTTGTCTCCGCCTGTGTCTCCATCTTCGTCTCCGCCTTTGTCTCCGTCTTTGTCTCCGTCGTCGTCTTCCTCTTCGTCTCCGTCTTTGCCTCCGACTTTGTCACCGTCTTTGTCTCCGTATTTGTCTCCGTCTGTGTCTCCATCTCTGTCTCCGTCTCTGTCTCTGTCTCTGTCTCCGCCTCTGCCTCTGTCTCTGTCTCCATCTTTGTCCCCGTCTTTGTCTCCGTCTTTGTCTCCGTCTTTGTCTCCGTCTTTGTCTACGTCTTTGTCTCCGTCTTTTTCTCCGTCCACGTCACCGTCTTTGTCTCCGTATTTGTCTCCGTCTTTGTCTCCGTCTTTGTCTACGTCTTTGTCTCCGTCTTTTTCTCCGTCCACGTCTCCGGCCCCTCTGTCTCTCTCTCTGTCTCTGTCTCTGTCTCTGTCTCTGTCTCTGTCTCTGTCTGTGTCTCTGCCTCAGTCTCTGTCTCTGCCTCTGTCTTTGTCTCAGGCGCCTCTGTCTTTTTCTCTGTCTGTGTCTCTGTCTGTGACTCTGTCTCTGTCTCTGTCTCTGTTTCTGTCTCTGTCTCTGTCTCAGTCTCTGTCTCTGTCTGTGTCTCCGCCTCTGTCTCCGCCTTTGCCTCTGCCTTTGTCTCCGTATTTGTCTCCGTCTGTGTCACCGTCTTTGTCTCCGTCGTCGTCTTCCTCTTCGTCTCCGTCTTCGTCTCCGTCTTTGTCACCGTCGTTGTCTCCGTCTTTGTCTCCGTCTTTGTCTACGTCTTTTTCTCCGTCTTCGTCTTCCTCTTTGTTTCCGTCTTTGTCTCCGTCTTTGTCTCCTGCGCCAGGGTCACCGCCTTTGTCTCCTGCCCCTCTGTTTCCGTCGCTCTTTCTGCCTCTGTCTGTGTCTCTGTCTCCGTCTCTTTCTCTGTCTCTGTCTATGTCTCTGTCTCTCTCTCTGTCTTTGTATCCGTCTTTGTCTCCGCCTTTGTCACCGTCTTTGTCTCCGCCGTCGTCTTCCTCTTCGTCTCCGTCTTTGTCTCCGTCTTTGTCACCGTCTTTGTCTCCGTCTTTGTCTCCGTCTTTGTCTACGTCTTTGTCTCCGTCTTTGTCTTCGTCCATGTCTCCTGCCCCTCTGTCTAGGCCTCTGCCTCATGCGCCTCTATCTCTGTCTCTGTCTGTTTCTATGTCTCTGTGTCTGCCTCTGTATCGGTCTCTGTCCCTGTCCGTGTCTCTGTCTCTGTCTCTGTCCCTGTCTCTGCCACTGTCTCTGTCCCCGTCTCTGTCTCTGGCTCTGTCTCTGTCTTTGTCTCCATCTTTGTCTCCGTCTTTGTCTCCGTCTTTGTCTCCGTCCTCGTCTTCCTCTTCGTCTCCGTCTTTGTCTCCGTCTATGTCACCGTCTTTGTCTCCGCCGTCGTCTTCCTCTTCGTCTCCGTCTTTGTCTCCGTCTTTGTCACCGTCTTTGTCTCCGTCTTTGTCTCCGTCTTTGTCTACGTCTTTGTCTCCGTCTTTGTCTCCGTCCACGTCTCCTGCCCCTCTGTCTCTGTCTCTGTCTCAGTCTCTGTCTCTGTCTCTGTCTGTGCCTCTGTCTCTGTCTCTGTTTCTGTCTCTGTCGCTGCCTCTGTCTCTGTCTCTGTCTCCGCCTCTTTTCCTGTCTCTGTCTATGTCTCTGTCTCTGTCCTGTTCTCTGTCTCTGCCTCTGTTCCATTCTCTGTCTCCGCCTCTGCCTCTGTCTCCGTCTTTGTCTCCATCTTTGTCTCCGTCTTTGTCTCCGTCTTAGTCGCCGTCTTTGTCTCCGTCGTCGGCTTCCTCTTCGTCTCCGTCTTTGTCTCCGTCTTTGTCACCGTCGTTGTCTCCGTCTTTGCCTCCGTCTCTGTCTCCCTCTTTGTCTCCGTCTTTCTACCTGTCTTTGTCTCCGTATTTGTGTCCATCTTTGCCTCCGTCTTTGTCTCCGTCTTTGTCTCCGTCCACGTCCCCTGCCCCTCTGTCTCTGTCTCTGTCTCAGTCTCTGCTTCTGTCTCTGTCTGTGGCTCTGTCTTTCTCTCATGCGCCTCTGTCTTTGCCTCTGTCTGTGTCTCTGCCTCTGTCTCTGTCCTTGTCTCCATCTTTGTCTCCGTCTTTGTCTCCGTCTTTGTCTCCGTCCTCGTCTTCCTCATCGTCTCCGTCTTTGTCTCCGTCTATGTCACCGTCTTTGTCTCCGTCTTTGTCTCCGTCTTTGTCACCGTCTTTGTCTCCGTCTTTGTCTACGTCTTTGTCTCCGTCTTTTTCTCCGTCCACGTCACCGTCTTTGTCTCCGTATTTGTCTCCGTCTTTGTCTCCGTCTTTGTCTACGTCTTTGTCTCCGTCTTTTTCTCCGTCCACGTCTCCGGCCCCTCTGTCTCTGTCTCTGTCTCTGTCTCTGTCTCCGTCTCTGTCTCTGTCTCTGTCTCTGTCTCTGCCTCAGTCTCTGTCTCTGCCTCTGTCTTTGTCTCATGCGCCTCTGTCTTTTTCTCTGTCTGTGTCTCTGTCTGTGACTCTGTCTCTGTCTCTGTTTCTGTCTCTGTCGCTGCCTCTGTCTCTGTCTCTGTCTCTCTCTCTTTTCCTGTCTTTGTCTCTGTCTCTGTCTCTGGCTCTGTCTCTGTCTCTGTCTCTGTCCCTGTCCCTGTCTCTGTCTCGGTCTCTGTCTCCGTCTTTGTGTCCGTCTTTGTCTCCGTCTTCGTCTTCCTCTTTGTTTCCGCCTTTGTCTCCGTCTTTGTCTCCTGCGCCAGGGTCACCGCCTTTGTCTCCTGCCCCTCTGTTTCTGTCGCTCTCTCTGTCTCTGTCTGTGTCTCTGTCTCTGTCACTGTCTCTGTCTCTGTCCCTGTTTCTGTCTCTGTCTCGGTCTCTGTCTCTGTCTCTGTCTCTGTCTCCGTCTTTGTGTCCGTCTTTGTATCCGTCTTTGTCTCCACCCATGTCTCCTGCCCCTCTGTCTCGGTCTTTGTGTCGTGCGCCTCTGGCTTTGTCTCTGTCTGTGTCTCTGTCTGTGCCTCTGTCTCTGTCTCTGTATCGGACTCTGTCTCCGTCTCTGTCTTCGTCTTTGTCTCCGTCTTTGTCTCTGTCTTTGTCGCCGTATTTGTCTCGGTCTGTGTCTCCATCTTTGTCTCCGTCTTTTTCTCCGTCTTTGCCTCCGTTTTTGTCTCCGTATTTGTCTTCGTCTGTGTCGCCATCTTTGTCTCCGTCATTGTCTCCGTCGCCGTCGCCGTCTTCCTCTTCGTGTCCGTCTTTGTCTCCGTCTTTGTCACCGTCTTTGTCTCCGCCTTTGTCTCCGTCCGTGTCTGCTGCCCCTCTGTCTCGGTCTTTGTCTCATGCGCGTCTCTCTCTCTCTCTGTCTCTGTCTGTGTCTCCGTCTCTGTCTCCGCCTTTGCCTCTGCCTTTGTCTCCCTATTTGTCTCTGTCTGTGTCTCCATCTCTGTCTCCGTCTCTTTCTCTGTCTCTGTCTCTGTCTCTGTCTGTGTCTTTGTCTCCGCCTTTGTCTCCGTCTCTGTCTCTGTCTCTGTCCCTATCTCTGTCTCCGTCTCTGTTTTCGTCTCTGTCTCCGCCTCTGCCTCTGTCTCTGTCTCTGTCTTTGTCTCCATCTTTGTCTCCGTCTTTGTCTCCGTCCTCGCCTTCCTCTTCGTCTCCGTCTTTGTCTCCGTCTATGTCACCGTCTTTGTCTCCGTCTTTGTCTCCGTCTTTGTCTCCGTCTTTGTCGACGTCTTTTTCTCCGTCTTCGTCTTCCTCTTTGTTTCCGTCTTTGTCTCCGTCTTTGTCACCGTCGTTGTGTCCGTCTTTGTCTCCGTCTTTGTCTATGTCTTTGTCTACTTCTTTGTCTCCGTTTTTGTCTCCGTCTTTGTCTCTGTCTCTGTCTCTGTCCCTGTCCCTGTCTCTGTCTCGGTCTCTGTCTCCGTCTTTGTGTCCGTCTTTGTCTCCGTCTTCGTCTTCCTCTTTGTTTCCGCCTTTGTCTCCGTCTTTGTCTCCTGCGCCAGGGTCACCGCCTTTGTCTCCTGCCCCTCTGTTTCTGTCGCTCTCTCTGTCTCTGTCTCTGTCTCTGTCTCTGTCTCTGTCTCTGTCTCTGTCTCTGTCTCTGTCTCTGTCTCTGTCTCTGTCTCTGTCTCTGTCTCTGTCTCTGTCTCTGCCTCAGTCTCTGTCTCTGCCTCTGTCTTTGTCTCATGCGCCTCTGTCTTTTTCTCTGTCTGTGTCTCTGTCTGTGTCTCTGTCTCCGTCTCTTTCTCTGTCTCTGTCTATGTCTCTGTCTCTGTCTCTGTCTTTGTATCCGTCTTTGTCTCCGACTTTGTCACCGTCTTTGTCTCCGCCGTCGTCTTCCTCTTCGTCTCCGTCTTTGTCTCCGTCTTTGTCACCGTCTTTGTCTCCGTCTTTGTCTCCGTCTTTGTCTACGTCTTTGTCTCCGTCTTTGTCTTCGTCCATGTCTCCTGCCCCTCTGTCTAGGCCTCTGCCTCATGCGCCTCTATCTCTGTCTCTGTCTGTTTCTATGTCTCTGTGTCTGCCTCTGTATCGGTCTCTGTCCCTGTCCCTGTCTCTGCCTCTGTCTCTGTCTCTGTCCCTGTCTCTGCCACTGTCTCTGTCCCCGTCTCTGTCTCTGGCTCTGTCTCCGTCCTCGTCTTCCTCTTCGTCTCCGTCTTTGTCTCCGTCTATGTCACCGTCTTTGTCTCCGTCTTTGTCTCCGTCTTTGTCTCCGTCTTTGTCTAGGTACTTGTCTCCGTCTTTGTCTCCGTCCACGTCTCCTGCCCCTCTGTCTCTGTCTCTGTCTCAGTCTCTGTCTCTGTCTCTGTCTCTGTCTCTGTCTCTGTCTCTGTTTCTGCCTCTGTCTCTGTTTCTGTCTCTGACTCTGCCTCTGTCTCTGTCTCTGTCTCTGTCTCTGTCTTTGTCTCCATCTTTGTCTCCGTCTTTGTCTCCGTCTTTGTCGCCGTCCTCGTCTTCCTCTTCGTCTCCGTCTTTGTCTCCGTCTATGTCACCGTCTTTGTCTCCGTCTTTGTCTCCGTCTTAGTCTCCGTCTTTGTTTACGTCTTTGTCTCCGTCTTTGTCTCCGTCCACGTCTCCTGACCCTCTGCCCCTGTCTCTGTCTCAGTCTCTGTCTCTGTCTCTGTCTGTGCCTCTGTCTCTGTCTCTGTTTCTGTCTCTGTCGCTGCCTCTGTCTCTGTCTCTGTCTCCGCCTCTTTTCCTGTCTCTGTCTATGTCTCTGTCTCTGTCCTGTTCTCTGTCTCTGCCTCTGTTCCATTCTCTGTCTCCGCCTCTACCTCTGTCTCCGTCTTTGTCTCCATCTTTGTCTCCGTCTTTGTCTCCGTCTTAGTCACCGTCTTTGTCTCCGTCGTCGGCTTCCTCTTCGTCTCCGTCTTTGTCTCCGTCTTTGTCACCGTCGTTGTCTCCGTCTTTGCCTCCGTCTCTGTCTCCCTCTTTGTCTCCGTCTTTCTACCTGTCTTTGTCTCCGTATTTGTGTCCATCTTTGCCTCCGTCTTTGTCTCCGTCTTTGTCTCCGTCCACGTCTCCTGCCCCTCTGTCTCTGTCTCTGTCTCAGTCTCTGCTTCTGTCTCTGTCTGTGGCTCTGTCTTTCTCTCATGCGCCTCTGTCTTTGTCTCTGTCTGTGTCTCTGCCTCTGTCTCTGTCCTTGTCTCCATCTTTGTCTCCGTCTTTGTCTCCGTCTTTGTCTCCGTCCTCGTCTTCCTCATCGTCTCCGTCTTTGTCTCCGTCTATGTCACCGTCTTTGTCTCCGTCTTTGTCTCCGTCTTTGTCACCGTCTTTGTCTCCGTCTTTGTCTCCGTCCACGTCTCCTGCCCCTCTGTCTCTGTCTCTGTCTCAGTCTCTGTCTCTGTCCCTGTCTCTGTCTCTGTCTCTGTCTCTGTTTCTGTCTCTGCCTCTGTCTCTGTCTCTGTCTCTGTCTCCGTCTCTGTCTCTGTCCCTGTCTCTGTCTCTGTCTCTGTCTCTGCCTCTGTCTCCGTCTGTGGCTCTGTCTTTGTCTCATGCGCCTCTGTCTTTGTCTCTGTCTGTGTCTCTGTCTGTGCCTCTGTCTCTGTCTCTGTTTCTGTCTCTGTCGCTGCCTCTGTCTCTGTCTCTGTCTCTGTCTCCATCTTTGTCTGCGTCTTTGTCTCCGTCTTTGTCACCGTCTTTATCTCCGTCGTCGTCTTCCTCTTCGTCTCCGTCTTTGTGTCCGTCTTTGTCTCCGTCCTTGTCTCCGCCGGTGTCTCTGTCCGTGTCTCCTGCCCCTCTGTCTCGGTCGTTGTCTCATGCGCGTCTGACTCTGTCTCTGTCTCTGTCTCTGTCTCTGCCTCTGTCTCTGTCTGTGGCTCTGTCTTTGTCTCATGCGCCTCTGTCTTTGTCTCTGTCTGTGTCTCTGTCTGTGCCTCTGTCTCTGTCTCTGTTTCTGTCTCTGTCGCTGCCTCTGTCTCTGTCTCTGTCTCTGCCTCTTTTCCTGTCTCTGTCTCTGTCTCTGTCTCTGTCCCTTTCTCTGTCTCTGCCTCTGTTCCCTTCTCTGTCTCCGCCTCTGCCTCTGTCTCCGTCTTTGTCTCCATCTTGTCTCCGTCTTTGTCTCCGTCTTTTCACCGTCTTTGTCTCCGTCGTCGTCTTCCTCTTCGTCCCCGTCTTTGTCTCCGTCTTTGTCACCGTCGTTGTCTCCGTCTTTGTCTCCGTCTTTGTCTACGTCTTTGTCTACTTCTTTGTCTCCGTTTTTGTCTCCGTCTTTGTCTCTGTCTCTGTCTCTGTCTCTGTCTCTGTCTCTGTCTCTGTCTCTGTTCCTGTCCCTGTCTCTGTCTCTGTCTCTGTCTCTGTCTCTGTCTCTGCCTCTGTCTCTTTCCCTGTCTCTGTCTCCGTCTCCGTCTCTGTCTCTGTCTCTGTCTCCGACTTTGTACCTGTCTTTGTCTCCGTATTTGTGTCCGTCTGTGTCTCCATATTTGTCTCCGTCTTTGTCTACGTCTTTGTCTCCGTCGTCGTCTTCCTTTTCGTCTCCATCTTTGTCTCCGTCTTTGTCTCTGTCTTTGCCTCCGTCTTTGTCTCCGTATTTGTCTCCGCCTGTGTCTCCATCTTCGTCTCCGCCTTTGTCTCCGTCTTTGTCTCCGTCGTCGTCTTCCTCTTCGTCTCCGTCTTTGCCTCCGACTTTGTCACCGTCTTTGTCTCCGTATTTGTCTCCGTCTGTGTCTCCATCTCTGTCTCCGTCTCTGTCTCTGTCTCTGTCTCCGCCTCTGCCTCTGTCTCTGTCTCCATCTTTGTCCCCGTCTTTGTCTCCGTCTTTGTCTCCGTCTTTGTCTCCGTCTTTGTCTACGTCTTTGTCTCCGTCTTTTTCTCCGTCCACGTCACCGTCTTTGTCTCCGTATTTGTCTCCGTCTTTGTCTCCGTCTTTGTCTACGTCTTTGTCTCCGTCTCTTTCTCCGTCCACGTCTCCGGCCCCTCTGTCTCTCTCTCTGTCTCTGTCTCTGTCTCTGTCTCTGTCTCTGTCTCTGTCTCTGTCTCTGCCTCAGTCTCTGTCTCTGCCTCTGTCTTTGTCTCAGGCGCCTCTGTCTTTTTCTCTGTCTGTGTCTCTGTCTGTGACTCTGTCTCTGTCTCTGTCTCTGTTTCTGTCTCTGTCTCTGTCTCAGTCTCTGTCTCTGTCTGTGTCTCCGCCTCTGTCTCCGCCTTTGCCTCTGCCTTTGTCTCCGTATTTGTCTCCGTCTGTGTCACCGTCTTTGTCTCCGTCGTCGTCTTCCTCTTCGTCTCCGTCTTCGTCTCCGTCTTTGTCACCGTCGTTGTCTCCGTCTTTGTCTCCGTCTTTGTCTACGTCTTTGTACCTGTCTTTGTCTCCGTATTTGTGTCCGTCTGTGTCTCCATATTTGTCTCCGTCTTTGTCTACGTCTTTGTCTCCGTCGTCGTCTTCCTTTTCGTCTCCATCTTTGTCTCCGTCTTTGTCTCCGTCTTTGCCTCCGTCTTTGTCTCCGTATTTGTCTCCGCCTGTGTCTCCATCTTCGTCTCCGCCTTTGTCTCCGTCTTTGTCTCCGTCGTCGTCTTCCTCTTCGTCTCCGTCTTTGCCTCCGACTTTGTCACCGTCTTCGTCTCCGTATTTGTCTCCGTCTGTGTCTCCATCTCTGTCTCCGTCTCCGTCTCTGTCTCTGTCTCCGCCTCTGCCTCTGTCTCTGTCTCCATCTTTGTCCCCGTCTTTGTCTCCACCTTTGTCTCCGTCTTTGTCTCCGTCCTCGTCTTCCTCTTCGTCTCCGTCTTTGTCTCCGTCTATGTCACCGTCTTTGTCTCCGTCTTTGTCTCCGTCTTTGTCTACGTCTTTTTCTCCGTCTTCGTCTTCCTCTTTGTTTCCGTCTTTGTCTCCGTCTTTGTCTCCTGCGCCAGGGTCACCGCCTTTGTCTCCTGCCCCTCTGTTTCCGTCGCTCTTTCTGCCTCTGTCTGTGTCTCTGTCTCCGTCTCTTTCTCTGTCTCTGTCTATGTCTCTGTCTCTCTCTCTGTCTTTGTATCCGTCTTTGTCTCCGTCTTTGTCACCGTCTTTGTCTCCGCCGTCGTCTTCCTCTTCGTCTCCGTCTTTGTCTCCGTCTTTGTCACCGTCTTTGTCTCCGTCTTTGTCTCCGTCTTTGTCTACGTCTTTGTCTCCGTCTTTGTCTTCGTCCATGTCTCCTGCCCCTCTGTCTAGGCCTCTGCCTCATGCGCCTCTATCTCTGTCTCTGTCTGTTTCTATGTCTCTGTGTCTGCCTCTGTATCGGTCTCTGTCCCTGTCCGTGTCTCTGTCTCTGTCTCTGTCCCTGTCTCTGCCACTGTCTCTGTCCCCGTCTCTGTCTCTGGCTCTGACTCTGTCTTTGTCTCCATCTTTGTCTCCGTCTTTGTCACCGTCTTTGTCTCCGCCGTCGTCTTCCTCTTCGTCTCCGTCTTTGTCTCCGTCTTTGTCACCGTCTTTGTCTCCGTCTTTGTCTCCGTCTTTGTCTACGTCTTTGTCTCCGTCTTTGTCTCCGTCCACGTCTCCTGCCCCTCTGTCTCTGTCTCTGTCTCAGTCTCTGTCTCTGTCTCTGTCTGTGCCTCTGTCTCTGTCTCTGTTTCTGTCTCTGTCGCTGCCTCTGTCTCTGTCTCTGTCTCCGCCTCTTTTCCTGTCTCTGTCTATGTCTCTGTCTCTGTCCTGTTCTCTGTCTCTGCCTCTGTTCCATTCTCTGTCTCCGCCTCTGCCTCTGTCTCCGTCTTTGTCTCCATCTTTGTCTCCGTCTTTGTCTCCGTCTTAGTCGCCGTCTTTGTCTCCGTCGTCGGCTTCCTCTTCGTCTCCGTCTTTGTCTCCGTCTTTGTCACCGTCGCTGTCTCCGTCTTTGCCTCCGTCTCTGTCTCCCTCTTTGTCTCCGTCTTTCTACCTGTCTTTGTCTCCGTATTTGTGTCCATCTTTGCCTCCGTCTTTGTCTCCGTCTTTGTCTCCGTCCACGTCTCCTGCCCCTCTGTCTCTGTCTCTGTCTCAGTCTCTGCTTCTGTCTCTGCCTGTGGCACTGTCTTTCTCTCATGCGCCTCTGTCTTTGTCTCTGTCGGTGTCTCTGCCTCTGTCTCTGTCCTTGTCTCCATCTTTGTCTCCGTCTTTGTCTCCGTCTTTGTCTCCGTCCTCGTCCTTCTCATCGTCTCCGTCTTTGCCTCCGACTTTGTCACCGTCTTTGTCTCCGTATTTGTCTCCGTCTGTGTCTCCATCTCTGTCTCCGTCTCTGTCTCTGTCTCTGTCTCCGCCTCTGCCTCTGTCTCTGTCTCCATCTTTGTCCCCGTCTTTGTCTCCGTCTTTGTCTCCGTCTTTGTCTCCGTCTTTGTCTACGTCTTTGTCTCCGTCTTTTTCTCCGTCCACGTCTCCGGCCCCTCTGTCTCTGTCTCTGTCTCTGTCTCTGTCTCTGCCTCTGTCTCTGCCTCTGTCTTTGTCTCTGTCTCTGTCTCTGTCTCTGTCTCTGTCTCTGTCTCTGTATCGGTCCCTGTCTCCCTCATTGTGGCCGTCTTTGTGTCCGTCTTTGTCTCCGTCTTCGTCTTCCTCTTTGTTTCCGTCTTTGTCTCCGTCTTTGTCTCCTGCGCCAGGGTCACCGCCTTTGTCTCCTGCCCCTCTGTTTCCGTCGCTCTTTCTGTCTCTGTCTGTGTCTCTGTCTCCGTCTCTGTCTCTGTCTCTGTCTGTGCCTCTGTCTCTGTCTCTGTTTCTGTCTCTGTCGCTGCCTCTGTCTCTGTCTCTGTCTCCGCCTCTTTTCCTGTCTCTGTCTATGTCTCTGTCTCTGTCCTGTTCTCTGTCTCTGCCTCTGTTCCATTCTCTGTCTCCGCCTCTGCCTCTGTCTCCGTCTTTGTCTCCATCTTTGTCTCCGTCTTTGTCTCCGTCTTAGTCACCGTCTTTGTCTCCGTCGTCGGCTTCCTCTTCGTCTCCGTCTTTGTCTCCGTCTTTGTCACCGTCGTTGTCTCCGTCTTTGCCTCCGTCTCTGTCTCCCTCTTTGTCTCCGTCTTTCTACCTGTCTTTGTCTCCGTATTTGTGTCCATCTTTGCCTCCGTCTTTGTCTCCGTCTTTGTCTCCGTCCACGTCTCCTGCCCCTCTGTCTCTGTCTCTGTCTCAGTCTCTGCTTCTGTCTCTGTCTGTGGCTCTGTCTTTCTCTCATGCGCCTCCGTCTTTGTCTCTGTCTGTGTCTCTGCCTCTGTCTCTGTCCTTGTCTCCATCTTTGTCTCCGTCTTTGTCTCCATCTTTGTCTCCGTCTTTGTCTCCGTCTTAGTCACCGTCTTTGTCTCCGTCGTCGGCTTCCTCTTCGTCTCCGTCTTTGTCTCCGTCTTTGTCACCGTCGTTGTCTCCGTCTTTGCCTCCGTCTCTGTCTCCCTCTTTGTCTCCGTCTTTCTACCTGTCTTTGTCTCCGTATTTGTGTCCATCTTTGCCTCCGTCTTTGTCTCCGTCTTTGTCTCCGTCCACGTCTCCTGCCCCTCTGTCTCTGTCTCTGTCTCAGTCTCTGCTTCTGTCTCTGTCTGTGGCTCTGTCTTTCTCTCATGCGCCTCTGTCTTTGTCTCTGTCTGTGTCTCTGCCTCTGTCTCTGTCCTTGTCTCCATCTTTGTCTCCGTCTTTGTCTCCGTCTTTGTCTCCGTCCTCGTCTTCCTCATCGTCTCCGTCTTTGTCTCCGTCTATGTCACCGTCTTTGTCTCCGTCTTTGTCTCCGTCTTTGTCACCGTCTTTGTCTCCGTCTTTGTCTCCGTCCACGTCTCCTGCCCCTCTGTCTCTGTCTCTGTCTCAGTCTCTGTCTCTGTCCCTGTCTCTGTCTCTGTCTCTGTCTCTGTTTCTGTCTCTGCCTCTGTCTCTGTCTCTGTCTCTGTCTCCGTCTCTGTCTCTGTCCCTGTCTCTGTCTCTGTCTCTGTCTCTGCCTCTGTCTCCGTCTGTGGCTCTGTCTTTGTCTCATGCGCCTCTGTCTTTGTCTCTGTCTGTGTCTCTGTCTGTGCCTCTGTCTCTGTCTCTGTTTCTGTCTCTGTCGCTGCCTCTGTCTCTGTCTCTGTCTCTGTCTCCATCTTTGTCTGCGTCTTTGTCTCCGTCTTTGTCACCGTCTTTATCTCCGTCGTCGTCTTCCTCTTCGTCTCCGTCTTTGTGTCCGTCTTTGTCTCCGTCCTTGTCTCCGCCGGTGTCTCTGTCCGTGTCTCCTGCCCCTCTGTCTCGGTCGTTGTCTCATGCGCGTCTGACTCTGTCTCTGTCTCTGTCTCTGTCTCTGCCTCTGTCTCTGTCTGTGGCTCTGTCTTTGTCTCATGCGCCTCTGTCTTTGTCTCTGTCTGTGTCTCTGTCTGTGCCTCTGTCTCTGTCTCTGTTTCTGTCTCTGTCGCTGCCTCTGTCTCTGTCTCTGTCTCTGTCTCTTTTCCTGTCTCTGTCTCTGTCTCTGTCTCTGTCCCTTTCTCTGTCTCTGCCTCTGTTCCCTTCTCTGTCTCCGCCTCTGCCTCTGTCTCCGTCTTTGTCTCCATCTTTGTCTCCGTCTTTGTCTCCGTCTTTTCACCGTCTTTGTCTCCGTCGTCGTCTTCCTCTTCGTCCCCGTCTTTGTCTCCGTCTTTGTCACCGTCGTTGTCTCCGTCTTTGTCTCCGTCTTTGTCTACGTCTTTGTCTACTTCTTTGTCTCCGTTTTTGTCTCCGTCTTTGTCTCTGTCTCTGTCTCTGTCTCTGTCTCTGTCTCTGTCTCTGTCTCTGTTCCTGTCCCTGTCTCTGTCTCTGTCTCTGTCTCTGTCTCTGTCTCTGCCTCTGTCTCTTTCCCTGTCTCTGTCTCCGTCTCCGTCTCTGTCTCTGTCTCTGTCTCCGACTTTGTACCTGTCTTTGTCTCCGTATTTGTGTCCGTCTGTGTCTCCATATTTGTCTCCGTCTTTGTCTACGTCTTTGTCTCCGTCGTCGTCTTCCTTTTCGTCTCCATCTTTGTCTCCGTCTTTGTCTCTGTCTTTGCCTCCGTCTTTGTCTCCGTATTTGTCTCCGCCTGTGTCTCCATCTTCGTCTCCGCCTTTGTCTCCGTCTTTGTCTCCGTCGTCGTCTTCCTCTTCGTCTCCGTCTTTGCCTCCGACTTTGTCACCGTCTTTGTCTCCGTATTTGTCTCCGTCTGTGTCTCCATCTCTGTCTCCGTCTCTGTCTCTGTCTCTGTCTCCGCCTCTGCCTCTGTCTCTGTCTCCATCTTTGTCCCCGTCTTTGTCTCCGTCTTTGTCTCCGTCTTTGTCTCCGTCTTTGTCTACGTCTTTGTCTCCGTCTTTTTCTCCGTCCACGTCACCGTCTTTGTCTCCGTATTTGTCTCCGTCTTTGTCTCCGTCTTTGTCTACGTCTTTGTCTCCGTCTCTTTCTCCGTCCACGTCTCCGGCCCCTCTGTCTCTCTCTCTGTCTCTGTCTCTGTCTCTGTCTCTGTCTCTGTCTCTGTCTCTGTCTCTGCCTCAGTCTCTGTCTCTGCCTCTGTCTTTGTCTCAGGCGCCTCTGTCTTTTTCTCTGTCTGTGTCTCTGTCTGTGACTCTGTCTCTGTCTCTGTCTCTGTTTCTGTCTCTGTCTCTGTCTCAGTCTCTGTCTCTGTCTGTGTCTCCGCCTCTGTCTCCGCCTTTGCCTCTGCCTTTGTCTCCGTATTTGTCTCCGTCTGTGTCACCGTCTTTGTCTCCGTCGTCGTCTTCCTCTTCGTCTCCGTCTTCGTCTCCGTCTTTGTCACCGTCGTTGTCTCCGTCTTTGTCTCCGTCTTTGTCTACGTCTTTGTACCTGTCTTTGTCTCCGTATTTGTGTCCGTCTGTGTCTCCATATTTGTCTCCGTCTTTGTCTACGTCTTTGTCTCCGTCGTCGTCTTCCTTTTCGTCTCCATCTTTGTCTCCGTCTTTGTCTCCGTCTTTGCCTCCGTCTTTGTCTCCGTATTTGTCTCCGCCTGTGTCTCCATCTTCGTCTCCGCCTTTGTCTCCGTCTTTGTCTCCGTCGTCGTCTTCCTCTTCGTCTCCGTCTTTGCCTCCGACTTTGTCACCGTCTTCGTCTCCGTATTTGTCTCCGTCTGTGTCTCCATCTCTGTCTCCGTCTCCGTCTCTGTCTCTGTCTCCGCCTCTGCCTCTGTCTCTGTCTCCATCTTTGTCCCCGTCTTTGTCTCCACCTTTGTCTCCGTCTTTGTCTCCGTCCTCGTCTTCCTCTTCGTCTCCGTCTTTGTCTCCGTCTATGTCACCGTCTTTGTCTCCGTCTTTGTCTCCGTCTTTGTCTACGTCTTTTTCTCCGTCTTCGTCTTCCTCTTTGTTTCCGTCTTTGTCTCCGTCTTTGTCTCCTGCGCCAGGGTCACCGCCTTTGTCTCCTGCCCCTCTGTTTCCGTCGCTCTTTCTGCCTCTGTCTGTGTCTCTGTCTCCGTCTCTTTCTCTGTCTCTGTCTATGTCTCTGTCTCTCTCTCTGTCTTTGTATCCGTCTTTGTCTCCGTCTTTGTCACCGTCTTTGTCTCCGCCGTCGTCTTCCTCTTCGTCTCCGTCTTTGTCTCCGTCTTTGTCACCGTCTTTGTCTCCGTCTTTGTCTCCGTCTTTGTCTACGTCTTTGTCTCCGTCTTTGTCTTCGTCCATGTCTCCTGCCCCTCTGTCTAGGCCTCTGCCTCATGCGCCTCTATCTCTGTCTCTGTCTGTTTCTATGTCTCTGTGTCTGCCTCTGTATCGGTCTCTGTCCCTGTCCGTGTCTCTGTCTCTGTCTCTGTCCCTGTCTCTGCCACTGTCTCTGTCCCCGTCTCTGTCTCTGGCTCTGACTCTGTCTTTGTCTCCATCTTTGTCTCCGTCTTTGTCACCGTCTTTGTCTCCGCCGTCGTCTTCCTCTTCGTCTCCGTCTTTGTCTCCGTCTTTGTCACCGTCTTTGTCTCCGTCTTTGTCTCCGTCTTTGTCTACGTCTTTGTCTCCGTCTTTGTCTCCGTCCACGTCTCCTGCCCCTCTGTCTCTGTCTCTGTCTCAGTCTCTGTCTCTGTCTCTGTCTGTGCCTCTGTCTCTGTCTCTGTTTCTGTCTCTGTCGCTGCCTCTGTCTCTGTCTCTGTCTCCGCCTCTTTTCCTGTCTCTGTCTATGTCTCTGTCTCTGTCCTGTTCTCTGTCTCTGCCTCTGTTCCATTCTCTGTCTCCGCCTCTGCCTCTGTCTCCGTCTTTGTCTCCATCTTTGTCTCCGTCTTTGTCTCCGTCTTAGTCGCCGTCTTTGTCTCCGTCGTCGGCTTCCTCTTCGTCTCCGTCTTTGTCTCCGTCTTTGTCACCGTCGCTGTCTCCGTCTTTGCCTCCGTCTCTGTCTCCCTCTTTGTCTCCGTCTTTCTACCTGTCTTTGTCTCCGTATTTGTGTCCATCTTTGCCTCCGTCTTTGTCTCCGTCTTTGTCTCCGTCCACGTCTCCTGCCCCTCTGTCTCTGTCTCTGTCTCAGTCTCTGCTTCTGTCTCTGTCTGTGGCACTGTCTTTCTCTCATGCGCCTCTGTCTTTGTCTCTGTCGGTGTCTCTGCCTCTGTCTCTGTCCTTGTCTCCATCTTTGTCTCCGTCTTTGTCTCCGTCTTTGTCTCCGTCCTCGTCCTTCTCATCGTCTCCGTCTTTGCCTCCGACTTTGTCACCGTCTTTGTCTCCGTATTTGTCTCCGTCTGTGTCTCCATCTCTGTCTCCGTCTCTGTCTCTGTCTCTGTCTCCGCCTCTGCCTCTGTCTCTGTCTCCATCTTTGTCCCCGTCTTTGTCTCCGTCTTTGTCTCCGTCTTTGTCTCCGTCTTTGTCTACGTCTTTGTCTCCGTCTTTTTCTCCGTCCACGTCTCCGGCCCCTCTGTCTCTGTCTCTGTCTCTGTCTCTGTCTCTGCCTCTGTCTCTGCCTCTGTCTTTGTCTCTGTCTCTGTCTCTGTCTCTGTCTCTGTCTCTGTCTCTGTATCGGTCCCTGTCTCCCTCATTGTGGCCGTCTTTGTGTCCGTCTTTGTCTCCGTCTTCGTCTTCCTCTTTGTTTCCGTCTTTGTCTCCGTCTTTGTCTCCTGCGCCAGGGTCACCGCCTTTGTCTCCTGCCCCTCTGTTTCCGTCGCTCTTTCTGTCTCTGTCTGTGTCTCTGTCTCCGTCTCTGTCTCTGTCTCTGTCTGTGCCTCTGTCTCTGTCTCTGTTTCTGTCTCTGTCGCTGCCTCTGTCTCTGTCTCTGTCTCCGCCTCTTTTCCTGTCTCTGTCTATGTCTCTGTCTCTGTCCTGTTCTCTGTCTCTGCCTCTGTTCCATTCTCTGTCTCCGCCTCTGCCTCTGTCTCCGTCTTTGTCTCCATCTTTGTCTCCGTCTTTGTCTCCGTCTTAGTCACCGTCTTTGTCTCCGTCGTCGGCTTCCTCTTCGTCTCCGTCTTTGTCTCCGTCTTTGTCACCGTCGTTGTCTCCGTCTTTGCCTCCGTCTCTGTCTCCCTCTTTGTCTCCGTCTTTCTACCTGTCTTTGTCTCCGTATTTGTGTCCATCTTTGCCTCCGTCTTTGTCTCCGTCTTTGTCTCCGTCCACGTCTCCTGCCCCTCTGTCTCTGTCTCTGTCTCAGTCTCTGCTTCTGTCTCTGTCTGTGGCTCTGTCTTTCTCTCATGCGCCTCCGTCTTTGTCTCTGTCTGTGTCTCTGCCTCTGTCTCTGTCCTTGTCTCCATCTTTGTCTCCGTCTTTGTCTCCGTCTTTGTCTCCGTCCTCGTCATCCTCATCGTCTCCGTCTTTGTCTCCGTCTATGTCACCGTCTTTGTCTCCGTCTTTGTCTCCGTCTTTGTCACCGTCTTTGTCTCCGTCTTTGTCTCCGTCCACGTCTCCTGCCCCTCTGTCTCTGTCTCTGTCTCAGTCTCTGTCTCTGTCCCTGTCTCTGTCTCTGTCTCTGTCTCTGTTTCTGTCTCTGCCTCTGTCTCTGTCTCTGTCTCTGTCTCCGTCTCTGTCTCTGTCCCTGTCTCTGTCTCTGTCTCTGTCTCTGCCTCTGTCTCCGTCTGTGGCTCTGTCTTTGTCTCATGCGCCTCTGTCTTTGTCTCTGTCTGTGTCTCTGTCTGTGCCTCTGTCTCTGTCTCTGTTTCTGTCTCTGTCGCTGCCTCTGTCTCTGTCTCTGTCTCTGTCTCCATCTTTGTCTGCGTCTTTGTCTCCGTCTTTGTCACCGTCTTTATCTCCGTCGTCGTCTTCCTCTTCGTCTCCGTCTTTGTGTCCGTCTTTGTCTCCGTCCTTGTCTCCGCCGGTGTCTCTGTCCGTGTCTCCTGCCCCTCTGTCTCGGTCGTTGTCTCATGCGCGTCTGACTCTGTCTCTGTCTCTGTCTCTGTCTCTGCCTCTGTCTCTGTCTGTGGCTCTGTCTTTGTTTCATGCGCCTCTGTCTGTGCCTCTGTCTCTGTCTCTGTTTCTGTCTCTGTCGCTGCCTCTGTCTCTGTCTCTGTCTCTGTCTCTTTTCCTGTCTCTGTCTCTGTCTCTGTCTCTGTCCCTTTCTCTGTCTCTGCCTCTGTTCCCTTCTCTGTCTCCGCCTCTGCCTCTGTCTCCGTCTTTGTCTCCATCTTTGTCTCCGTCTTTGTCTCCGTCTTTGTCACCGTCTTTGTCTCCGTCGTCGTCTTCCTCTTCGTCCCCGTCTTTGTCTCCGTCTTTGTCACCGTCGTTGTCTCCGTCTTTGTCTCCGTCTTTGTCTACGTCTTTGTCTACTTCTTTGTCTCCGTTTTTGTCTCCGTCTTTGTCTCTGTCTCTGTCTCTGTCTCTGTCTCTGTCTCTGTCTCTGTTCCTGTCCCTGTCTCTGTCTCTGTCTCTGTCTCTGTCTCTGTCTCTGCCTCTGTCTCTTTCCCTGTCTCTGTCTCCGTCTCCGTCTCTGTCTCTGTCTCTGTCTCCGACTTTGTACCTGTCTTTGTCTCCGTATTTGTGTCCGTCTGTGTCTCCATATTTGTCTCCGTCTTTGTCTACGTCTTTGTCTCCGTCGTCGTCTTCCTTTTCGTCTCCATCTTTGTCTCCGTCTTTGTCTCTGTCTTTGCCTCCGTCTTTGTCTCCGTATTTGTCTCCGCCTGTGTCTCCATCTTCGTCTCCGCCTTTGTCTCCGTCTTTGTCTCCGTCGTCGTCTTCCTCTTCGTCTCCGTCTTTGCCTCCGACTTTGTCACCGTCTTTGTCTCCGTATTTGTCTCCGTCTGTGTCTCCATCTCTGTCTCCGTCTCTGTCTCTGTCTCTGTCTCCGCCTCTGCCTCTGTCTCTGTCTCCATCTTTGTCCCCGTCTTTGTCTCCGTCTTTGTCTCCGTCTTTGTCTCCGTCTTTGTCTACGTCTTTGTCTCCGTCTTTTTCTCCGTCCACGTCACCGTCTTTGTCTCCGTATTTGTCTCCGTCTTTGTCTCCGTCTTTGTCTACGTCTTTGTCTCCGTCTCTTTCTCCGTCCACGTCTCCGGCCCCTCTGTCTCTCTCTCTGTCTCTGTCTCTGTCTCTGTCTCTGTCTCTGTCTCTGTCTCTGTCTCTGCCTCAGTCTCTGTCTCTGCCTCTGTCTTTGTCTCAGGCGCCTCTGTCTTTTTCTCTGTCTGTGTCTCTGTCTGTGACTCTGTCTCTGTCTCTGTCTCTGTTTCTGTCTCTGTCTCTGTCTCAGTCTCTGTCTCTGTCTGTGTCTCCGCCTCTGTCTCCGCCTTTGCCTCTGCCTTTGTCTCCGTATTTGTCTCCGTCTGTGTCACCGTCTTTGTCTCCGTCGTCGTCTTCCTCTTCGTCTCCGTCTTCGTCTCCGTCTTTGTCACCGTCGTTGTCTCCGTCTTTGTCTCCGTCTGTGTCTACGTCTTTGTACCTGTCTTTGTCTCCGTATTTGTGTCCGTCTGTGTCTCCATATTTGTCTCCGTCTTTGTCTACGTCTTTGTCTCCGTCGTCGTCTTCCTTTTCGTCTCCATCTTTGTCTCCGTCTTTGTCTCCGTCTTTGCCTCCGTCTTTGTCTCCGTATTTGTCTCCGCCTGTGTCTCCATCTTCGTCTCCGCCTTTGTCTCCGTCTTTGTCTCCGTCGTCGTCTTCCTCTTCGTCTCCGTCTTTGCCTCCGACTTTGTCACCGTCTTCGTCTCCGTATTTGTCTCCGTCTGTGTCTCCATCTCTGTCTCCGTCTCCGTCTCTGTCTCTGTCTCCGCCTCTGCCTCTGTCTCTGTCTCCATCTTTGTCCCCGTCTTTGTCTCCACCTTTGTCTCCGTCTTTGTCTCCGTCCTCGTCTTCCTCTTCGTCTCCGTCTTTGTCTCCGTCTATGTCACCGTCTTTGTCTCCGTCTTTGTCTCCGTCTTTGTCTACGTCTTTTTCTCCGTCTTCGTCTTCCTCTTTGTTTCCGTCTTTGTCTCCGTCTTTGTCTCCTGCGCCAGGGTCACCGCCTTTGTCTCCTGCCCCTCTGTTTCCGTCGCTCTTTCTGCCTCTGTCTGTGTCTCTGTCTCCGTCTCTTTCTCTGTCTCTGTCTATGTCTCTGTCTCTCTCTCTGTCTTTGTATCCGTCTTTGTCTCCGTCTTTGTCACCGTCTTTGTCTCCGCCGTCGTCTTCCTCTTCGTCTCCGTCTTTGTCTCCGTCTTTGTCACCGTCTTTGTCTCCGTCTTTGTCTCCGTCTTTGTCTACGTCTTTGTCTCCGTCTTTGTCTTCGTCCATGTCTCCTGCCCCTCTGTCTAGGCCTCTGCCTCATGCGCCTCTATCTCTGTCTCTGTCTGTTTCTATGTCTCTGTGTCTGCCTCTGTATCGGTCTCTGTCCCTGTCCGTGTCTCTGTCTCTGTCTCTGTCCCTGTCTCTGCCACTGTCTCTGTCCCCGTCTCTGTCTCTGGCTCTGACTCTGTCTTTGTCTCCATCTTTGTCTCCGTCTTTGTCACCGTCTTTGTCTCCGCCGTCGTCTTCCTCTTCGTCTCCGTCTTTGTCTCCGTCTTTGTCACCGTCTTTGTCTCCGTCTTTGTCTCCGTCTTTGTCTACGTCTTTGTCTCCGTCTTTGTCTCCGTCCACGTCTCCTGCCCCTCTGTCTCTGTCTCTGTCTCAGTCTCTGTCTCTGTCTCTGTCTGTGCCTCTGTCTCTGTCTCTGTTTCTGTCTCTGTCGCTGCCTCTGTCTCTGTCTCTGTCTCCGCCTCTTTTCCTGTCTCTGTCTATGTCTCTGTCTCTGTCCTGTTCTCTGTCTCTGCCTCTGTTCCATTCTCTGTCTCCGCCTCTGCCTCTGTCTCCGTCTTTGTCTCCATCTTTGTCTCCGTCTTTGTCTCCGTCTTAGTCGCCGTCTTTGTCTCCGTCGTCGGCTTCCTCTTCGTCTCCGTCTTTGTCTCCGTCTTTGTCACCGTCGCTGTCTCCGTCTTTGCCTCCGTCTCTGTCTCCCTCTTTGTCTCCGTCTTTCTACCTGTCTTTGTCTCCGTATTTGTGTCCATCTTTGCCTCCGTCTTTGTCTCCGTCTTTGTCTCCGTCCACGTCTCCTGCCCCTCTGTCTCTGTCTCTGTCTCAGTCTCTGCTTCTGTCTCTGCCTGTGGCACTGTCTTTCTCTCATGCGCCTCTGTCTTTGTCTCTGTCGGTGTCTCTGCCTCTGTCTCTGTCCTTGTCTCCATCTTTGTCTCCGTCTTTGTCTCCGTCTTTGTCTCCGTCCTCGTCCTTCTCATCGTCTCCGTCTTTGCCTCCGACTTTGTCACCGTCTTTGTCTCCGTATTTGTCTCCGTCTGTGTCTCCATCTCTGTCTCCGTCTCTGTCTCTGTCTCTGTCTCCGCCTCTGCCTCTGTCTCTGTCTCCATCTTTGTCCCCGTCTTTGTCTCCGTCTTTGTCTCCGTCTTTGTCTCCGTCTTTGTCTACGTCTTTGTCTCCGTCTTTTTCTCCGTCCACGTCTCCGGCCCCTCTGTCTCTGTCTCTGTCTCTGTCTCTGTCTCTGCCTCTGTCTCTGCCTCTGTCTTTGTCTCTGTCTCTGTCTCTGTCTCTGTCTCTGTCTCTGTCTCTGTATCGGTCCCTGTCTCCCTCATTGTGGCCGTCTTTGTGTCCGTCTTTGTCTCCGTCTTCGTCTTCCTCTTTGTTTCCGTCTTTGTCTCCGTCTTTGTCTCCTGCGCCAGGGTCACCGCCTTTGTCTCCTGCCCCTCTGTTTCCGTCGCTCTTTCTGTCTCTGTCTGTGTCTCTGTCTCCGTCTCTGTCTCTGTCTCTGTCTGTGCCTCTGTCTCTGTCTCTGTTTCTGTCTCTGTCGCTGCCTCTGTCTCTGTCTCTGTCTCCGCCTCTTTTCCTGTCTCTGTCTATGTCTCTGTCTCTGTCCTGTTCTCTGTCTCTGCCTCTGTTCCATTCTCTGTCTCCGCCTCTGCCTCTGTCTCCGTCTTTGTCTCCATCTTTGTCTCCGTCTTTGTCTCCGTCTTAGTCACCGTCTTTGTCTCCGTCGTCGGCTTCCTCTTCGTCTCCGTCTTTGTCTCCGTCTTTGTCACCGTCGTTGTCTCCGTCTTTGCCTCCGTCTCTGTCTCCCTCTTTGTCTCCGTCTTTCTACCTGTCTTTGTCTCCGTATTTGTGTCCATCTTTGCCTCCGTCTTTGTCTCCGTCTTTGTCTCCGTCCACGTCTCCTGCCCCTCTGTCTCTGTCTCTGTCTCAGTCTCTGCTTCTGTCTCTGTCTGTGGCTCTGTCTTTCTCTCATGCGCCTCCGTCTTTGTCTCTGTCTGTGTCTCTGCCTCTGTCTCTGTCCTTGTCTCCATCTTTGTCTCCGTCTTTGTCTCCGTCTTTGTCTCCGTCCTCGTCATCCTCATCGTCTCCGTCTTTGTCTCCGTCTATGTCACCGTCTTTGTCTCCGTCTTTGTCTCCGTCTTTGTCACCGTCTTTGTCTGCGTCTTTGTCTCCGTCCACGTCTCCTGCCCCTCTGTCTCTGTCTCTGTCTCAGTCTCTGTCTCTGTCCCTGTCTCTGTCTCTGTCTCTGTCTCTGTTTCTGTCTCTGCCTCTGTCTCTGTCTCTGTCTCTGTCTCCGTCTCTGTCTCTGTCCCTGTCTCTGTCTCTGTCTCTGTCTCTGCCTCTGTCTCCGTCTGTGGCTCTGTCTTTGTCTCATGCGCCTCTGTCTTTGTCTCTGTCTGTGTCTCTGTCTGTGCCTCTGTCTCTGTCTCTGTTTCTGTCTCTGTCGCTGCCTCTGTCTCTGTCTCTGTCTCTGTCTCCATCTTTGTCTGCGTCTTTGTCTCCGTCTTTGTCACCGTCTTTATCTCCGTCGTCGTCTTCCTCTTCGTCTCCGTCTTTGTGTCCGTCTTTGTCTCCGTCCTTGTCTCCGCCGGTGTCTCTGTCCGTGTCTCCTGCCCCTCTGTCTCGGTCGTTGTCTCATGCGCGTCTGACTCTGTCTCTGTCTCTGTCTCTGTCTCTGCCTCTGTCTCTGTCTGTGGCTCTGTCTTTGTTTCATGCGCCTCTGTCTGTGCCTCTGTCTCTGTCTCTGTTTCTGTCTCTGTCGCTGCCTCTGTCTCTGTCTCTGTCTCTGTCTCTTTTCCTGTCTCTGTCTCTGTCTCTGTCTCTGTCCCTTTCTCTGTCTCTGCCTCTGTTCCCTTCTCTGTCTCCGCCTCTGCCTCTGTCTCCGTCTTTGTCTCCATCTTTGTCTCCGTCTTTGTCTCCGTCTTTGTCACCGTCTTTGTCTCCGTCGTCGTCTTCCTCTTCGTCCCCGTCTTTGTCTCCGTCTTTGTCACCGTCGTTGTCTCCGTCTTTGTCTCCGTCTTTGTCTACGTCTTTGTCTACTTCTTTGTCTCCGTTTTTGTCTCCGTCTTTGTCTCTGTCTCTGTCTCTGTCTCTGTCTCTGTCTCTGTCTCTGTCTCTGTTCCTGTCCCTGTCTCTGTCTCTGTCTCTGTCTCTGTCTCTGTCTCTGCCTCTGTCTCTTTCCCTGTCTCTGTCTCCGTCTCCGTCTCTGTCTCTGTCTCTGTCTCCGACTTTGTACCTGTCTTTGTCTCCGTATTTGTGTCCGTCTGTGTCTCCATATTTGTCTCCGTCTTTGTCTACGTCTTTGTCTCCGTCGTCGTCTTCCTTTTCGTCTCCATCTTTGTCTCCGTCTTTGTCTCTGTCTTTGCCTCCGTCTTTGTCTCCGTATTTGTCTCCGCCTGTGTCTCCATCTTCGTCTCCGCCTTTGTCTCCGTCTTTGTCTCCGTCGTCGTCTTCCTCTTCGTCTCCGTCTTTGCCTCCGACTTTGTCACCGTCTTTGTCTCCGTATTTGTCTCCGTCCGTGTCTCCATCTCTGTCTCCGTCTCTGTCTCTGTCTCTGTCTCCGCCTCTGCCTCTGTCTCTGTCTCCATCTTTGTCCCCGTCTTTGTCTCCGTCTTTGTCTCCGTCTTTGTCTCCGTCTTTGTCTACGTCTTTGTCTCCGTCTTTTTCTCCGTCCACGTCACCGTCTTTGTCTCCGTATTTGTCTCCGTCTTTGTCTCCGTCTTTGTCTACGTCTTTGTCTCCGTCTTTTTCTCCGTCCACGTCTCCGGCCCCTCTGTCTCTCTCTCTGTCTCTGTCTCTGTCTCTGTCTCTGTCTCTGTCTCTGTCTCTGTCTCTGCCTCAGTCTCTGTCTCTGCCTCTGTCTTTGTCTCAGGCGCCTCTGTCTTTTTCTCTGTCTGTGTCTCTGTCTGTGACTCTGTCTCTGTCTCTGTCTCTGTTTCTGTCTCTGTCTCTGTCTCAGTCTCTGTCTCTGTCTGTGTCTCCGCCTCTGTCTCCGCCTTTGCCTCTGCCTTTGTCTCCGTATTTGTCTCCGTCTGTGTCACCGTCTTTGTCTCCGTCGTCGTCTTCCTCTTCGTCTCCGTCTTCGTCTCCGTCTTTGTCACCGTCGTTGTCTCCGTCTTTGTCTCCGTCTTTGTCTACGTCTTTGTACCTGTCTTTGTCTCCGTATTTGTGTCCGTCTGTGTCTCCATATTTGTCTCCGTCTTTGTCTACGTCTTTGTCTCCGTCGTCGTCTTCCTTTTCGTCTCCATCTTTGTCTCCGTCTTTGTCTCCGTCTTTGCCTCCGTCTTTGTCTCCGTATTTGTCTCCGCCTGTGTCTCCATCTTCGTCTCCGCCTTTGTCTCCGTCTTTGTCTCCGTCGTCGTCTTCCTCTTCGTCTCCGTCTTTGCCTCCGACTTTGTCACCGTCTTCGTCTCCGTATTTGTCTCCGTCTGTGTCTCCATCTCTGTCTCCGTCTCCGTCTCTGTCTCTGTCTCCGCCTCTGCCTCTGTCTCTGTCTCCATCTTTGTCCCCGTCTTTGTCTCCACCTTTGTCTCCGTCTTTGTCTCCGTCCTCGTCTTCCTCTTCGTCTCCGTCTTTGTCTCCGTCTATGTCACCGTCTTTGTCTCCGTCTTTGTCTCCGTCTTTGTCTACGTCTTTTTCTCCGTCTTCGTCTTCCTCTTTGTTTCCGTCTTTGTCTCCGTCTTTGTCTCCTGCGCCAGGGTCACCGCCTTTGTCTCCTGCCCCTCTGTTTCCGTCGCTCTTTCTGCCTCTGTCTGTGTCTCTGTCTCCGTCTCTTTCTCTGTCTCTGTCTATGTCTCTGTCTCTCTCTCTGTCTTTGTATCCGTCTTTGTCTCCGTCTTTGTCACCGTCTTTGTCTCCGCCGTCGTCTTCCTCTTCGTCTCCGTCTTTGTCTCCGTCTTTGTCACCGTCTTTGTCTCCGTCTTTGTCTCCGTCTTTGTCTACGTCTTTGTCTCCGTCTTTGTCTTCGTCCATGTCTCCTGCCCCTCTGTCTAGGCCTCTGCCTCATGCGCCTCTATCTCTGTCTCTGTCTGTTTCTATGTCTCTGTGTCTGCCTCTGTATCGGTCTCTGTCCCTGTCCGTGTCTCTGTCTCTGTCTCTGTCCCTGTCTCTGCCACTGTCTCTGTCCCCGTCTCTGTCTCTGGCTCTGACTCTGTCTTTGTCTCCATCTTTGTCTCCGTCTTTGTCACCGTCTTTGTCTCCGCCGTCGTCTTCCTCTTCGTCTCCGTCTTTGTCTCCGTCTTTGTCACCGTCTTTGTCTCCGTCTTTGTCTCCGTCTTTGTCTACGTCTTTGTCTCCGTCTTTGTCTCCGTCCACGTCTCCTGCCCCTCTGTCTCTGTCTCTGTCTCAGTCTCTGTCTCTGTCTCTGTCTGTGCCTCTGTCTCTGTCTCTGTTTCTGTCTCTGTCGCTGCCTCTGTCTCTGTCTCTGTCTCCGCCTCTTTTCCTGTCTCTGTCTATGTCTCTGTCTCTGTCCTGTTCTCTGTCTCTGCCTCTGTTCCATTCTCTGTCTCCGCCTCTGCCTCTGTCTCCGTCTTTGTCTCCATCTTTGTCTCCGTCTTTGTCTCCGTCTTAGTCGCCGTCTTTGTCTCCGTCGTCGGCTTCCTCTTCGTCTCCGTCTTTGTCTCCGTCTTTGTCACCGTCGTTGTCTCCGTCTTTGCCTCCGTCTCTGTCTCCCTCTTTGTCTCCGTCTTTCTACCTGTCTTTGTCTCCGTATTTGTGTCCATCTTTGCCTCCGTCTTTGTCTCCGTCTTTGTCTCCGTCCACGTCTCCTGCCCCTCTGTCTCTGTCTCTGTCTCAGTCTCTGCTTCTGTCTCTGTCTGTGGCTCTGTCTTTCTCTCATGCGCCTCTGTCTTTGTCTCTGTCTGTGTCTCTGCCTCTGTCTCTGTCCTTGTCTCCATCTTTGTCTCCGTCTTTGTCTCCGTCTTTGTCTCCGTCCTCGTCTTCCTCATCGTCTCCGTCTTTGCCTCCGACTTTGTCACCGTCTTTGTCTCCGTATTTGTCTCCGTCTGTGTCTCCATCTCTGTCTCCGTCTCTGTCTCTGTCTCTGTCTCCGCCTCTGCCTCTGTCTCTGTCTCCATCTTTGTCCGCGTCTTTGTCTCCGTCTTTGTCTCCGTCTTTGTCTCCGTCTTTGTCTACGTCTTTGTCTCCGTCTTTTTCTCCGTCCACGTCTCCGGCCCCTCTGTCTCTGTCTCTGTCTCTGTCTCTGTCTCTGCCTCTGTCTCTGCCTCTGTCTTTGTCTCTGTCTCTGTCTCTGTCTCTGTCTCTGTCTCTGTCTCTGTATCGGTCCCTGTCTCCCTCTTTGTGGCCGTCTTTGTGTCCGTCTTTGTCTCCGTCTTCGTCTTCCTCTTTGTTTCCGTCTTTGTCTCCGTCTTTGTCTCCTGCGCCAGGGTCACCGCCTTTGTCTCCTGCCCCTCTGTTTCCGTCGCTCTTTCTGTCTCTGTCTGTGTCTCTGTCTCCGTCTCTGTCTCTGTCTCTGTCTGTGCCTCTGTCTCTGTCTCTGTTTCTGTCTCTGTCGCTGCCTCTGTCTCTGTCTCTGTCTCCGCCTCTTTTCCTGTCTCTGCCTATGTCTCTGTCTCTGTCCTGTTCTCTGTCTCTGCCTCTGTTCCATTCTCTGTCTCCGCCTCTGCCTCTGTCTCCGTCTTTGTCTCCATCTTTGTCTCCGTCTTTGTCTCCGTCTTAGTCACCGTCTTTGTCTCCGTCGTCGGCTTCCTCTTCGTCTCCGTCTTTGTCTCCGTCTTTGTCACCGTCGTTGTCTCCGTCTTTGCCTCCGTCTCTGTCTCCCTCTTTGTCTCCGTCTTTCTACCTGTCTTTGTCTCCGTATTTGTGTCCATCTTTGCCTCCGTCTTTGTCTCCGTCTTTGTCTCCGTCCACGTCTCCTGCCCCTCTGTCTCTGTCTCTGTCTCAGTCTCTGCTTCTGTCTCTGTCTGTGGCTCTGTCTTTCTCTCATGCGCCTCCGTCTTTGTCTCTGCCTGTGTCTCTGCCTCTGTCTCTGTCCTTGTCTCCATCTTTGTCTCCGTCTTTGTCTCCGTCTTTGTCTCCGTCCTCGTCTTCCTCATCGTCTCCGTCTTTGTCTCCGTCTATGTCACCGTCTTTGTCTCCGTCTTTGTCTCCGTCTTTGTCACCGTCTTTGTCTCCGTCTTTGTCTCCGTCCACGTCTCCTGCCCCTCTGTCTCTGTCTCTGTCCCTGTCTCTGTCTCTGTCTCTGTCTCTGTTTCTGTCTCTGCCTCTGTCTCTGCCTCTGTCTCTGTCTCCGTCTCTGTCTCTGTCCCTGTCTCTGTCTCTGTCTCTGTCTCTGCCTCTGTCTCCGTCTGTGGCTCTGTCTTTGTCTCATGCGCCTCTGTCTTTGTCTCTGTCTGTGTCTCTGTCTGTGCCTCTGTCTCTGTCTCTGTCTCTGTCTCTGTCTCAGTCTCTGTCTCTGTCCCTGTCTCTGTCTCTGTCTCTGACTCTGTTTCTGTCTCTGCCTCTGTCTCTGTCTCTGTCTCTGTCTCCGTCTCTGTCTCTGTCCCTGTCTCTGTCTCTGTCTCTGCCTCTGTCTCCGTCTGTGGCTCTGTCTTTGTCTCATGCGCCTCTGTCTTTGTCTCTGTCTGTGTCTCTGTCTGTGCCTCTGTCTCTGTCTCTGTTTCTGTCTCTGTCGCTGCCTCTGTCTCTGTCTCTGTCTCTGTCTCCATCTTTGTCTGCGTCTTTGTCTCCGTCTTTGTCACCGTCTTTATCTCCGTCGTCGTCTTCCTCTTCGTCTCCGTCTTTGTGTCCGTCTTTGTCTCCGTCCTTGTCTCCGCCGGTGTCTCTGTCCGTGTCTGCTGCCCCTCTGTCTCGGTCGTTGTCTCATGCGCGTCTGACTCTGTCTCTGTCTCTGTCTCTGTCTCTGCCTCTGTCTCTGTCTGTGGCTCTGTCTTTGTCTCATGCGCCTCTGTCTTTGTCTCTGTCTGTGTCTCTGTCTGTGCCTCTGTCTCTGTCTCTGTTTCTGTCTCTGTCGCTGCCTATGTCTCTGTCTCTGTCTCTGTCTCTTTTCCTGTCTCTGTCTCTGTCTCTGTCTCTGTCCCTTTCTCTGTCTCTGCCTCTGTTCCCTTCTCTGTCTCCGCCTCTGCCTCTGTCTCCGTCTTTGTCTCCATCTTTGTCTCCGTCTTTGTCTCCGTCTTTGTCACCGTCTTTGTCTCCGTCGTCGTCTTCCTCTTCGTCCCCGTCTTTGTCTCCGTCTTTGTCACCGTCGTTGTCTCCGTCTTTGTCTCCGTCTTTGTCTACGTCTTTGTCTACTTCTTTGTCTCCGTTTTTGTCTCCGTCTTTGTCTCTGTCTCTGTCTCTGTCTCTGTCTCTGTCTCTGTCTCTGTCTCTGTTCCTGTCCCTGTCTCTGTCTCTGTCTCTGTCTCTGTCTCTGTCTCTGCCTCTGTCTCTTTCCCTGTCTCTGTCTCCGTCTCCGACTCTGTCTCTGTCTCTGTCTCCGACTTTGTACCTGTCTTTGTCTCCGTATTTGTGTCCGTCTGTGTCTCCATATTTGTCTCCGTCTTTGTCTACGTCTTTGTCTCCGTCGTCGTCTTCCTTTTCGTCTCCATCTTTGTCTCCGTCTTTGTCTCTGTCTTTGCCTCCGTCTTTGTCTCCGTATTTGTCTCCGCCTGTGTCTCCATCTTCGTCTCCGCCTTTGTCTCCGTCTTTGTCTCCGTCGTCGTCTTCCTCTTCGTCTCCGTCTTTGCCTCCGACTTTGTCACCGTCTTTGTCTCCGTATTTGTCTCCGTCTGTGTCTCCATCTCTGTCTCCGTCTCTGTCTCTGTCTCTGTCTCCGCCTCTGCCTCTGTCTCTGTCTCCATCTTTGTCCCCGTCTTTGTCTCCGTCTTTGTCTCCGTCTTTGTCTCCGTCTTTGTCTACGTCTTTGTCTCCGTCTTTTTCTCCGTCCACGTCTCCGGCCCCTCTGTCTCTGCCTCTGTCTCTGTCTCTGTCTCTGCCTCTGTCTCTGTCTCTGCCTCTGTCTTTGTCTCTGTCTCTGTCTCTGTCTCTGTCTCTGTCTCTGTCTCTGTATCGGTCCCTGTCTCCCTCTTTGTGGCCGTCTTTGTGTCCGTCTTTGTCTCCGTCTTCGTCTTCCTCTTTGTTTCCGTCTTTGTCTCCGTCTTTGTCTCCTGCGCCAGGGTCACCGCCTTTGTCTCCTGCCCCTCTGTTTCCGTCGCTCTTTCTGTCTCTGTCTGTGTCTCTGTCTCCGTCTCTTTCTCTGTCTCTGTCTATGTCTCTGTCTCTGTCTCTGTCTTTGTATCCGTCTTTGTCTCCGACTTTGTCACCGTCTTTGTCTCCGCCGTCGTCTTCCTCTTCGTCTCCGTCTTTGTCTCCGTCTTTGTCACCGTCTTTGTCTCCGTCTTTGTCTCCGTCTTTGTCTACGTCTTTGTCTCCGTCTTTGTCTTCGTCCATGTCTCCTGCCCCTCTGTCTAGGCCTCTGCCTCATGCGGCTTTATCTCTGTCTCTGTCTGTTTCTATGTCTCTGTGTCTGCCTCTGTATCGGTCTCTGTCCCTGTCCCTGTCTCTGCCTCTGTCTCTGTCTCTGTCCCTGTCTCTGCCACTGTCTCTGTCCCCGTCTCTGTCTCTGGCTCTGTCTCCGTCCTCGTCTTCCTCTTCGTCTCCGTCTTTGTCTCCGTCTATGTCACCGTCTTTGTCTCCGTCTTTGTCTCCGTCTTTGTCTCCGTCTTTGTCTACGTATTTGTCTCCGTCTTTGTCTCCGTCCACGTCTCCTGCCCCTCTGTCTCTGTCTCTGTCTCAGTCTCTGTCTCTGTCTCTGTCTCTGTCTCTGTCTCTGTTTCTGTCTCTGTCTCTGTTTCTGTCTCTGACTCTGTCTCTGTCTCTGTCTCTGTCTCTGTCTCTGTCTCTGTCTCTGTTTCTGTCTCTGTCTCTGTCTCTGTCTCTGTCTCTGTCTCTGTCTCTGTCTCTGGCTCCATCTCTGTGTCTGTCTCAGTTTCTGTCTCTGTCTCTGTCTCTGTCTCTGTCGCTGTCTCTGTCTCTGTTTCTGTCTCTGTCTCTGTTTCTGTCTCTGACTCTGTCTCTGTCTCTGTCTCTGTCTCTGTCTCTGTCTCTGTCTCTGTTTCTGTCTCTGTCTCTGTCTCTGTCTCTGTCTCTGTCTCTGTCTCTGTCTCTGTCTCTGTCTCAGTTTCTGTCTCTGTCTCTGTCTCTGTCTCTGTCGCTGTCTCTGTACCTGTCTCTGTCCCTGTCTCTGTCTCTGTCTCTGTCTCTGTTTCTGTCTCTGCCTCTGTCTCTGTCTCTGTCTCTGTCTCCGTCTCTGTCTCTGTCCCTGTCTCTGTCTCTGTCTCTGTCTCTGCCTCTGTCTCCGTCTGTGGCTCTGTCTTTGTCTCATGCGCCTCTGTCTTTGTCTCTGTCTGTGTCTCTGTCTGTGCCTCTGTCTCTGTCTCTGTTTCTGTCTCTGTCGCTGCCTCTGTCTCTGTCTCTGTCTCTGTCTCCATCTTTGTCTGCGTCTTTGTCTCCGTCTTTGTCACCGTCTTTATCTCCGTCGTCGTCTTCCTCTTCGTCTCCGTCTTTGTGTCCGTCTTTGTCTCCGTCCTTGTCTCCGCCGGTGTCTCTGTCCGTGTCTCCTGCCCCTCTGTCTCGGTCGTTGTCTCATGCGCGTCTGACTCTGTCTCTGTCTCTGTCTCTGTCTCTGCCTCTGTCTCTGTCTGTGGCTCTGTCTTTGTTTCATGCGCCTCTGTCTGTGCCTCTGTCTCTGTCTCTGTTTCTGTCTCTGTCGCTGCCTCTGTCTCTGTCTCTGTCTCTGTCTCTTTTCCTGTCTCTGTCTCTGTCTCTGTCTCTGTCCCTTTCTCTGTCTCTGCCTCTGTTCCCTTCTCTGTCTCCGCCTCTGCCTCTGTCTCCGTCTTTGTCTCCATCTTTGTCTCCGTCTTTGTCTCCGTCTTTGTCACCGTCTTTGTCTCCGTCGTCGTCTTCCTCTTCGTCCCCGTCTTTGTCTCCGTCTTTGTCACCGTCGTTGTCTCCGTCTTTGTCTCCGTCTTTGTCTACGTCTTTGTCTACTTCTTTGTCTCCGTTTTTGTCTCCGTCTTTGTCTCTGTCTCTGTCTCTGTCTCTGTCTCTGTCTCTGTCTCTGTCTCTGTTCCTGTCCCTGTCTCTGTCTCTGTCTCTGTCTCTGTCTCTGTCTCTGCCTCTGTCTCTTTCCCTGTCTCTGTCTCCGTCTCCGTCTCTGTCTCTGTCTCTGTCTCCGACTTTGTACCTGTCTTTGTCTCCGTATTTGTGTCCGTCTGTGTCTCCATATTTGTCTCCGTCTTTGTCTACGTCTTTGTCTCCGTCGTCGTCTTCCTTTTCGTCTCCATCTTTGTCTCCGTCTTTGTCTCTGTCTTTGCCTCCGTCTTTGTCTCCGTATTTGTCTCCGCCTGTGTCTCCATCTTCGTCTCCGCCTTTGTCTCCGTCTTTGTCTCCGTCGTCGTCTTCCTCTTCGTCTCCGTCTTTGCCTCCGACTTTGTCACCGTCTTTGTCTCCGTATTTGTCTCCGTCCGTGTCTCCATCTCTGTCTCCGTCTCTGTCTCTGTCTCTGTCTCCGCCTCTGCCTCTGTCTCTGTCTCCATCTTTGTCCCCGTCTTTGTCTCCGTCTTTGTCTCCGTCTTTGTCTCCGTCTTTGTCTACGTCTTTGTCTCCGTCTTTTTCTCCGTCCACGTCACCGTCTTTGTCTCCGTATTTGTCTCCGTCTTTGTCTCCGTCTTTGTCTACGTCTTTGTCTCCGTCTTTTTCTCCGTCCACGTCTCCGGCCCCTCTGTCTCTCTCTCTGTCTCTGTCTCTGTCTCTGTCTCTGTCTCTGTCTCTGTCTCTGTCTCTGCCTCAGTCTCTGTCTCTGCCTCTGTCTTTGTCTCAGGCGCCTCTGTCTTTTTCTCTGTCTGTGTCTCTGTCTGTGACTCTGTCTCTGTCTCTGTCTCTGTTTCTGTCTCTGTCTCTGTCTCAGTCTCTGTCTCTGTCTGTGTCTCCGCCTCTGTCTCCGCCTTTGCCTCTGCCTTTGTCTCCGTATTTGTCTCCGTCTGTGTCACCGTCTTTGTCTCCGTCGTCGTCTTCCTCTTCGTCTCCGTCTTCGTCTCCGTCTTTGTCACCGTCGTTGTCTCCGTCTTTGTCTCCGTCTTTGTCTACGTCTTTGTACCTGTCTTTGTCTCCGTATTTGTGTCCGTCTGTGTCTCCATATTTGTCTCCGTCTTTGTCTACGTCTTTGTCTCCGTCGTCGTCTTCCTTTTCGTCTCCATCTTTGTCTCCGTCTTTGTCTCCGTCTTTGCCTCCGTCTTTGTCTCCGTATTTGTCTCCGCCTGTGTCTCCATCTTCGTCTCCGCCTTTGTCTCCGTCTTTGTCTCCGTCGTCGTCTTCCTCTTCGTCTCCGTCTTTGCCTCCGACTTTGTCACCGTCTTCGTCTCCGTATTTGTCTCCGTCTGTGTCTCCATCTCTGTCTCCGTCTCCGTCTCTGTCTCTGTCTCCGCCTCTGCCTCTGTCTCTGTCTCCATCTTTGTCCCCGTCTTTGTCTCCACCTTTGTCTCCGTCTTTGTCTCCGTCCTCGTCTTCCTCTTCGTCTCCGTCTTTGTCTCCGTCTATGTCACCGTCTTTGTCTCCGTCTTTGTCTCCGTCTTTGTCTACGTCTTTTTCTCCGTCTTCGTCTTCCTCTTTGTTTCCGTCTTTGTCTCCGTCTTTGTCTCCTGCGCCAGGGTCACCGCCTTTGTCTCCTGCCCCTCTGTTTCCGTCGCTCTTTCTGCCTCTGTCTGTGTCTCTGTCTCCGTCTCTTTCTCTGTCTCTGTCTATGTCTCTGTCTCTCTCTCTGTCTTTGTATCCGTCTTTGTCTCCGTCTTTGTCACCGTCTTTGTCTCCGCCGTCGTCTTCCTCTTCGTCTCCGTCTTTGTCTCCGTCTTTGTCACCGTCTTTGTCTCCGTCTTTGTCTCCGTCTTTGTCTACGTCTTTGTCTCCGTCTTTGTCTTCGTCCATGTCTCCTGCCCCTCTGTCTAGGCCTCTGCCTCATGCGCCTCTATCTCTGTCTCTGTCTGTTTCTATGTCTCTGTGTCTGCCTCTGTATCGGTCTCTGTCCCTGTCCGTGTCTCTGTCTCTGTCTCTGTCCCTGTCTCTGCCACTGTCTCTGTCCCCGTCTCTGTCTCTGGCTCTGACTCTGTCTTTGTCTCCATCTTTGTCTCCGTCTTTGTCACCGTCTTTGTCTCCGCCGTCGTCTTCCTCTTCGTCTCCGTCTTTGTCTCCGTCTTTGTCACCGTCTTTGTCTCCGTCTTTGTCTCCGTCTTTGTCTACGTCTTTGTCTCCGTCTTTGTCTCCGTCCACGTCTCCTGCCCCTCTGTCTCTGTCTCTGTCTCAGTCTCTGTCTCTGTCTCTGTCTGTGCCTCTGTCTCTGTCTCTGTTTCTGTCTCTGTCGCTGCCTCTGTCTCTGTCTCTGTCTCCGCCTCTTTTCCTGTCTCTGTCTATGTCTCTGTCTCTGTCCTGTTCTCTGTCTCTGCCTCTGTTCCATTCTCTGTCTCCGCCTCTGCCTCTGTCTCCGTCTTTGTCTCCATCTTTGTCTCCGTCTTTGTCTCCGTCTTAGTCGCCGTCTTTGTCTCCGTCGTCGGCTTCCTCTTCGTCTCCGTCTTTGTCTCCGTCTTTGTCACCGTCGTTGTCTCCGTCTTTGCCTCCGTCTCTGTCTCCCTCTTTGTCTCCGTCTTTCTACCTGTCTTTGTCTCCGTATTTGTGTCCATCTTTGCCTCCGTCTTTGTCTCCGTCTTTGTCTCCGTCCACGTCTCCTGCCCCTCTGTCTCTGTCTCTGTCTCAGTCTCTGCTTCTGTCTCTGTCTGTGGCTCTGTCTTTCTCTCATGCGCCTCTGTCTTTGTCTCTGTCTGTGTCTCTGCCTCTGTCTCTGTCCTTGTCTCCATCTTTGTCTCCGTCTTTGTCTCCGTCTTTGTCTCCGTCCTCGTCTTCCTCATCGTCTCCGTCTTTGCCTCCGACTTTGTCACCGTCTTTGTCTCCGTATTTGTCTCCGTCTGTGTCTCCATCTCTGTCTCCGTCTCTGTCTCTGTCTCTGTCTCCGCCTCTGCCTCTGTCTCTGTCTCCATCTTTGTCCGCGTCTTTGTCTCCGTCTTTGTCTCCGTCTTTGTCTCCGTCTTTGTCTACGTCTTTGTCTCCGTCTTTTTCTCCGTCCACGTCTCCGGCCCCTCTGTCTCTGTCTCTGTCTCTGTCTCTGTCTCTGTCTCTGCCTCTGTCTCTGCCTCTGTCTTTGTCTCTGTCTCTGTCTCTGTCTCTGTCTCTGTCTCTGTCTCTGTATCGGTCCCTGTCTCCCTCTTTGTGGCCGTCTTTGTGTCCGTCTTTGTCTCCGTCTTCGTCTTCCTCTTTGTTTCCGTCTTTGTCTCCGTCTTTGTCTCCTGCGCCAGGGTCACCGCCTTTGTCTCCTGCCCCTCTGTTTCCGTCGCTCTTTCTGTCTCTGTCTGTGTCTCTGTCTCCGTCTCTGTCTCTGTCTCTGTCTGTGCCTCTGTCTCTGTCTCTGTTTCTGTCTCTGTCGCTGCCTCTGTCTCTGTCTCTGTCTCCGCCTCTTTTCCTGTCTCTGCCTATGTCTCTGTCTCTGTCCTGTTCTCTGTCTCTGCCTCTGTTCCATTCTCTGTCTCCGCCTCTGCCTCTGTCTCCGTCTTTGTCTCCATCTTTGTCTCCGTCTTTGTCTCCGTCTTAGTCACCGTCTTTGTCTCCGTCGTCGGCTTCCTCTTCGTCTCCGTCTTTGTCTCCGTCTTTGTCACCGTCGTTGTCTCCGTCTTTGCCTCCGTCTCTGTCTCCCTCTTTGTCTCCGTCTTTCTACCTGTCTTTGTCTCCGTATTTGTGTCCATCTTTGCCTCCGTCTTTGTCTCCGTCTTTGTCTCCGTCCACGTCTCCTGCCCCTCTGTCTCTGTCTCTGTCTCAGTCTCTGCTTCTGTCTCTGTCTGTGGCTCTGTCTTTCTCTCATGCGCCTCCGTCTTTGTCTCTGTCTGTGTCTCTGCCTCTGTCTCTGTCCTTGTCTCCATCTTTGTCTCCGTCTTTGTCTCCGTCTTTGTCTCCGTCCTCGTCTTCCTCATCGTCTCCGTCTTTGTCTCCGTCTATGTCACCGTCTTTGTCTCCGTCTTTGTCTCCGTCTTTGTCACCGTCTTTGTCTCCGTCTTTGTCTCCGTCCACGTCTCCTGCCCCTCTGTCTCTGTCTCTGTCCCTGTCTCTGTCTCTGTCTCTGTCTCTGTTTCTGTCTCTGCCTCTGTCTCTGTCTCTGTCTCTGTCTCCGTCTCTGTCTCTGTCCCTGTCTCTGTCTCTGTCTCTGTCTCTGCCTCTGTCTCCGTCTGTGGCTCTGTCTTTGTCTCATGCGCCTCTGTCTTTGTCTCTGTCTGTGTCTCTGTCTGTGCCTCTGTCTCTGTCTCTGTTTCTGTCTCTGTCGCTGCCTCTGTCTCTGTCTCTGTCTCTGTCTCTGTCTCCATCTTTGTCTGCGTCTTTGTCTCCGTCTTTGTCACCGTCTTTATCTCCGTCGTCGTCTTCCTCTTCGTCTCCGTCTTTGTGTCCGTCTTTGTCTCCGTCCTTGTCTCCGCCGGTGTCTCTGTCCGTGTCTCCTGCCCCTCTGTCTCGGTCGTTGTCTCATGCGCGTCTGACTCTGTCTCTGTCTCTGTCTCTGTCTCTGCCTCTGTCTCTGTCTGTGGCTCTGTCTTTGTTTCATGCGCCTCTGTCTTTGTCTCTGTCTGTGTCTCTGTCTGTGCCTCTGTCTCTGTCTCTGTTTCTGTCTCTGTCGCTGCCTCTGTCTCTGTCTCTGTCTCTGTCTCTTTTCCTGTCTCTGTCTCTGTCTCTGTCTCTGTCCCTTTCTCTGTCTCTGCCTCTGTTCCCTTCTCTGTCTCCGCCTCTGCCTCTGTCTCCGTCTTTGTCTCCATCTTTGTCTCCGTCTTTGTCTCCGTCTTTGTCACCGTCTTTGTCTCCGTCGTCGTCTTCCTCTTCGTCCCCGTCTTTGTCTCCGTCTTTGTCACCGTCGTTGTCTCCGTCTTTGTCTCCGTCTTTGTCTACGTCTTTGTCTACTTCTTTGTCTCCGTTTTTGTCTCCGTCTTTGTCTCTGTCTCTGTCTCTGTCCCTGTCTCTGCCACTGTCTCTGTCCCCGTCTCTGTCTCTGGCTCTGTCTCTGTCTTTGTCTCCATCTTTGTCTCCGTCTTTGTCTCCGTCTTTGTCTCCGTCCTCGTCTTCCTCTTCGTCTCCGTCTTTGTCTCCGTCTACGTCACCGTCTTTGTCTCCGCCGTCGTCTTCCTCTTCGTCTCCGTCTTTGTCTCCGTCTTTGTCACCGTCTTTGTCTCCGTCTTTGTCTCCGTCTTTGTCTACGTCTTTGTCTCCGTCTTTGTCTCCGTCCACGTCTCCTGCCCCTCTGTCTCTGTCTCTGTCTCAGTCTCTGTCTCTGTCTCTGTCTGTGCCTCTGTCTCTGTCTCTGTTTCTGTCTCTGTCGCTGCCTCTGTCTCTGTCTCTGTCTCCGCCTCTTTTCCTGTCTCTGTCTATGTCTCTGTCTCTGTCCTGTTCTCTGTCTCTGCCTCTGTTCCATTCTCTGTCTCCGCCTCTGCCTCTGTCTCCGTCTTTGTCTCCATCTTTGTCTCCGTCTTTGTCTCCGTCTTAGTCGCCGTCTTTGTCTCCGTCGTCGGCTTCCTCTTCGTCTCCGTCTTTGTCTCCGTCTTTGTCACCGTCGTTGTCTCCGTCTTTGCCTCCGTCTCTGTCTCCCTCTTTGTCTCCGTCTTTCTACCTGTCTTTGTCTCCGTATTTGTGTCCATCTTTGCCTCCGTCTTTGTCTCCGTCTTTGTCTCCGTCCACGTCTCCTGCCCCTCTGTCTCTGTCTCTGTCTCAGTCTCTGCTTCTGTCTCTGTCTGTGGCTCTGTCTTTCTCTCATGCGCCTCTGTCTTTGCCTCTGTCTGTGTCTCTGCCTCTGTCTCTGTCCTTGTCTCCATCTTTGTGTCCGTCTTTGTCTCCGTCTTTGTCTCCGTCCTCGTCTTCCTCATCGTCTCCGTCTTTGTCTCCGTCTATGTCACCGTCTTTGTCTCCGTCTTTGTCTCCGTCTTTGTCACCGTCTTTGTCTCCGTCTTTGTCTCCGTCCACGTCTCCTGCCCCTCTGTCTCTGTCTCTGTCTCAGTCTCTGTCTCTGTCCCTGTCTCTGTCTCTGTCTCTGTCTCTGTTTCTGTCTCTGCCTCTGTCTCTGTCTCTGTCTCTGTCTCCGTCTCTGTCTCTGTCCCTGTCTCTGTCTCTGTCTCTGCCTCTGTCTCCGTCTGTGGCTCTGTCTTTGTCTCATGCGCCTCTGTCTTTGTCTCTGTCTGTGTCTCTGTCTGTGCCTCTGTCTCTGTCTCTGTTTCTGTCTCTGTCGCTGCCTCTGTCTCTGTCTCTGTCTCTGTCTCCATCTTTGTCTGCGTCTTTGTCTCCGTCTTTGTCACCGTCTTTATCTCCGTCGTCGTCTTCCTCTTCGTCTCCGTCTTTGTGTCCGTCTTTGTCTCCGTCCTTGTCTCCGCCGGTGTCTCTGTCCGTGTCTGCTGCCCCTCTGTCTCGGTCGTTGTCTCATGCGCGTCTGACTCTGTCTCTGTCTCTGTCTCTGTCTCTGCCTCTGTCTCTGTCTGTGGCTCTGTCTTTGTCTCATGCGCCTCTGTCTTTGTCTCTGTCTGTGTCTCTGTCTGTGCCTCTGTCTCTGTCTCTGTTTCTGTCTCTGTCGCTGCCTATGTCTCTGTCTCTGTCTCTGTCTCTTTTCCTGTCTCTGTCTCTGTCTCTGTCTCTGTCCCTTTCTCTGTCTCTGCCTCTGTTCCCTTCTCTGTCTCCGCCTCTGCCTCTGTCTCCGTCTTTGTCTCCATCTTTGTCTCCGTCTTTGTCTCCGTCTTTGTCACCGTCTTTGTCTCCGTCGTCGTCTTCCTCTTCGTCCCCGTCTTTGTCTCCGTCTTTGTCACCGTCGTTGTCTCCGTCTTTGTCTCCGTCTTTGTCTACGTCTTTGTCTACTTCTTTGTCTCCGTTTTTGTCTCCGTCTTTGTCTCTGTCTCTGTCTCTGTCTCTGTCTCTGTCTCTGTCTCTGTCTCTGTTCCTGTCCCTGTCTCTGTCTCTGTCTCTGTCTCTGTCTCTGTCTCTGCCTCTGTCTCTTTCCCTGTCTCTGTCTCCGTCTCCGACTCTGTCTCTGTCTCTGTCTCCGACTTTGTACCTGTCTTTGTCTCCGTATTTGTGTCCGTCTGTGTCTCCATATTTGTCTCCGTCTTTGTCTACGTCTTTGTCTCCGTCGTCGTCTTCCTTTTCGTCTCCATCTTTGTCTCCGTCTTTGTCTCTGTCTTTGCCTCCGTCTTTGTCTCCGTATTTGTCTCCGCCTGTGTCTCCATCTTCGTCTCCGCCTTTGTCTCCGTCTTTGTCTCCGTCGTCGTCTTCCTCTTCGTCTCCGTCTTTGCCTCCGACTTTGTCACCGTCTTTGTCTCCGTATTTGTCTCCGTCTGTGTCTCCATCTCTGTCTCCGTCTCTGTCTCTGTCTCTGTCTCCGCCTCTGCCTCTGTCTCTGTCTCCATCTTTGTCCCCGTCTTTGTCTCCGTCTTTGTCTCCGTCTTTGTCTCCGTCTTTGTCTACGTCTTTGTCTCCGTCTTTTTCTCCGTCCACGTCTCCGGCCCCTCTGTCTCTGCCTCTGTCTCTGTCTCTGTCTCTGCCTCTGTCTCTGTCTCTGCCTCTGTCTTTGTCTCTGTCTCTGTCTCTGTCTCTGTCTCTGTCTCTGTCTCTGTATCGGTCCCTGTCTCCCTCTTTGTGGCCGTCTTTGTGTCCGTCTTTGTCTCCGTCTTCGTCTTCCTCTTTGTTTCCGTCTTTGTCTCCGTCTTTGTCTCCTGCGCCAGGGTCACCGCCTTTGTCTCCTGCCCCTCTGTTTCCGTCGCTCTTTCTGTCTCTGTCTGTGTCTCTGTCTCCGTCTCTTTCTCTGTCTCTGTCTATGTCTCTGTCTCTGTCTCTGTCTTTGTATCCGTCTTTGTCTCCGACTTTGTCACCGTCTTTGTCTCCGCCGTCGTCTTCCTCTTCGTCTCCGTCTTTGTCTCCGTCTTTGTCACCGTCTTTGTCTCCGTCTTTGTCTCCGTCTTTGTCTACGTCTTTGTCTCCGTCTTTGTCTTCGTCCATGTCTCCTGCCCCTCTGTCTAGGCCTCTGCCTCATGCGGCTTTATCTCTGTCTCTGTCTGTTTCTATGTCTCTGTGTCTGCCTCTGTATCGGTCTCTGTCCCTGTCCCTGTCTCTGCCTCTGTCTCTGTCTCTGTCCCTGTCTCTGCCACTGTCTCTGTCCCCGTCTCTGTCTCTGGCTCTGTCTCCGTCCTCGTCTTCCTCTTCGTCTCCGTCTTTGTCTCCGTCTATGTCACCGTCTTTGTCTCCGTCTTTGTCTCCGTCTTTGTCTCCGTCTTTGTCTACGTATTTGTCTCCGTCTTTGTCTCCGTCCACGTCTCCTGCCCCTCTGTCTCTGTCTCTGTCTCAGTCTCTGTCTCTGTCTCTGTCTCTGTCTCTGTCTCTGTTTCTGTCTCTGTCTCTGTTTCTGTCTCTGACTCTGTCTCTGTCTCTGTCTCTGTCTCTGTCTCTGTCTCTGTCTCTGTTTCTGTCTCTGTCTCTGTCTCTGTCTCTGTCTCTGTCTCTGTCTCTGTCTCTGGCTCCATCTCTGTGTCTGTCTCAGTTTCTGTCTCTGTCTCTGTCTCTGTCTCTGTCGCTGTCTCTGTACCTGTCTCTGTCTCTGTCTCTGTCTCTGTCTCTGTCTCTGTCTCTGTCTCTGTCTCTGTCTCTGTCTTTGTCTCCATCTTTGTCTCCGTCTTTGTCTCCGTCTTTGTCTCCGTCCTCGTCTTCCTCTTCGTCTCCGTCTTTGTCTCCGTCTATGTCACCGTCTTTGTCTCCGTCTTTGTCTCCGTCTTAGTCTCCGTCTTTGTTTACGTCTTTGTCTCCGTCTTTGCCTCCGTCCACGTCTCCTGACCCTCTGTCCCTGTCTCTGTCTCAGTCTCTGTCTCTGTCTCTGTCTGTGCCTCTGTCTCTGTCTCTGTTTCTGTCTCTGTCGCTGCCTCTGTCTCTGTCTCTGTCTCCGCCTCTTTTCCTGTCTCTGTCTATGTCTCTGTCTCTGTCCTGTTCTCTGTCTCTGCCTCTGTTCCATTCTCTGTCTCCGCCTCTGCCTCTGTCTCCGTCTTTGTCTCCATCTTTGTCTCCGTCTTTGTCTCCGTCTTAGTCACCGTCTTTGTCTCCGTCGTCGGCTTCCTCTTCGTCTCCGTCTTTGTCTCCGTCTTTGTCACCGTCGTTGTCTCCGTCTTTGCCTCCGTCTCTGTCTCCCTCTTTATCTCCGTCTTTCTACCTGTCTTTGTCTCCGTATTTGTGTCCATCTTTGCCTCCGTCTTTGTCTCCGTCTTTGTCTCCGTCCACGTCTCCTGCCCCTCTGTCTCTGTCTCTGTCTCAGTCTCTGCTTCTGTCTCTGTCTGTGGCTCTGTCTTTCTCTCATGCGCCTCTGTCTTTGTCTCTGTCTGTGTCTCTGCCTCGGTCTCTGTCCTTGTCTCCATCTTTGTCTCCGTCTTTGTCTCCGTCTTTGTCTCCGTCCTCGTCTTCCTTATCGTCTCCGTCTTTGTCTCCGTCTATGTCACCGTCTTTGTCTCCGTCTTTGTCTCCGTCTTTGTCACCGTCTTTGTCTCCGTCTTTGTCTACGTCTTTGTCTCCGTCTTTTTCTCCGTCCACGTCACCGTCTTTGTCTCCGTATTTGTCTCCGTCTTTGTCTCCGTCTTTGTCTACGTCTTTGTCTCCGTCTTTTTCTCCGTCCACGTCTCCGGCCCCTCTGTCTCTGTCTCTGTCTCTGTCTCTGTCTCTGTCTCTGTCTCTGTCTCTGTCTCTGTCTCTGCCTCAGTCTCTGTCTCTGCCTCTGTCTTTGTCTCATGCGCCTCTGTCTTTTTCTCTGTCTGTGTCTCTGTCTGTGACTCTGTCTCTGTCTCTGTTTCTGTCTCTGTCGCTGCCTCTGTCTCTGTCTCTGTCTCTCTCTCTTTTCCTGTCTTTGTCTCTGTCTCTGTCTCTGGCTCTGTCTCTGTCTCTGTCTCTGTCCCTGTCCCTGTCTCTGTCTCGGTCTCTGTCTCCGTCTTTGTGTCCGTCTTTGTCTCCGTCTTCGTCTTCCTCTTTGTTTCCGCCTTTGTCTCCGTCTTTGTCTCCTGCGCCAGGGTCACCGCCTTTGTCTCCTGCCCCTCTGTTTCTGTCGCTCTCTCTGTCTCTGTCTGTGTCTCTGTCTCTGTCACTGTCTCTGTCTCTGTCCCTGTTTCTGTCTCTGTCTCGGTCTCTGTCTCTGTCTCTGTCTCTGTCTCCGTCTTTGTCTCCGTCTTTGTATCCGTCTTTGTCTCCACCCATGTCTCCTGCCCCTCTGTCTCGGTCTTTGTGTCGTGCGCCTCTGGCTTTGTCTCTGTCTGTGTCTCTGTCTGTGCCTCTGTCTCTGTCTCTGTATCGGACTCTGTCTCCGTCTCTGTCTTCGTCTTTGTCTCCGTCTTTGTCTCTGTCTTTGTCGCCGTATTTGTCTCGGTCTGTGTCTCCATCTTTGTCTCCGTCTTTTTCTCCGTCTTTGCCTCCGTTTTTGTCTCCGTATTTGTCTTCGTCTGTGTCGCCATCTTTGTCTCCGACTTCGTCTCCGTCATTGTCTCCGTCGCCGTCGCCGTCTTCCTCTTCGTGTCCGTCTTTGTCTCCGTCTTTGTCACCGTCTTTGTCTCCGCCTTTGTCTCCGTCCGTGTCTGCTGCCCCTCTGTCTCGGTCTTTGTCTCATGCGCGTCTCTCTCTCTCTCTGTCTCTGTCTGTGTCTCCGTCTCTGTCTCCGCCTTTGCCTCTGCCTTTGTCTCCCTATTTGTCTCTGTCTGTGTCTCCATCTCTGTCTCCGTCTCTTTCTCTGTCTCTGTCTCTGTCTCTGTCTGAGTCTTTGTCTCCGCCTTTGTCTCCGTCTCTGTCTCTGTCTCTGTCCCTATCTCTGTCTCCGTCTCTGTTTTCGTCTCTGTCTCCGCCTCTGCCTCTGTCTCTGTCTCTGTCTTTGTCTCCATCTTTGTCTCCGTCTTTGTCTCCGTCCTCGTCTTCCTCTTCGTCTCCGTCTTTGTCTCCGTCTATGTCACCGTCTTTGTCTCCGTCTTTGTCTCCGTCTTTGTCTCCGTCTTTGTCGACGTCTTTTTCTCCGTCTTCGTCTTCCTCCTTGTTTCCGTCTTTGTCTCCGTCTTTGTCTCCTGCGCCAGGGTCACCGCCTTTGTCTCCTGCCCCTCTGTTTCCGTCGCGCTTTCTGCCTCTGTCTGTGTCTCTGTCTCCGTCTCTTTCTCTGTCTCTGTCTCTGTCTCTTTCTCTGTCTCTGCCTCTGTCTCTGTCTCTGCCTCTGTCTTTGTCTCATGCGCCTCTGTCTTTGTCTCTGTCTGTGTCTCTGTCTGTGACTCTGTCTCCGTCTCTGTTTCTGTCTCTGTCGCTGCCTCTGTCTCTGTCTCTGTCTCTGTCTCTTTTCCTGTCTCTGTCTCTGTCTCTGTCTCTGTCTCTGTCCCTTTCTCTGTCTCTGCCTGTGTTCCCTTCGCTGTCTCCGCCTCTTCCTCTGTCTCCGTCTTTGTCTCCATCTTTGTCTCCGTCTTTGTCTCCGTCTTTGTCACCGTCTTTGTCTCCGTCGTCGTCTTCCTCTTCGTCCCCGTCTTTGTCTCCGTCTTTGTCACCGTCGTTGTGTCCGTCTTTGTCTCCGTCTTTGTCTACGTCTTTGTCTACTTCTTTGTCTCCGTTTTTGTCTCCGTCTTTGTCTCTGTCTCTGTCTCTGTCTCTGTCTCTGTCTCTGTCTCTGTCTCTGTTCCTGTCCCTGTCTCTGTCTCTGTCTCTGTCTCTGTCTCTGTCTCTGCCTCTATCTCTTTCCCTGTCTCTGTCTCCGTCTCCGTCTCTGTCTCTGTCTCTGTCTCCGTCTTTGTACCTGTCTTTGTCTCCGTATTTGTCTCCGCCTGTGTCTCCATCTTCGTCTCCGCCTTTGTCTCCGTCTTTGTCTCCGTCGTCGTCTTCCTCTTCGTCTCCGTCTTTGCCTCCGACTTTGTCACCGTCTTTGTCTCCGTATTTGTCCCCGTCTGTGTCTCCATCTCTGTCTCCGTCTCTGTCTCTGTCTCTGTCTCCGCCTCTGCCTCTGTCTCTGTCTCCATCTTTGTCCCCGTCTTTGTCTCCGTCTTTGTCTCCGTCTTTGTCTCCGTCTTTGTCTACGTCTTTGTCTCCGTCTTTTTCTCCGTCCACGTCACCGTCTTTGTCTCCGTATTTGTCTCCGTCTTTGTCTACGTCTTTGTCTCCGTCTTTTTCTCCGTCCACGTCTCCGGCCCCTCTGTCTCTGTCTCTGTCTCTGTCTCTGTCTCTGTCTCCGTCTTTGTCTCCGTCTTTGTATCCGTCTTTGTCTCCACCCATGTCTCCTGCCCCTCTGTCTCGGTCTTTGTGTCGTGCGCCTCTGGCTTTGTCTCTGTCTGTGTCTCTGTCTGTGCCTCTGTCTCTGTCTCTGTATCGGACTCTGTCTCCGTCTCTGTCTTCGTCTTTGTCTCCGTCTTTGTCTCTGTCTTTGTCGCCGTATTTGTCTCGGTCTGTGTCTCCATCTTTGTCTCCGTCTTTTTCTCCGTCTTTGCCTCCGTTTTTGTCTCCGTATTTGTCTTCGTCTGTGTCGCCATCTTTGTCTCCGACTTCGTCTCCGTCATTGTCTCCGTCGCCGTCGCCGTCTTCCTCTTCGTGTCCGTCTTTGTCTCCGTCTTTGTCACCGTCTTTGTCTCCGCCTTTGTCTCCGTCCGTGTCTGCTGCCCCTCTGTCTCGGTCTTTGTCTCATGCGCGTCTCTCTCTCTCTCTGTCTCTGTCTGTGTCTCCGTCTCTGTCTCCGCCTTTGCCTCTGCCTTTGTCTCCCTATTTGTCTCTGTCTGTGTCTCCATCTCTGTCTCCGTCTCTTTCTCTGTCTCTGTCTCTGTCTCTGTCTGTGTCTTTGTCTCCGCCTTTGTCTCCGTCTCTGTCTCTGTCTCTGTCCCTATCTCTGTCTCCGTCTCTGTTTTCGTCTCTGTCTCCGCCTCTGCCTCTGTCTCTGTCTCTGTCTTTGTCTCCATCTTTGTCTCCGTCTTTGTCTCCGTCCTCGTCTTCCTCTTCGTCTCCGTCTTTGTCTCCGTCTATGTCACCGTCTTTGTCTCCGTCTTTGTCTCCGTCTTTGTCTCCGTCTTTGTCGACGTCTTTTTCTCCGTCTTCGTCTTCCTCTTTGTTTCCGTCTTTGTCTCCGTCTTTGTCTCCTGCGCCAGGGTCACCGCCTTTGTCTCCTGCCCCTCTGTTTCCGTCGCGCTTTCTGCCTCTGTCTGTGTCTCTGTCTCCGTCTCTTTCTCTGTCTCTGTCTCTGTCTCTGTCTCTGTCTCTGCCTCTGTCTCTGTCTCTGCCTCTGTCTTTGTCTCATGCGCCTCTGTCTTTGTCTCTGTCTGTGTCTCTGTCTGTGACTCTGTCTCTGTCTCTGTTTCTGTCTCTGTCGCTGCCTCTGTCTCTGTCTCTGTCTCTGTCTCTTTTCCTGTCTCTGTCTCCGTCTGTGGCTCTGTCTTTGTCTCATGCGCCTCTGTCTTTGTCTCTGTCTGTGTCTCTGTCTGTGCCTCTGTCTCTGTCTCTGTTTCTGTCTCTGTCGCTGCCTCTGTCTCTGTCTCTGTCTCTGTCTCTGTCTCCATCTTTGTCTGCGTCTTTGTCTCCGTCTTTGTCACCGTCTTTATCTCCGTCGTCGTCTTCCTCTTCGTCTCCGTCTTTGTGTCCGTCTTTGTCTCCGTCCTTGTCTCCGCCGGTGTCTCTGTCCGTGTCTCCTGCCCCTCTGTCTCGGTCGTTGTCTCATGCGCGTCTGACTCTGTCTCTGTCTCTGTCTCTGTCTCTGCCTCTGTCTCTGTCTGTGGCTCTGTCTTTGTTTCATGCGCCTCTGTCTTTGTCTCTGTCTGTGTCTCTGTCTGTGCCTCTGTCTCTGTCTCTGTTTCTGTCTCTGTCGCTGCCTCTGTCTCTGTCTCTGTCTCTGTCTCTTTTCCTGTCTCTGTCTCTGTCTCTGTCTCTGCCTCTGTTCCCTTCTCTGTCTCCGCCTCTGCCTCTGTCTCCGTCTTTGTCTCCATCTTTGTCTCCGTCTTTGTCTCCGTCTTTGTCACCGTCTTTGTCTCCGTCGTCGTCTTCCTCTTCGTCCCCGTCTTTGTCTCCGTCTTTGTCACCGTCGTTGTGTCCGTCTTTGTCTCCGTCTTTGTCTACGTCTTTGTCTACTTCTTTGTCTCCGTTTTTGTCTCCGTCTTTGTCTCTGTCTCTGTCTCTGTCTCTGTCTCTGTCTCTGTCTCTGTTCCTGTCCCTGTCTCTGTCTCTGTCTCTGTCTCTGTCTCTGTCTCTGCCTCTATCTCTTTCCCTGTCTCTGTCTCCGTCTCCGTCTCTGTCTCTGTCTCTGTCTCCGTCTTTGTACCTGTCTTTGTCTCCGTATTTGTGTCCGTCTGTGTCTCCATACTTGTCTCCGTCTTTGTCTACGTCTTTGTCTCCGTCGTCGTCTTCCCTTTCGTCTCCATCTTTGCCTCCGTCTTTGTCTCTGTCTTTGCCTCCGTCTTTGTCTCCGTATTTGTCTCCGCCTGTGTCTCCATCTTCGTCTCCGCCTTTGTCTCCGTCTTTGTCTCCGTCGTCGTCTTCCTCTTCGTCTCCGTCTTTGCCTCCGACTTTGTCACCGTCTTTGTCTCCGTATTTGTCTCCGTCTGTGTCTCCATCTCTGTCTCCATCTCTGTCTCCGTCTCTGTCTCTGTCTCTGTCTCTGTCTCCGCCTCTGCATCTGTCTCTGTCTCCATCTTTGTCCCCGTCTTTGTCTCCGTCTTTGTCTCCGTCTTTTTCTCCGTCCTCGTCTTCCTCTTCGTCTCCGTCTTTGTCTCCGTCTACGTCACCGTCTTTGTCTCCGTCTTTGTCTCCGTCTTTGTCTCCGTCTTTGTCTCCGTCTTTGTCTACGTCTTTGTCTCCGTCTTTTTCTCCGTCCACGTCTCCGGCCCCTCTGTCTCTGTCTCTGTCTCTGTCTCTGTCTCTGTCTCTGTCTCTGTCTCTGTCTCTGCCTCTGTCTTTGTCTCATGCGCCTCTGTCTTTGTCTCTGTCTGTGTCTCTGTCTGTGACTCTGTCTCTGTCTCTGTTTCTGTCTCTGTCGCTGCCTCTGTCTCTGTCTCTGTCTCTGTCTCTTTTCCTGTCTCTGTCTCCGTCTGTGGCTCTGTCTTTGTCTCATGCGCCTCTGTCTTTGTCTCTGTCTGTGTCTCTGTCTGTGCCTCTGTCTCTGTCTCTGTTTCTGTCTCTGTCGCTGCCTCTGTCTCTGTCTCTGTCTCTGTCTCTGTCTCCATCTTTGTCTGCGTCTTTGTCTCCGTCTTTGTCACCGTCTTTATCTCCGTCGTCGTCTTCCTCTTCGTCTCCGTCTTTGTGTCCGTCTTTGTCTCCGTCCTTGTCTCCGCCGGTGTCTCTGTCCGTGTCTCCTGCCCCTCTGTCTCGGTCGTTGTCTCATGCGCGTCTGACTCTGTCTCTGTCTCTGTCTCTGTCTCTGCCTCTGTCTCTGTCTGTGGCTCTGTCTTTGTTTCATGCGCCTCTGTCTTTGTCTCTGTCTGTGTCTCTGTCTGTGCCTCTGTCTCTGTCTCTGTTTCTGTCTCTGTCGCTGCCTCTGTCTCTGTCTCTGTCTCTGTCTCTTTTCCTGTCTCTGTCTCTGTCTCTGTCTCTGCCTCTGTTCCCTTCTCTGTCTCCGCCTCTGCCTCTGTCTCCGTCTTTGTCTCCATCTTTGTCTCCGTCTTTGTCTCCGTCTTTGTCACCGTCTTTGTCTCCGTCGTCGTCTTCCTCTTCGTCCCCGTCTTTGTCTCCGTCTTTGTCACCGTCGTTGTGTCCGTCTTTGTCTCCGTCTTTGCCTCGGTCTTTGTCCCCGTATTTGTCTCCGTCTGTGTCAACATCTTTGTCTCCGTCTTTGTCACCGTCTTTGTCTCCGCCGTCGTCTTCCTCTTCGTCTCCGTCTTTGTCTCCGTCTTTGTCACCGTCTTTGTCTCCGTGTTTGTCTCCGCCTTTGTCTACGTCTTTGTCTCCGTCTTTGTCTCCGTCTTTGCCTCCCTCGTTGTCTCCGTATTTGTCTCTGTCTCTGTCTCTGTCTCTGTCTCTCTCCCTGTCTCTGTCTCTGTCTCTGTCTCTGTCTGTGTCTGTGTCTCTGTCTCTGTCTCTGTATCGGACTCTGTCTCCGTCTCTGTCTTCGTCTTTGTCTCCGTCTTTGTCTCTGTCTTTGTCTCCGTATTTGTCTCCGTCTGTGTCTCCATCTTTGTCTCCGTCTTTGTCTCCGTCTTTGTCTCCGTCCGTGTCTCCTGCCCCTCTGTTTCTGTCGCTCTCTCTGTCTCTGTCTGTGTCTCTGTCTCCGTCTCTGTCTCTGTCTCTGTCCCTGTCTCTGTCTCTGTCTCTGTCTCTGTCTCCGTATTTGTCTCCGTCTGTGTCTCCATCTTTGTCTCCGTCTTTGTCTCCGTCTTTGCCACCCTCTTTGTCTCCGTATTTGTCTCCGTCTGTGTCGCCATCTTTGCCTCCGCCTTTGTTTCCGTCTTTGTCTCCGTCGCCGTCTTCCTCTTCGTGTCCGTCTTTGTCTCCGTCTTTGTCACCGTCTTTGTCTCCGTCTTTGTCTCCGTCCGTGTCTCCTGCCCCTCTGTCTCGGTCGTTGTCTCATGCGCGTCTGACTCTGTCTGTGTCTCTGTCTCTGTCTCTGCCTCTGTATCGGTCTCTGTCTTTGGCTCTGTCTCTGTCTCTGTCTCTGTCTCTGTCCCTGTCTCTGTCTCTGTCTCTGTCTCTGTTCCTGTCTCTGTCTCCGTATCCGCCGCTGTCTCTGTCTCTGTGTCCATCTCTGTCTCTGTCTCAGTCTATGTCTTTGTCTCTGTCTCTGTCTGTGTCTCTGCCTCTGTCTCCGTCTCTGCCGCTGTCTGTGTCTCAGTCGCTGTCTCTGTCTCTGTCTCCGTCTATGTCTCTGTCTGTGTCTCTGTGTCCGTCTCCGTCTCTGTCTCTGTCTCTGTCTGTGTCTCTGTCTCTGTCTCTGTCTCTGTCTCTGTCTCTGCCTCTGTCTCTGTCTCTGTCTCTGTCCTGTCCCTGTCTCTTTCTCTGCCTCTGTCTCTGTCTGTGGCTCTGTCTTTGTATCATGCGCCTGTGTCTTTGTCTCTGTCCGTGTCTCTGTCTGTGCCCCTGTCTCTGTCTCTGTTTCCGTCTCTGTCGCTGCCTCTGTCTCTGTCTCCGTCTCTCTCTCTTTTCCTGTCTCTGTCTCTGTCTCTGTCTCTGTCTCTGTCCCGGTCTCTGTCTCCGTCTCCGTCTCTGTCTCTGTCTCTGTCATTGGCTACATCTCTGGCTCTGGCTCAGTCTCTGTCTCTGTCTCTGTCTCTGTCTCTGTCTCTGTCTCTGTCTCTGTTTCTGTCTCTGTCTTTGTCTCTGTCTCTGCCTCTGTCTCTGTCTCTGTCTCTGTCTCTGTCTCTGCCTCTGTCTGTGTTTGTGTCTCTGTCTCTGTCTCTGTATCGGACTCTGTCTCCGTCACTGTCTTCGTCTTTGTCTCCGTCTTTGTCTCTGTCTTTGTCTCCGTATTTGTCTCCGTCTGTGTCTCCATCTTTGTCTCCGTCTTTGTCTCCGTCTTTGCATCCCTCTTTGTCTCCGTATTTGTCTCCGTCTGTGTCGCCATCTTCGCCTCCATCTTTGTCTCCGTCTTTGTCTCCGTCCGTGTCTCCTGCCCCTGTGTTTCTGTCGCTCTCTCTGTCTCTGTCTGTGTCTCTGTCTGTGCCTTTGTCTCTGTCTCTGTTTCCGTCTCTGTCGCTGCCTCTGTCTCTGTCTCCGTCTCTCTCTCTTTTCCTGTCTCTGTCTCTGTCTCTGTCTCTGTCCCTGTCTCTGACTCCGTCTACGTCTCTGTCTCTGTCTCTGTCATTGGCTCCATCTCTGTCTCTGTCTCAGTCTCTGTCTCCGTCTCTGTCTCTGTCTCTGTATCTGTCTCCATCTCTGTCTCTGTGTCTGTCTCTGTCTCTGTCTCTGTCTCTGTCTCTGTCTCTGTCTCTGTCTCTGTCTCTGCCTCTGTCTCTGTCTCTGTCTCTGTCCTGTCCCTGTCTCTTTCTCTGCCTCTGTCTCTGTCTGTGGCTCTGTCTTTGTATCATGCGCCTGTGTCTTTGTCTCTGTCCGTGTCTCTGTCTGTGCCCCTGTCTCTGTCTCTGTTTCCGTCTCTGTCGCTGCCTCTGTCTCTGTCTCCGTCTCTCTCTCTTTTCCTGTCTCTGTCTCTGTCTCTGTCTCTGTCTCTGTCCCGGTCGCTGTCTCCGTCTCCGTCTCTGTCTCTGTCTCTGTCATTGGCTACATCTCTGGCTCTGGCTCAGTCTCTGTCTCTGTCTCTGTCTCTGTCTCTGTCTCTGTCTCTGTTTCTGTCTCTGTCTTTGTCTCTGTCTCTGCCTCTGTCTCTGTCTCTGTCTCTGTCTCTGTCTCTGCCTCTGTCTGTGTTTGTGTCTCTGTCTCTGTCTCTGTATCGGACTCTGTCTCCGTCACTGTCTTCGTCTTTGTCTCCGTCTTTGTCTCTGTCTTTGTCTCCGTATTTGTCTCCGTCTGTGTCTCCATCTTTGTCTCCGTCTTTGTCTCCGTCTTTGCATCCCTCTTTGTCTCCGTATTTGTCTCCGTCTGTGTCGCCATCTTCGCCTCCATCTTTGTCTCCGTCTTTGTCTCCGTCCGTGTCTCCTGCCCCTGTGTTTCTGTCGCTCTCTCTGTCTCTGTCTGTGTCTCTGTCTGTGCCTCTGTCTCTGTCTCTGTTTCCGTCTCTGTCGCTGCCTCTGTCTCTGTCTCCGTCTCTCTCTCTTTTCCTGTCTCTGTCTCTGTCTCTGTCTCTGTCCCTGTCTCTGTCTCCGTCTACGTCTCTGTCTCTGTCTCTGTCATTGGCTCCATCTCTGTCTCTGTCTCAGTCTCTGTCTCCGTCTCTGTCTCTGTCTCTGTATCTGTCTCTGTCTCTGTTTCTGTTTCTGTCTCTGTCTCTGTCGCTGTCCCTGTCTCTGTCTCTGTCTATGTCTCTGTCTCTGTCTCTGTCTCTGTCTCTGTCTGTGTCAGTGTCTCTGTCTCTGTCTCTGTCTCTGTCCCTGTCTCTGTCTCTGCCTCTGTCTGTGTCTCTGTCTCTGTCTCTGTCTCTGTCTCTGTCTCTGTCCCTGTCTCTGTCTCCGTATCCGCCGCTGTCTCTGTCTCTGTGTCCATCTCTGTCTCTGTCTCAGTCTCTGTCTCTGTCTCTGTCTCTGTCTGTGTCTCTGCCTCTGTCCCCGTCTATGCCGCTGTCTGTGTCTCTGTCGCTGTCTCTGTCTCTGTCTCTGTCTATGTCTCTGTCTGTGTCTCTGTCTCTGTCTCTGTCTCTGTCTCTGTCTCTGTCCTGTCTCTGCCTCTGTCTCTGCCTCTGCCTCTGTCTGTGGCTCTGTCCTTGTCTCATGCGCCTCTGTCTTTGTCTCTGTCTGTGCCTCTGTCTCTGTCTCTGTCCTGTCTCTGTCTCTGTCTCTGCCTCTGTCTCTGTCTGTGGCTCTGTCCTTGTCTCATGCGCCTCTGTCTTTGTCTCTGTCTGTGTCTCTGTCTCTGTTTCCGTCTCTGTCGCTGCCTCTGTCTCTGTCTCCGTCTCTCTCTCTTTTCCTGTCTCTGTCTCTGTCTCTGTCTCTGTCTCTGTCTCTGTCTCTGTCTCTGTCTCTGTCTCTGTCTCTGTCTCTGTCTCTGTCTCTGTCTCTGTCTCTGTCTCTGTCTCTGCCTCTGTCTCTGTCTGTGGCTCTGTCTTTGTCTCATGCGCCTCTGACTCTGTCTCTGTTCCTGTCACTGTCGCTGCCTCTGTCTCTGTCTCTGTCTCTCTCTCTTTTCCTGTCTCTGTCTCTGCCTCTGTCTCTGTCCCTTACTCTGTCTTTGTCTCTGTTCCCTTCTCTGTCTCCGCCTCTGCCTCTGTCTCCGTCTTCGTCTCCATCTTTGTCTCCGTCTTTGTCTCCGTCTTTGTCACCGTCTTTGTCTCCGTCGTCGTCTTCCTCTTCGTCTCCGTCTTTGTCACCGTCGTTGTCTCCGTCTTTGTTTCCGTCTTTGTCTACGTCTTTGTCTGCGTCTTTGTCTCCGACTTTGTCTCCGTCTTTGTCTCTGTCTCTGTCTCTGTCTCTGTCTCTGTCTCTGTCTCTGTCTGTGTCTCTGTCTCTGTCTCTGTCTCTGTCTCTGTCCCTGTCCCTGTCTGTGTCTGTGTCTCCGTCCCTGTCTCTGTCTCTGCCTCTGTCTCTGTCTCTGTCTCTGTCTGTGTATCGGACTCTGTCTCCGTCTTTGTCTTCGTCGTCGTCTTCCTCTTTGTCTCCATCTTTGTCTCTGTCTTTGTCTCCATCTTTATCTCCGTCTTTGTCTCCGTCTTTGTCACCGTCTTTGTCTCCGTCGTCGTCTTCCTCTTCGTCTCCGTCTTTGCCTCCGTCTTTGTCACCATCTTTGTCTCCGTCTTTGTCTCCGTCTTTGTCTCTGTCTCTGTCTCTGTCTCTGTCTCTGTCTCTGTTCCTGTCCCTGTCTCTGTCTCTGCCTCTGTCTCTGTCTCTGTCTCTGCCTCTGTCTCTTTCCCTGTCTCTGTCTCCGTCTCCGTCTCTGTCTCTGTCTCTGTCTCCGACTTTGTACCTGTCTTTGTCTCCGTATTTGTGTCCGTCTGTGTCACCATATTTGTCTCCGTCTTTGTCTACGTCTTTGTCTCCGTCGTCGTCTTCCTCTTCGTCTCCGTCTTTGCCTCCGACTTTGTCACCGTCTTTGTCTCCGTATTTGTCTCCGTCTGTGTCTCCATCTCTGTCTCCGTCTCTGTCTCTGTCTCTGTCTCCGCCTCTGCCTCTGTCTCTGTCTCCATCTTTGTCCCCGTCTTTGTCTCCGTCTTTGTCTCCGTCTTTGTCTCCGTCTTTGTCTACGTCTTTGTCTCCGTCTTTTTCTCCGTCCACGTCTCCGGCCCCTCTGTCTCTGTCTTTGTCTCTGTCTCTGTCTCTGCCTCTGTCTCTGTCTCTGCCTCTGTCTTTGTCTCTGTCTCTGTCTCTGTCTCTGTCTCTGTCTCTGTCTCTGTCTCTGTATCGGTCCCTGTCTCCCTCTTTGTGGCCGTCTTTGTGTCCGTCTTTGTCTCCGTCTTCGTCTTCCTCTTTGTTTCCGTCTTTGTCTCCGTCTTTGTCTCCGTCTTTGCCTCCGTCTTTGTCTCCGTATTTGTCTCCGCCTGTGTCTCCATCTTCGTCTCCGCCTTTGTCTCCGTCTTTGTCTCCGTCGTCGTCTTCCTCTTCGTCTCCGTCTTTGCCTCCGACTTTGTCACCGTCTTTGTCTCCGTATTTGTCTCCGTCTGTGTCTCCATCTCTGTCTCCGTCTCTGTCTCTGTCTCTGTCTCCGCCTCTGTCTCTGTCTCCATCTTTGTCCCCGTCTTTGTCTCCGTCTTTGTCTCCGTCTTTGTCTCCGTCCTCGTCTTCCTCTTCGTCTCCGCCTTTGTCTCCGTCTACGTCACCGTCTTTGTCTCCGTATTTGTCTCCGTCTTTGTCTCCGTCTTTGTCTACGTCTTTGTCTCCGTCTTTTTCTCCGTCCACGTCTCCGGCCCCTCTGTCTCTGTCTCTGTCTCTGTCTCTGTCTCTGTCTCTGTCTCTGTCTCTGTCTCTGTCTCTGTCTCTGTCTCTGCCTCAGTCTCTGTCTCTGCCTCTGTCTTTGTCTCATGCGCCTCTGTCTTTTTCTCTGTCTGTGTCTCTGTCTGTGACTCTGTCTCTGTCTCTGTTTCTGTCTCTGTCGCTGCCTCTGTCTCTGTCTCTGTCTCTCTCTCTTTTCCTGTCTTTGTCTCTGTCTCTGTCTCTGCCCCTGTCCCTGTCTCTGTCTCTGTCTCTGTCTCAGTCTCTGTCTCTGTCTCTGTCTCTGTCTCTGTCTCTGTCTCTGTCTCTGTCTCTGTCTCTGTCTCTGTCTCTGTCACTGTCTCTGTCTCTGTCTCTGTTTCTGTCTCTGTCTCTGTCTCTGTCTCTGTCTCTGTCTGTGTCTCCGCCTCTGTCTCCGCCTTTGCCTCTGCCTTTGTCTCCGTATTTGTCTCCGTCTGTGTCACCGTCTTTGTCTCCGTCGTCGTCTTCCTCTTCGTCTCCGTCTTCGTCTCCGTCTTTGTCACCGTCGTTGTCTCCGTCTTTGTCTCCGTCTTCGTCTACGTCTTTGTACCTGTCTTTGTCTCCGTATTTGTGTCCGTCTGTGTCTCCATATTTGTCTCCGTCTTTGTCTACGTCTTTGTCTCCGTCGTCGTCTTCCTTTTCGTCTCCATCTTTGTCTCCGTCTTTGTCTCCGTCTTTGCCTCCGTCTTTGTCTCCGTATTTGTCTCCGCCTGTGTCTCCATCTTCGTCTCCGCCTTTGTCTCCGTCTTTGTCTCCGTCGTCGTCTTCCTCTTCGTCTCCGTCTTTGCCTCCGACTTTGTCACCGTCTTCGTCTCCGTATTTGTCTCCGTCTGTGTCTCCATCTCTGTCTCCGTCTCCGTCTCTGTCTCTGTCTCCGCCTCTGCCTCTGTCTCTGTCTCCATCTTTGTCCCCGTCTTTGTCTCCACCTTTGTCTCCGTCTTTGTCTCCGTCCTCGTCTTCCTCTTCGTCTCCGTCTTTGTCTCCGTCTATGTCACCGTCTTTGTCTCCGTCTTTGTCTCCGTCTTTGTCTACGTCTTTTTCTCCGTCTTCGTCTTCCTCTTTGTTTCCGTCTTTGTCTCCGTCTTTGTCTCCTGCGCCAGGGTCACCGCCTTTGTCTCCTGCCCCTCTGTTTCCGTCGCTCTTTCTGCCTCTGTCTGTGTCTCTGTCTCCGTCTCTTTCTCTGTCTCTGTCTATGTCTCTGTCTCTCTCTCTGTCTTTGTATCCGTCTTTGTCTCCGTCTTTGTCTACGTCTTTGTCTCCGTCTTTGTCTTCGTCCATGTCTCCTGCCCCTCTGTCTAGGCCTCTGCCTCATGCGCCTCTATCTCTGTCTCTGTCTGTTTCTATGTCTCTGTGTCTGCCTCTGTATCGGTCTCTGTCCCTGTCCGTGTCTCTGTCTCTGTCTCTGTCCCTGTCTCTGCCACTGTCTCTGTCCCCGTCTCTGTCTCTGGCTCTGTCTCTGTCTTTGTCTCCATCTTTGTCTCCGTCTTTGTCTCCGTCTTTGTCTCCGTCCTCGTCTTCCTCTTCGTCTCCGTCTTTGTCTCCGTCTATGTCACCGTCTTTGTCTCCGCCGTCGTCTTCCTCTTCGTCTCCGTCTTTGTCTCCGTCTTTGTCACCGTCTTTGTCTCCGTCTTTGTCTCCGTCTTTGTCTACGTCTTTGTCTCCGTCTTTGTCTCCGTCCACGTCTCCTGCCCCTCTGTCTCTGTCTCTGTCTCAGTCTCTGTCTCTGTCTCTGTCTGTGCCTCTGTCTCTGTCTCTGTTTCTGTCTCTGTCGCTGCCTCTGTCTCTGTCTCTGTCTCCGCCGCTTTTCCTGTCTCTGTCTATGTCTCTGTCTCTGTCCTGTTCTCTGTCTCTGCCTCTGTTCCATTCTCTGTCTCCGCCTCTGCCTCTGTCTCCGTCTTTGTCTCCATCTTTGTCTCCGTCTTTGTCTCCGTCTTAGTCGCCGTCTTTGTCTCCGTCGTCGTCTTCCTCTTCGTCTCCGTCTTTGACTCCGTCTTTGTCACCGTCGTTGTCTCCGTCTTTGCCTCCGTCTCTGTCTCCCTCTTTGTCTCCGTCTTTCTACCTGTCTTTGTCTCCGTATTTGTGTCCATCTTTGCCTCCGTCTTTGTCTCCGTCTTTGTCTCCGTCCACGTCTCCGGCCCCTCTGTCTCTGTCTCTGTCTCAGTCTCTGCTTCTGTCTCCGTCTTTGTCTCCGTCTATGTCACCGTCTTTGTCTCCGTCTTTGTCTCCGTCTTTGTCACCGTCTTTGTCTCCGTCTCTGTCTCTGTCTCAGTCTCTGTCTCTGTCCCTGTCTCTGTCTCTGTCTCTGTCTCTGTTTCTGTCTCTGCCTCTGTCTCTGTCTCTGTCTCTGTCTCTGTCCCTGTCTCTGTCTCTGTCTCTGCCTCTGTCTCCGTCTGTGGCTCTGTCTTTGTCTCATGCGCCTCTGTCTTTGTCTCTGTCTGTGTCTCTGTCTGTGCCTCTGTCTCTGTCTCTGTTTCTGTCTCTGTCGCTGCCTCTGTCTCTGTCTCTGTCTCCATCTTTGTCTGCGTCTTTGTCTCCGTCTTTGTCACCGTCTTTATCTCCGTCGTCGTCTTCCTCTTCGTCTCCGTCTTTGTGTCCGTCTTTGTCTCCGTCCTTGTCTCCGCCGGTGTCTCTGTCCGTGTCTCCTGCCCCTCTGTCTCGGTCGTTGTCTCATGCGCGTCTGACTCTGTCTCTGTCTCTGTCTCTGTCTCTGCCTCTGTCTCTGTCTGTGTCTCTGTCTGTGCCTCTGTCTCTGTCTCTGTTTCTGTCTCTGTCGCTGCCTCTGTCTCTGTCTCTGTCTCTGTCTCTTTTCCTGTCTCTGTCTCTGTCTCTGTCTCTGTCTCTGTCCCTTTCTCTGTCTCTGCCTCTGTTCCCTTCGCTGTCTCCGCCTCTGCCTCTGTCTCCGTCTTTGTCTCCATCTTTGTCTCCGTCTTTGTCTCCGTCTTTGTCACCGTCTTTGTCTCCGTCGTCGTCTTCCTCTTCGTCCCCGTCTTTGTCTCCGTCTTTGTCACCGTCGTTGTGTCCGTCTTTGTCTCCGTCTTTGTCTACGTCTTTGTCTACTTCTTTGTCTCCGTTTTTGTCTCCGTCTTTGTCTCTGTCTCTGTCTCTGTCTCTGTCTCTGTCTCTGTCTCTGTCTCTGTTCCTGTCCCTGTCTCTGTCTCTGTCTCTGACTCTGTCTCTGTCTCTGCCTCTATCTCTTTCCCTGTCTCTGTCTCCGTCTCCGTCTCTGTCTCTGTCTCTGTCTCCGTCTTTGTACCTGTCTTTGTCTCCGTATTTGTGTCCGTCTGTGTCTCCATATTTGTCTCCGTCTTTGTCTACGTCTTTGTCTCCGTCGTCGTCTTCCTTTTCGTCTCCATCTTTGCCTCCGTCTTTGTCTCTGTCTTTACCTCCGTCTTTGTCTCCGTATTTGTCTCCGCCTGTGTCTCCATCTTCGTCTCCGCCTTTGTCTCCGTCTTTGTCTCCGTCGTCGTCTTCCTCTTCGTCTCCGTCTTTGCCTCCGACTTTGTCACCGTCTTTGTCTCCGTATTTGTCTCTGTCTGTGTCTCCATCTCTGTCTCCATCTCTGTCTCCGTCTCTGTCTCTGTCTCTGTCTCTGTCTCCGCCTCTGCCTCTGTCTCTGTCTCCATCTTTGTCCCCGTCTTTGTCTCCGTCTTTGTCTCCGTCTTTTTCTCCGTCCTCGTCTTCCTCTTCGTCTCCGTCTTTGTCTCCGTCTACGTCACCGTCTTTGTCTCCGTCTTTGTCTCCGTCTTTGTCTCCGTCTTTGTCTACGTCTTTGTCTCCGTCTTTTTCTCCGTCCACGTCTCCGGCCCCTCTGTCTCTGTCGCTGCCTCTGTCTCTCTCTCTGTCTCTGTCTCTGTCTCTGCCCCTGTCCCTGTCTCTGTCTCTGTCTCTGTCTCTGTCTCTGTCTCTGTCTCTGTCTCTGTCTCTGTCTCTGTCTCTGTCTCTGTCTCTGTCTCTGTCTCTGTCTCTGTCTCTGTCTCTGTCTCTGTCTCTGTCTCTGTCTCTGTCTCTGTCTCTGTCTCTGTCTCTGTCTCTGTCTCTGTCTCTGTCTCTGTCTCTGTCTCTGTCTCTGTCTCTGTCTCTGTCTCTGTCTCTGTCTCTGTCTCTGTTTCTGTCTCTGTCTCTGTCTCAGTTTCTGTCTCTGTCTGTGTCTCCGCCTCTGTCTCCGCCTTTGCCTCTGCCTTTGTCTCCGTATTTGTCTCCGTCTGTGTCACCGTCTTTGTCTCCGTCGTCGTCGTCCTCTTCGTCTCCGTCTTTGTCTCCGTCTTTGTCACCGTCGTTGTCTCCGACTTTGTCTCCGTCTTTTTCTCCGTCCACGTCTCCTGCCCCTCTGTCTCTGTCTCTGTCTCTGTCTCTGTCTCTGTCTCTGTCTCTGTCTCTGTCTCTGTCTCTGTCTCTGTCTCTGTCTCTGTCTCTGTCTCTGTCTCTGTCTCTGTCTCTGTCTCTGTCTCTGTCTCTGCCTCAGTCTCTGTCTCTGCCTCTGTCTTTGTCTCATGCGCCTCTGTCTTTTTCTCTGTCTGTGTCTCTGTCTGTGACTCTGTCTCTGTCTCTGTTTCTGTCTCTGTCGCTGCCTCTGTCTCTGTCTCTGTCTCTCTCTCTTTTCCTGTCTTTGTCTCTGTCTCTGTCTCTGGCTCTGTCTCTGTCTCTGTCTCTGTCCCTGTCCCTGTCTCTGTCTCGGTCTCTGTCTCCGTCTTTGTGTCCGTCTTTGTCTCCGTCTTCGTCTTCCTCTTTGTTTCCGCCTTTGTCTCCGTCTTTGTCTCCTGCGCCAGGGTCACCGCCATTGTCTCCTGCCCCTCTGTTTCTGTCGCTCTCTCTGTCTCTGTCTGTGTCTCTGTCTCTGTCACTGTCTCTGTCTCCGTCCCTGTTTCTGTCTCTGTCTCGGTCTCTGTCTCTGTCTCTGTCTCTGTCTCCGTCTTTGTCTCCGTCTTTGTATCCGTCTTTGTCTCCACCCATGTCTCCTGCCCCTCTGTCTCGGTCTTTGTGTCGTGCGCCTCTGGCTTTGTCTCTGTCTGTGTCTCTGTCTGTGCCTCTGTCTCTGTCTCTGTATCGGACTCTGTCTCCGTCTCTGTCTTCGTCTTTGTCTCCGTCTTTGTCTCTGTCTTTGTCGCCGTATTTGTCTCGGTCTGTGTCTCCATCTTTGTCTCCGTCTTTTTCTCCGTCTTTGCCTCCGTTTTTGTCTCCGTATTTGTCTTCGTCTGTGTCGCCATCTTTGTCTCCGACTTCGTCTCCGTCATTGTCTCCGTCGCCGTCGCCGTCTTCCTCTTCGTGTCCGTCTTTGTCTCCGTCTTTGTCACCGTCTTTGTCTCCGCCTTTGTCTCCGTCCGTGTCTGCTGCCCCTCTGTCTCGGTCTTTGTCTCATGCGCGTCTCTCTCTCTCTCTGTCTCTGTCTGTGTCTCCGTCTCTGTCTCCGCCTTTGCCTCTGCCTTTGTCGCCCTATTTGTCTCTGTCTGTGTCTCCATCTCTGTCTCCGTCTCTTTCTCTGTCTCTGTCTCTGTCTCTGTCTGTGTCTTTGTCTCCGCCTTTGTCTCCGTCTCTGTCTCTGTCTCTGTCCCTATCTCTGTCTCCGTCTCTGTTTTCGTCTCTGTCTCCGCCTCTGCCTCTGTCTCTGTCTCTGTCTTTGTCTCCATCTTTGTCTCCGTCTTTGTCTCCGTCCTCGTCTTCCTCTTCGTCTCCGTCTTTGTCTCCGTCTATGTCACCGTCTTTGTCTCCGTCTTTGTCTCCGTCTTTGTCTCCGTCTTTGTCGACGTCTTTTTCTCCGTCTTCGTCTTCCTCTTTGTTTCCGTCTTTGTCTCCGTCTTTGTCTCCTGCGCCAGGGTCACCGCCTTTGTCTCCTGCCCCTCTGTTTCCGTCGCGCTTTCTGCCTCTGTCTGTGTCTCTGTCTCCGTCTCTTTCTCTGTCTCTGTCTCTGTCTCTGTCTCTGTCTCTGCCTCTGTCTCTGTCTCTGCCTCTGTCTTTGTCTCATGCGCCTCTGTCTTTGTCTCTGTCTGTGTCTCTGTCTGTGACTCTGTCTCTGTCTCTGTTTCTGTCTCTGTCGCTGCCTCTGTCTCTGTCTCTGTCTCTGTCTCTTTTCCTGTCTCTGTCTCTGTCTCTGTCTCTGTCTCTGTCCCTTTCTCTGTCTCTGCCTCTGTTCCCTTCGCTGTCTCCGCCTCTTCCTCTGTCTCCGTCTTTGTCTCCATCTTTGTCTCCGTCTTTGTCTCCGTCTTTGTCACCGTCTTTGTCTCCGTCGTCGTCTTCCTCTTCGTCCCCGTCTTTGTCTCCGTCTTTGTCACCGTCGTTGTGTCCGTCTTTGTCTCCGTCTTTGTCTACGTCTTTGTCTACTTCTTTGTCTCCGTTTTTGTCTCCGTCTTTGTCTCTGTCTCTGTCTCTGTCTCTGTCTCTGTCTCTGTCTCTGTCTCTGTTCCTGTCCCTGTCTCTGTCTCTGTCTCTGTCTCTGTCTCTGTCTCTGCCTCTATCTCTTTCCCTGTCTCTGTCTCCGTCTCCGTCTCTGTCTCTGTCTCTGTCTCCGTCTTTGTACCTGTCATTGTCTCCGTATTTGTCTCCGCCTGTGTCTCCATCTTCGTCTCCGCCTTTGTCTCCGTCTTTGTCTCCGTCGTCGTCTTCCTCTTCGTCTCCGTCTTTGCCTCCGACTTTGTCACCGTCTTTGTCTCCGTATTTGTCTCCGTCTGTGTCTCCATCTCTGTCTCCGTCTCTGTCTCTGTCTCTGTCTCCGCCTCTGCCTCTGTCTCTGTCTCCATCTTTGTCCCCGTCTTTGTCTCCGTCTTTGTCTCCGTCTTTGTCTCCGTCTTTGTCTACGTCTTTGTCTCCGTCTTTTTCTCCGTCCACGTCACCGTCTTTGTCTCCGTATTTGTCTCCGTCTTTGTCTCCGTCTTTGTCTACGTCTTTGTCTCCGTCTTTTTCTCCGTCCACGTCTCCAGCCCCTCTGTCTCTGTCTCTGTCTCTGTCTCTGTCTCTGTCTCTGTCTCTGTCTCTGTCTCTGTCTCTGTCTCTGCCTCAGTCTCTGTCTCTGCCTCTGTCTTTGTCTCATGCGCCTCTGTCTTTTTCTCTGTCTGTGTCTCTGTCTGTGACTCTGTCTCTGTCTCTGTTTCTGTCTCTGTCGCTGCCTCTGTCTCTGTCTCTGTCTCTCTCTCTTCTCCTGTCTTTGTCTCTGTCTCTGTCTCTGGCTCTGTCTCTGTCTCTGTCTCTGTCCCTGTCCCTGTCTCTGTCTCGTTCTCTGTCTCCGTCTTTGTGTCCGTCTTTGTATCCGTCTTTGTCTCCACCCATGTCTCCTGCCCCTCTGTCTCGGTCTTTGTGTCGTGCGCCTCTGGCTTTGTCTCTGTCTGTGTCTCTGTCTGTGCCTCTGTCTCTGTCTCTGTATCGGACTCTGTCTCCGTCTCTGTCTTCGTCTTTGTCTCCGTCTTTGTCTCTGTCTTTGTCGCCGTATTTGTCTCGGTCTGTGTCTCCATCTTTGTCTCCGTCTTTTTCTCCGTCTTTGCCTCCGTTTTTGTCTCCGTATTTGTCTTCGTCTGTGTCGCCATCTTTGTCTCCGACTTCGTCTCCGTCATTGTCTCCGTCGCCGTCGCCGTCTTCCTCTTCGTGTCCGTCTTTGTCTCCGTCTTTGTCACCGTCTTTGTCTCCGCCTTTGTCTCCGTCCGTGTCTGCTGCCCCTCTGTCTCGGTCTTTGTCTCATGCGCGTCTCTCTCTCTCTCTGTCTCTGTCTGTGTCTCCGTCTCTGTCTCCGCCTTTGCCTCTGCCTTTGTCTCCCTATTTGTCTCTGTCTGTGTCTCCATCTCTGTCTCCGTCTCTTTCTCTGTCTCTGTCTCTGTCTCTGTCTGTGTCTTTGTCTCCGCCTTTGTCTCCGTCTCTGTCTCTGTCTCTGTCCCTATCTCTGTCTCCGCCTCTGTTTTCGTCTCTGTCTCCGCCTCTGCCTCTGTCTCTGTCTCTGTCTTTGTCTCCATCTTTGTCTCCGTCTTTGTCTCCGTCCTCGTCTTCCTCTTCGTCTCCGTCTTTGTCTCCGTCTATGTCACCGTCTTTGTCTCCGTCTTTGTCTCCGTCTTTGTCTCCGTCTTTGTCGACGTCTTTTTCTCCGTCTTCGTCTTCCTCTTTGTTTCCGTCTTTGTCTCCGTCTTTGTCTCCTGCGCCAGGGTCACCGCCTTTGTCTCCTGCCCCTCTGTTTCCGTCGCGCTTTCTGCCTCTGTCTGTGTCTCTGTCTCCGTCTCTTTCTCTGTCTCTGTCTCTGTCTCTGTCTCTGTCTCTGCCTCTGTCTCTGTCTCTGCCTCTGTCTTTGTCTCATGCGCCTCTGTCTTTGTCTCTGTCTGTGTCTCTGTCTGTGACTCTGTCTCTGTCTCTGTTTCTGTCTCTGTCGCTGCCTCTGTCTCTGTCTCTGTCTCTGTCTCTTTTCCTGTCTCTGTCTCTGTCTCTGTCTCTGTCTCTGTCCCTTTCTCTGTCTCTGCCTCTGTTCCCTTCGCTGTCTCCGCCTCTGCCTCTGTCTCCGTCTTTGTCTCCATCTTTGTCTCCTTCTTTGTCTCCGTCTTTGTCACCGTCTTTGTCTCCGTCGTCGTCTTCCTCTTCGTCCCCGTCTTTGTCTCCGACTTTGTCACCGTCGTTGTGTCCGTCTTTGTCTCCGTCTTTGTCTACGTCTTTGTCTACTTCTTTGTCTCCGTTTTTGTCTCCGTCTTTGTCTCTGTCTCTGTCTCTGTCTCTGTCTCTGTCTCTGTCTCTGTCTCTGTTCCTGTCCCTGTCTCTGCCTCTGTCTCTGTCTCTGTCTCTGTCTCTGCCTCTATCTCTTTCCCTGTCTCTGTCTCCGTCTCCGTCTCTGTCTCTGTCTCTGTCTCCGTCTTTGTACCTGTCTTTGTCTCCGTATTTGTGTCCGTCTGTGTCTCCATATTTGTCTCCGTCTTTGTCTACGTCTTTGTCTCCGTCGTCGTCTTCCTTTTCGTCTCCATCTTTGCCTCCGTCTTTGTCTCTGTCTTTGCCTCCGTCTTTGTCTCCGTATTTGTCTCCGCCTGTGTCTCCATCTTCGTCTCCGCCTTTGTCTCCGTCTTTGTCTCCGTCGTCGTCTTCCTCTTCGTCTCCGTCTTTGCCTCCGACTTTGTCACCGTCTTTGTCTCCGTATTTGTCTCCGTCTGTGTCTCCATCTCTGTCTCCATCTCTGTCTCCGTCTCTGTCTCTGTCTCTGTCTCTGTCTCCGCCTCTGCCTCTGTCTCTGTCTCCATCTTTGTCCCCGTCTTTGTCTCCGTCTTTGTCTCCGTCTTTTTCTCCGTCCTCGTCCTCCTCTTCGTCTCCGTCTTTGTCTCCGTCTACGTCACCGTCTTTGTCTCCGTCTTTGTCTCCGTCTTTGTCTCCGTCTTTGTCTACGTCTTTGTCTCCGTCTTTTTCTCCGTCCACGTCTCCGGCCCCTCTGTCTCTGTCTCTGTCTCTGTCTCTGTCTCTGTCTCTGTCTCTGTCTCTGCCTCTGTCTCTGTCTCTGCCTCTGTCTTTGTCTCATGCGCCTCTGTCTTTTTCTCTGTCTGTGTCTCTGTCTGTGACTCTGTCTCTGTCTCTGTTTCTGTCTCTGTCGCTGCCTCTGTCTCTCTCTCTGTCTCTGTCTCTGTCTCTGCCCCTGTCCCTGTCTCTGTCTCTGTCTCTGTCTCTGTCTCTGTCTCTGTCTCTGTCTCTGTCTCTGTCTCTGTCTCTGTCTCTGTCTCTGTCTCTGTCTCTGTCTCTGTCTCTGTCTCTGTCTCTGTCTCTGTCTCTGTCTCTGTCTCTGTCTCTGTCTCTGTCTCTGTCTCTGTCTCTGTCTCTGTTTCTGTCTCTGTCTCTGTCTCAGTTTCTGTCTCTGTCTGTGTCTCCGCCTCTGTCTCCGCCTTTGCCTCTGCCTTTGTCTCCGTATTTGTCTCCGTCTGTGTCACCGTCTTTGTCTCCGTCGTCGTCGTCCTCTTCGTCTCCGTCTTTGTCTCCGTCTTTGTCACCGTCGTTGTCTCCGACTTTGTCTCCGTCTTTTTCTCCGTCCACGTCTCCTGCCCCTCTGTCTCTGTCTCTGTCTCAGTCTCTGTCTCTATCTCTGTCTCTGGCTCTGTCTCTGTTTCTGTCGATGCCTCTGTCTCTGTATCGGACTTCGTCTCCGTCTTTGTCTTCGTCTTTGTCTCCGTCTTTGCCTCGGTCTTTGTCCCCGTATTTGTCTCCGTCTGTGTCAACATCTTTGTCTCCGCCTTTGTCTCCGTCTTTGTCTCCGTCGTCGTCGTCCTGTTCGTCTCCGTCTTTGTCTCCGTCTTTGTCTCCGTCTCTGTCTACGTCTTTGTCTACGTCTTTGTCTCCGCCGTCGTCTTCCTCTTCGTCTCCGTCTTTGTCTCCGTCTTTGTCACCGTCTTTGTCTCCGTGTTTGTCTCCGCCTTTGTCTACGTCTTTGTCTCCGTCTTTGTCTCCGTCTTTGCCTCCCTCTTTGTCTCCGTATTTGTCTCTGTCTGTGTCGCCATCTTTGCCTCCGCCTTTGTCTCCGTCTTTGTCTCCGTCGCCGTCTTCCTCTTCGTGTCCGTCTTTGTCTCCGTCTTTGTCACCGTCTTTGTCTCCGTCTTTGTCTCCGTCCGTGTCTCCTGCCCCTCTGTTTCTGTCGCTCTCTCTGTCTCTGTCTGTGTCTCTGTCTCCGTCTCTGTCTCTGTCTCTGTCCCTGTCTCTGTCTCTGTCTCTGTCTCTGTCTCTGTCTCTGTCTCTGTCTCTGTCTCTGTCCCTGTCTCTGTCTCCGTATCCGCCGCTGTCTCTGTCTCTGTGTCCATCTCTGTCTCCGTCTCAGTCTCTGTCTCTCTCTCTGTCTCTGTCTCTGTCTGTGTCTCTGCCTCTGTCTACGTCTCTGCCGCTGTCTGTGCCTCTGTCGTTGTCTCTGTCTATGTCTATGTCTGTGTCTCTGCCTCTGTCTCTGTCTCTGCCGCTGTCTGTGTCTCTGTCTCCGTCTCCATCTCTGTCTCTGTCTCAGTCTCTGTCTCTGTCTCTGTCTCTGTCTCTGTCTCTGCCTCTGCCTCTGTCCCTGTCTCTGTCTCTGTCTCCGTCTCTGTCTCTGTCTCTGTCATTGGCTCCATCTCGGTCTCTGTCTCAGTCTCTGTCTCTGTCTCTGTCTCTGTCTCTGTCTGTGTCTCTGCCTCTGTCTACGTCTCTGCCGCTGTCTGTGCCTCTGTCGTTGTCTCTGTCTATGTCTATGTCTGTGTCTCTGCCTCTGTCTCTGTCTCTGCCGCTGTCTGTGTCTCTGTCTCCGTCTCCATCTCTGTCTCTGTCTCAGTCTCTGTCTCTGTCTCTGTCTCTGTCTCTGTCTCTGCCTCTGCCTCTGTCCCTGTCTCTGTCTCTGTCTCCGTCTCTGTCTCTGTCTCTGTCATTGGCTCCATCTCGGTCTCTGTCTCAGTCTCTGTCTCTGTCTCTGTCTCTGTCTCTGTCTCTGTCTCTGTCTCTGTCTCTGTCTCTGTCTCTGTTCCTGTCTCTGTCTCTCTCTCTGTCTCTGTCTCTGTCTCTGTCTCTGTCTCTGTCTCTGTCCTGTCTCTGTCTCTGTCTCTGCCTCTGTCTCTGTCTGTGGCTCTGTCTTTGTCTCTTGCGCCTCTGTCTTTGTCTCTGTCCGTGTCTCTGTCTGTGCCTCTGTCTCTGTCTCTGTTTCCGTCTCTGTCGCTGCCTCCGTCTCTGTTTCCGTCTCTCTCTCTTTTCCTGTCTCTGTCTCTGTCTCTGTCTCTGTCTCTGTCTCTGTCTCTGTTTCTGTCTCTGTCTCTGTCTCTGTCTCTGTCTCTGTCTCTGTCTCTGTCTCTGTCCTGTCTCTGTCTCTGTCTCTGCCTCTGTCTGTGTCTTTGTCTCCGTCTTTGTCTCTGTCTTTGTCTCCGTATTTGTCTCCGTCTTTGTCTCCATCTTTGTCTCCGTCTTTGTCACCGTCTTTGTCTCCGTCTTTGTCTCCGTCCGTGTCTCCTGCCCCTCTGTTTCTGTCGCTCTCTCTGTCTCTGTATGTGTCTCTGTCTCCGTCTCTGCCTCTGTCCCTGTCCCTGTCTCTGTCTCTGTCTCTGTCTCTGTCTCTGTCTCTGTCTCTGTCTCTGTCTCTGTCTCTGTCCCTGTCTCTGTCTCCGTATCCGCCGCTGCCTCTGTCTCTGTCTCTGTCTTTGTATCCGTCTTTGTCTCCGTCTTTGTCACCGTCTTTGTCTCCGCCGTCGTCTTCCTCTTCGTCTCCGTCTTTGTCTCCGTCTTTGTCACCGTCTTTGTCTCCGTGTTTGTCTCCGCCTTTGTCTACGTCTTTGTCTCCGTCTTTGTCTCCGTCTTTGCCTCCCTCGTTGTCTCCGTATTTGTCTCTGTCTCTGTCTCTGTCTCTGTCTCTCTCCCTGTCTCTGTCTCTGTCTCTGTCTCTGTCTGTGTCTGTGTCTCTGTCTCTGTCTCTGTATCGGACTCTGTCTCCGTCTCTGTCTTCGTCTTTGTCTCCGTCTTTGTCTCTGTCTTTGTCTCCGTATTTGTCTCCGTCTGTGTCTCCATCTTTGTCTCCGTCTTTGTCTCCGTCTTTGTCTCCGTCTTTGTCTCCGTCCGTGTCTCCTGCCCCTCTGTTTCTGTCGCTCTCTCTGTCTCTGTCTGTGTCTCTGTCTCCGTCTCTGTCTCTGTCTCTGTCCCTGTCTCTGTCTCTGTCTCTGTCTCTGTCTCTGTCTCCGTATTTGTCTCCGTCTGTGTCTCCATCTTTGTCTCCGTCTTTGTCTCCGTCTTTGCCACCCTCTTTGTCTCCGTATTTGTCTCCGTCTGTGTCGCCATCTTTGCCTCCGCCTTTGTTTCCGTCTTTGTCTCCGTCGCCGTCTTCCTCTTCGTGTCCGTCTTTGTCTCCGTCTTTGTCACCGTCTTTGTCACCGTCTTTGTCTCCGTCCGTGTCTCCTGCCCCTCTGTCTCGGTCGTTGTCTCATGCGCGTCTGACTCTGTCTGTGTCTCTGTCTCTGTCTCTGCCTCTGTATCGGTCTCTGTCTTTGGCTCCGTCTCTGTCTCTGTCTCTGTCTCTGTCCCTGTCTCTGTCTCTGTCTCTGTCTCTGTTCCTGTCTCTGTCTCCGTATCCGCCGCTGTCTCTGTCTCTGTGTCCATCTCTGTCTCTGTCTCAGTCTATGTCTTTGTCTCTGTCTCTGTCTGTGTCTCTGCCTCTGTCTCCGTCTCTGCCGCTGTCTGTGTCTCAGTCGCTGTCTCTGTCTCTGTCTCTGTCTATGTCTCTGTCTGTGTCTCTGTGTCCGTCTCCGTCTCTGTCTCTGTCTCTGTCTGTGTCTCTGTCTCTGTCTTTGTCTCTGTCTCTGCCTCTGTCTCTGTCTCTGTCTCTGTCTCTGTCTCTGCCTCTGTCTGTGTTTGTGTCTCTGTCTCTGTCTCTGTATCGGACTCTGTCTCCGTCACTGTCTTCGTCTTTGTCTCCGTCTTTGTCTCTGTCTTTGTCTCCGTATTTGTCTCCGTCTGTGTCTCCATCTTTGTCTCCGTCTTTGTCTCCGTCTTTGCATCCCTCTTTGTCTCCGTATTTGTCTCCGTCTGTGTCGCCATCTTCGCCTCCATCTTTGTCTCCGTCTTTGTCTCCGTCCGTGTCTCCTGCCCCTGTGTTTCTGTCGCTCTCTCTGTCTCTGTCTCTGTTTCCGTCTCTGTCGCTGCCTCTGTCTCTGTCTCCGTCTCTCTCTCTTTTCCTGTCTCTGTCTCTGTCTCTGTCTCTGTCCCTGTCTCTGTCTCCGTCTACGTCTCTGTCTCTGTCTCTGTCATTGGCTCCATCTCTGTCTCTGTCTCAGTCTCTGTCTCCGTCTCTGTCTCTGTCTCTGTATCTGTCTCCATCTCTGTCTCTGTGTCTGTCTCTGTCTCTGTCTCTGTCTCTGTCTCTGTCTCTGTCTCTGTCTCTGTCTCTGTCTCTGTCTCTGCCTCTGTCTCTGTCTCTGTCTCTGTCCTGTCCCTGTCTCTTTCTCTGCCTCTGTCTCTGTCTGTGGCTCTGTCTTTGTATCATGCGCCTGTGTCTTTGTCTCTGTCCGTGTCTCTGTCTGTGCCCCTGTCTCTGTCTCTGTTTCCGTCTCTGTCGCTGCCTCTGTCTCTGTCTCCGTCTCTCTCTCTTTTCCTGTCTCTGTCTCTGTCTCTGTCTCTGTCTCTGTCTCTGTCCCGGTCTCTGTCTCCGTCTCCGTCTCTGTCTCTGTCTCTGTCATTGGCTACATCTCTGGCTCTGGCTCTGGCTCAGTCTCTGTCTCTGTCTCTGCCTCTGTCTCTGTCTCTGTCTCTGTTTCTGTCTCTGTCTTTGTCTCTGTCTCTGCCTCTGTCTCTGTCTCTGTCTCTGTCTCTGTCTCTGCCTCTGTCTGTGTTTGTGTCTCTGTCTCTGTCTCTGTATCGGACTCTGTCTCCGTCACTGTCTTCGTCTTTGTCTCCGTCTTTGTCTCTGTCTTTGTCTCCGTATTTGTCTCCGTCTGTGTCTCCATCTTTGTCTCCGTCTTTGTCTCCGTCTTTGCATCCCTCTTTGTCTCCGTATTTGTCTCCGTCTGTGTCGCCATCTTCGCCTCCATCTTTGTCTCCGTCTTTGTCTCCGTCCGTGTCTCCTGCCCCTGTGTTTCTGTCGCTCTCTCTGTCTCTGTCTGTGTCTCTGTCTGTGCCTCTGTCTCTGTCTCTGTTTCCGTCTCTGTCGCTGCCTCTGTCTCTGTCTCCGTCTCTCTCTCTTTTCCTGTCTCTGTCTCTGTCTCTGTCTCTGTCCCTGTCTCTGTCTCCGTCTACGTCTCTGTCTCTGTCTCTGTCATTGGCTCCATCTCTGTCTCTGTCTCAGTCTCTGTCTCCGTCTCTGTCTCTGTCTCTGTCTCTGTCTCTGTTTCCGTCTCTGTCGCTGCCTCTGTCTCTGTCTCCGTCTCTCTCTCTTTTCCTGCCTCTGTCTCTGTCTCTGTCTCTGTCTCTGTCTCTGTCTCTGTCTCTGTCTCTGTCTCTGTCTCTGCCTCTGTCTCTGTCTGTGGCTCTGTCTTTGTCTCATGCGCCTCTGACTCTGTCTCTGTTCCTGTCACTGTCGCTGCCTCTGTCTCTGTCTCTGTCTCTCTCTCTTTTCCTGTCTCTGTCTCTGCCTCTGTCTCTGTCCCTTACTCTGTCTTTGTCTCTGTTCCCTTCTCTGTCTCCGCCTCTGCCTCTGTCTCCGTCTTCGTCTCCATCTTTGTCTCCGTCTTTGTCTCCGTCTTTGTCACCGTCTTTGTCTCCGTCGTCGTCTTCCTCTTCGTCTCCGTCCTTGTCACCGTCGTTGTCTCCGTCTTTGTTTCCGTCTTTGTCTACGTCTTTGTCTGCGTCTTTGTCTCCGACTTTGTCTCCGTCTTTGTCTCTGTCTCTGTCTCTGTCTCTGTCTCTGTCTCTGTCTCTGTCTCTGTCTGTGTCTCTGTCTCTGTCTCTGTCTCTGTCTCTGTCCCTGTCCCTGTCTGTGTCTGTGTCTCCGTCCCTGTCTCTGTCTCTGCCTCTGTCTCTGTCTCTGTCTCTGTCTGTGTATCGGACTCTGTCTCCGTCTTTGTCTTCGTCGTCGTCTTCCTCTTTGTCTCCATCTTTGTCTCTGTCTTTGTCTCCATCTTTAACTCCGTCTTTGTCTCCGTCTTTGTCACCGTCTTTGTCTCCGCCGTCGTCTTCCTCTTCGTCTCCGTCTTTGCCTCCGTCTTTGTCAGCATCTTTGTCTCCGTCTTTGTCTCCGTCTTTGTCTCTGTCTCTGTCTCTGTCTCTGTCTCTGTTCCTGTCCCTGTCTCTGTCTCTGTCTCTGTCTCTGTCTCTGTCTCTGTCTCTGCCTCTGTCTCTTTCCCTGTCTCTGTCTCCGTCTCCGTCTCTGTCTCTGTCTCTGTCTCCGACTTTGTACCTGTCTTTGTCTCCGTATTTGTGTCCGTCTGTGTCACCATATTTGTCTCCGTCTTTTTCTACGTCTTTGTCTCCGTCGTCGTCTTCCTTTTCGTCTCCATCTTTGTCTCCGTCTTTGTCTCTGTCTTTGCCTCCGTCTTTGTCTCTGTATTTGTCTCCGCCTGTGTCTCCATCTTCGTCTCCGCCTTTGTCTCCGTCTTTGTCTCCGTCGTCGTCTTCCTCTTCGTCTCCGTCCTTGCCTCCGACTTTGTCACCGTCTTTGTCTCCGTATTTGTCTCCGTCTGTGTCTCCATCTCTGTCTCCGTCTCTGTCTCTGTCTCTGTCTCCGCCTCTGCCTCTGTCTCTGTCTCCATCTTTGTCCCCGTCTTTGTCTCCGTCTTTGTCTCCGTCTTTGTCTCCGTCTTTGTCTACGTCTTTGTCTCCGTCTTTTTCTCCGTCCACGTCTCCGGCCCCTCTGTCTCTGTCTCTGTCTCTGTCTCTGTCTCTGCCTCTGTCTCTGTCTCTGCCTCTGTCATTGTCTCTGTCTCTGTCTCTGTCTCTGTCTCTGTCTCTGTCTCTGTATCGGTCCCTGTCTCCCTCTTTGTGGCCGTCTTTGTGTCCGTCTTTGTCTCCGTCTTCGTCTTCCTCTTTGTTTCCGTCTTTGTCTCCGTCTTTGTCTCCGTCTTTGCCTCCGTCTTTGTCTCCGTATTTGTCTCCGCCTGTGTCTCCATCTTCGTCTCCGCCTTTGTCTCCGTCTTTGTCTCCGTCGTCGTCTTCCTCTTCGTCTCCGTCTTTGCCTCCGACTTTGTCACCGTCTTTGTCTCCGTATTTGTCTCCGTCTGTGTCTCCATCTCTGTCTCCGTCTCTGTCTCTGTCTCTGTCTCCGCATCTGTCTCTGTCTCCATCTTTGTCCCCGTCTTTGTCTCCGTCTTTGTCTCCGTCTTTGTCTCCGTCCTCGTCTTCCTCTTCGTCTCCGCCTTTGTCTCCGTCTACGTCACCGTCTTTGTCTCCGTATTTGTCTCCTTCTTTGTCTCCGTCTTTGTCTACGTCTTTGTCTCCGTCTTTTTCTCCGTCCACGTCTCCGGCCCCTCTGTCTCTGTCTCTGTCTCTGTCTCTGTCTCTGTCTCTGTCTCTGTCTCTGTCTCTGTCTCTGTCTCTGTCTCTGTCTCTGCCTCAGTCTCTGTCTCTGCCTCTGTCTTTGTCTCATGCGCCTCTGTCTTTTTCTCTGTCTGTGTCTCTGTCTGTGACTCTGTCTCTGTCTCTGTTTCTGTCTCCGTCGCTGCCTCTGTCTCTGTCTCTGTCTCTCTCTCTTTTCCTGTCTTTGTCTCTGTCTCTGTCTCTGCCCCTGTCCCTGTCTCCGTCTCTGTCTCTGTCTCAGTCTCTGTCTCTGTCTCTGTCTCTGTCTCTGTCTCTGTCTCTGTCTCTGTCTCTGTCTCTGTCTCTGTCTCTGTCTCTGTCTCTGTCTCTGTCTCTGTCACTGTCTCTGTCTCTGTCTCTGTTTCTGTCTCTGTCTCTGTCTCAGTCTCTGTCTCTGTCTGTGTCTCCGCCTCTGTCTCCGCCTTTGCCTCTGCCTTTGTCTCCGTATTTGTCTCCGTCTGTGTCACCGTCTTTGTCTCCGTCGTCGTCTTCCTCTTCGTCTCCGTCTTCGTCTCCGTCTTTGTCACCGTCGTTGTCTCCGTCTTTGTCTCCGTCTTTGTCTACGTCTTTGTACCTGTCTTTGTCTCCGTATTTGTGTCCGTCTGTGTCTCCATATTTGTCTCCGTCTTTGTCTACGTCTTTGTCTCCGTCGTCGTCTTCCTTTTCGTCTCCATCTTTGTCTCCGTCTTTGTCTCCGTCTTTGCCTCCGTCTTTGTCTCCGTATTTGTCTCCGCCTGTGTCTCCATCTTCGTCTCCGCCTTTGTCTCCGTCTTTGTCTCCGTCGTCGTCTTCCTCTTCGTCTCCGTCTTTGCCTCCGACTTTGTCACCGTCTTCGTCTCCGTATTTGTCTCCGTCTGTGTCTCCATCTCTGTCTCCGTCTCCGTCTCTGTCTCTGTCTCCGCCTCTGCCTCTGTCTCTGTCTCCATCTTTGTCCCCGTCTTTGTCTCCACCTTTGTCTCCGTCTTTGTCTCCGTCCGCGTCTTCCTCTTCGTCTCCGTCTTTGTCTCCGTCTATGTCACCGTCTTTGTCTCCGTCTTTGTCTACGTCTTTTTCTCCGTCTTCGTCTTCCTCTTTGTTTCCGTCTTTGTCTCCGTCTTTGTCTCCTGCGCCAGGGTCACCGCCTTTGTCTCCTGCCCCTCTGTTTCCGTCGCTCTTTCTGCCTCTGTCTGTGTCTCTGTCTCCGTCTCTTTCTCTGTCTCTGTCTATGTCTCTGTCTATGTCTCTGTCTCTCTCTCTGTCTTTGTATCCGTCTTTGTCTCCGTCTTTGTCTACGTCTTTGTCTCCGTCTTTGTCTTCGTCCATGTCTCCTGCCCCTCTGTCTAGGCCTCTGCCTCATGCGCCTCTATCTCTGTCTCTGTCTGTTTCTATGTCTCTGTGTCTGCCTCTGTATCGGTCTCTGTCCCTGTCCGTGTCTCTGTCTCTGTCTCTGTCCCTGTCTCTGCCACTGTCTCTGTCCCCGTCTCAGTCTCTGGCTCTGTCTCTGTCTTTGTCTCCATCTTTGTCTCCGTCTTTGTCTCCGTCTTTGTCTCCGTCCTCGTCTTCCTCTTCGTCTCCGTCTTTGTCTCCGTCTATGTCACCGTCTTTGTCTCCGCCGTCGTCTTCCTCTTCGTCTCCGTCTTTGTCTCCGTCTTTGTCACCGTCTTTGTCTCCGTCTTTGTCTCCGTCTTTGTCTACGTCTTTGTCTCCGTCTTTGTCTCCGTCCACGTCTCCTGCCCCTCTGTCTCTGTCTCTGTCTCAGTCTCTGTCTCTGTCTCTGTCTGTGCCTCTGTCTCTGTCTCTGTTTCTGTCTCTGTCGCTGCCTCTGTCTCTGTCTCTGTTTCCGCCGCTTTTCCTGTCTCTGTCTATGTCTCTGTCTCTGTCCTGTTCTCTGTCTCTGCCTCTGTTCCATTCTCTGTCTCCGCCTCTGCCTCTGTCTCCGTCTTTGTCTCCATCTTTGTCTCCGTCTTTGTCTCCGTCTTAGTCGCCGTCTTTGTCTCCGTCGTCGTCTTCCTCTTCGTCTCCGTCTTTGTCTCCGTCTTTGTCACCGTCGTTGTCTCCGTCTTTGCCTCCGTCTCTGTCTCCCTCTTTGTCTCCGTCTTTCTACCTGTCTTTGTCTCCGTATTTGTGTCCATCTTTGCCTCCGTCTTTGTCTCCGTCTTTGTCTCCGTCCACGTCTCCTGCCCCTCTGTCTCTGTCTCTGTCTCAGTCTCTGCTTCTGTCTCCGTCTTTGTCTCCGTCTATGTCACCGTCTTTGTCTCCGTCTTTGTCTCCGTCTTTGTCACCGTCTTTGTCTCCGTCTTTGTCTCCGTCCACGTCTCCTGCCGCTCTGTCTCTGTCTCTGTCTCAGTCTCTGTCTCTGTCCCTGTCTCTGTCTCTGTCTCTGTCTCTGTTTCTGTCTCTGCCTCTGTCTCTGTCTCTGTCTCTGTCTCTGTCCCTGTCTCTGTCTCTGTCTCTGCCTCTGTCTCCGTCTGTGGCTCTGTCTTTGTCTCATGCGCCTCTGTCTTTGTCTCTGTCTGTGTCTCTGTCTGTGCCTCTGTCTCTGTCTCTGTTTCTGTCTCTGTCGCTGCCGCTGTCTCTGTCTCTGTCTCCATCTTTGTCTGCGTCTTTGTCTCCGTCCTTGTCACCGTCTTTATCTCCGTCGTCGTCTTCCTCTTCGTCTCCGTCTTTGTGTCCGTCTTTGTCTCCGTCCTTGTCTCCGCCGGTGTCTCTGTCCGTGTCTCCTGCCCCTCTGTCTCGGTCGTTGTCTCATGCGCGTCTGACTCTGTCTCTGTCTCTGTCTCTGTCTCTGCCTCTGTCTCTGTCTGTGTCTCTGTCTGTGCCTCTGTCCCTGTCTCTGTCTCTGTCTCTGTCTCTGTCTCTGTCTCTGTCTCTGTCTCTGTCTCTGTCTCTGTCTCTGTCTCTGTCTCTGTCTCTGTCTCTGTCTCTGTCTCTGTCTCTGTCTCTGTCTCTGTCTCTGTCTCTGTCTCTGTCTCTGTCTCTGTCTCTGTCTCTGTCTCTGTCTCTGTCTCTGTCTCTGTCTCTGTCTCTGTCTCTGTCTCTGTCTCTGTCTCTGTCTCCGTCTCTGTTTCTGTCTTTGCCTCTGTCTCAGTCTCTGTCTCTGTCTGTGTCTCCGCCTCTGTCTCCGCCTTTGCCTCTGCCTTTGTGTCCGTATTTGTCTCCGTCTGTGTCACCGTCTTTGTCTCCGTCGTCGTCTTCCTCTTCGTCTCCGTCTTTGTCTCCGTCTTTGTCACCGTCGTTGTCTCCGTCTTTGTCACCGTCTTTGTCTCCGTACTTGTCTCCGTCTGTGTCTCCATATTTGTCTCCGTCTTTGTCTCCGTCTTTGCCTCCGTCTTTGTCTCCGTATATGTCTCTGTCTGTGTCTCCATTTTTGTCTCCGCCTTTGTCTCCGTCTTTGTCTCCGTCGTCGTCTTCCTCTTCGTCTCCGTCTTTGTCTCCGTCTTTGTCACACTCTTTGTCTCCGTCCACGTCTCCTGCCCCTCTGTCTCTGTCTCTGTCTCAGTCTCTGTCTTTGTCTCTGTCTCTGTCTCTGTCTCTGTCTCTGTTTCTGTCTCTGCCTCTGTCTCTGTCTCTGTCGCTGCCTCTGTCTCTGTCTCTGTCTCTCTCTCTTTTCCTGTCTCTGTCTCTGTCTCTGTCTCTGCCCCTGTCCCTGTCTCTGTCTCTGTCTCTGTCTCTGTCTCTGTCTCTGTCTCTGTCTCTGTCTCTGTCTCTGTCTCTGTCTCTGTCTCTGTCTCTGTCTCTGTCTCTGTCTCTGTCTCTGTCTCTGTCTCTGTCTCTGTCTCTGTCTCTGTCTCTGTCTCTGTCTCTGTCTCTGTCTCTGTCTCTGTCTCTGTCTCTGTCTCTGTCTCTGTCTCTGCCTCTGTTCCCTTCTGTCTCCGCCTCTGCCTCTGTCTCCGTCTTTGTCTCCATCTTTGTCTCCGTCTTTCTCTCCGTCTTTGTCACCGTCTTTGTCTCCGTCGTCGTCTTCCTCTTCTTCTCCGTCTTTGTCACCGTCTTTGTCTGCATCGTCGTCTTCCTCTTCGTCTCCGTCTTTGTCTCCGTCTTTGTCACCGTCTTTGTCTCCGTCTTTGTCTCCGTCTTTGTCTACGTCGTTGTCTCCGTCTTTGTCTCCGTCTCAGTCTCTGCCTCTGCATTGGTATCTGTCTCCGTCTTTGTCTTCGTCTTTGTCTGTGTCATTGTTTCCGTCTTTGTCTCCTGCCCCTCTGTCTCCGTCTCTCTCTTTCTCTCTGTCTCTGTCCCGGTCCCTGTCCCTGTCCCTGTCCCTGCCTCTGTCTCTGTCTCTGTCTCTGTCTCTGTCTCTGTCCCTGTCCCTGTCTCTGTCTCGGTCTCTGTCTCCGTCTTGGTGTCCGTCTTTGTCTCCGTCTTCGTCTTCCTCTTTGTTTCCGCCTTTGTCTCCGTCTTTGTCTCCTGCGCCAGGGTCACCGCCTTTGTCTCCTGCCCCTCTGTTTCTGTCGCTCTCTCTGTCTCTGTCTGTGTCTCTGTCTCTGTCACTGTCTCTGTCTCTGTCCCTGTTTCTGTCTCTGTCTCGGTCTCTGTCGCTGTCTCTGTCTCTGTCTCCGTCTTTGTCTCCGTCTTTGTATCCGTCTTTGTCTCCACCCATGTCTCCTGCCCCTCTGTCTCGGTCTTTGTGTCGTGCGCCTCTGGCTTTGTCTCTGTCTGTGTCTCTGTCTGTGCCTCTGTCTCTGTCTCTGTATCGGACTCTGTCTCCGTCTCTGTCTTCGTCTTTGTCTCCGTCTTTGTCTCTGTCTTTGTCGCCGTATTTGTCTCGGTCTGTGTCTCCATCTTTGTCTCCGTCTTTTTCTCCGTCTTTGCCTCCGTTTTTGTCTCCGTATTTGTCTTCGTCTGTGTCGCCATCTTTGTCTCCGACTTCGTCTCCGTCATTGTCTCCGTCGCCGTCGTCGTCTTCCTCTTCGTGTCCGTCTTTGTCTCCGTCTTTGTCACCGTCTTTGTCTCCGCCTTTGTCTCCGTCCGTGTCTGCTGCCCCTCTGTCTCGGTCTTTGTCTCATGCGCGTCTCTCTCTCTCTCTGTGTCTGTCTGTGTCTCCGTCTCTGTCTCCGTCTCTGTCTCCGCCTTTGCCTCTGCCTTTGTCTCCCTATTTGTCTCTGTCTGTGTCTCCATCTCTGTCTCCGTCTCTTTCTCTGTCTCTGTCTCTGTCTCTGTCTGTGTCTTTGTCTCCGCCTTTGTCTCCGTCTCTGTCTCTGTCTCTGTCTCTGTTTCTGTCTCTGTCGCTGCCTCTGTCTCTGTCTCTGTCTCTCTGTCTTTTCCTGTCCCTGTCTCTGTCTCTGTCTCTACCCCTGTCCCTGTCTCTGTCTCTGTCTCTGTCTCTGTCTCCGTCTCTTTCTCTGTCTCTGTCTATGTCTCTGTCTCTGTCTCTGTCTTTGTATCCGTCTTTGTCTCCGTCTTTGTCACCGTCTTTGTCTCCGCCGTCGTCTTCCTCTTCGTCTCCGTCTTTGTCTCCGTCTTTGACACCGTCTTTGTCTCCGTCTTTGTCTCCGTCTTTGTCTACGTCTTTGTCTCCGTCTTTGTCTTCGTCCATGTCTCCTGCCCCTCTGTCTAGGCCTCTGCCTCATGCGCCTCTATCTCTGTCTCTGTCTGTTTCTATGTCTCTGTGTCTGCCTCTGCATCGGTCTCTGTCCCTGTCCCTGTCTCTGTCTCTGTCTCTGTCCCTGTCTCTGCCACTGTCTCTGTCCCCGTCTCTGTCTCTGGCTCTGTCTCTGTCTTTGTCTCCATCTTTGTCTCCGTCTTTGCCTCCGTCTTTGTCTCCGTCCTCGTCTTCCTCTTCGTCTCCGTCTTTGTCTCCGTCTATGTCACCGTCTTTGTCTCCGTCTTTGTCTCCGTCTTTGTCTCCGTCTTTGTCTACGTCTTTGTCTCCGTCTTTGTCTCCGTCCACGTCTCCTGCCCCTCTGTCTCTGTCTGTGTCTCTGTCTCTGTCACTGTCTCTGTCTCTGTCCCTGTTTCTGTCTCTGTCTCGGTCTCTGTCTCTGTCTCTGTCTCTGTCTCCGTCTTTGTCTCCGTCTTTGTATCCGTCTTTGTCTCCGTCGCCGTCGCCGTCTTCCTCTTCGTGTCCGTCTTTGTCTCCGTCTTTGTCACCGTCTTTGTCTCCCCCTTTGTCTCCGTCCGTGTCTGCTGCCCCTCTGTCTCGGTCTTTGTCTCATGCGCGTCTCTCTCTCTCTCTGTCTCTGTCTGTGTCTCCGTCTCTGTCTCCGCCTTTGCCTCTGCCTTTGTCTCCCTATTTGTCTCTGTCTGTGTCACCATCTCTGTCTCCGTCTCTTTCTCTGTCTCTGTCTCTGTCTCTGTCCCTGTCCCTGTCTCTGTCTCGGTCTCTGTCTCCGTCTTTGTGTCCGTCTTTGTCTCCGTCTTCGTCGTCCTCTTTGTTTCCGCCTTTGTCTCCGTCTTTGTCTCCTGCGCCAGCGTCCCCGCCTTTGTCTCCTGACCCTCTGTTTCCGTCGCTCTTTCTGCCTCTGTCTGTGTCTCTGTCTCCGTCTCTTTCTCTGTCTCTGTCTATGTCTCTGTCTCTCTCTCTGTCTTTGTATCCGTCTTTGTCTCCGTCTTTGTCACCGTCTTTGTCTCCGCCGTCGTCTTCCTCTTCGTCTCCGTCTTTGTCTCCGTCTTTGTCACCGTCTTTGTCTCCGTCTTTGTCTCCGTCTTTGTCTACGTCTTTGTCTCCGTCTTTGTCTCCGTCCACGTCTCCTGCCCCTCTGCCTCTGTCTCTGTCTCAGTCTCTGTCTCTGTCTCTGTCTGTGCCTCTGTCTCTGTCTCTGTTTCTGTCTCTGTCGCTGCCTCTGTCTCTGTCTCTGTCTCCGCCTCTTTTCCTGTCTCTGTCTATGTCTCTGTCTCTGTCCTGTTCTCTGTCTCTGCCTCTGTTCCATTCTCTGTCTCCGCCTCTGCCTCTGTCTCCGTCTTTGTCTCCATCTTTGTCTCCGTCTTTGTCTCCGTCTTAGTCGCCGTCTTTGTCTCCGTCGTCGTCTTCCTCTTCGTCTCCGTCTTTGTCTCCGTCTTTGTCACCGTCGTTGTCTCCCTCTTTGTCTCCGTCTTTCTACCTGTCTTTGTCTCCGTATTTGTGTCCATCTTTGCCTCCGTCTTTGTCTCCGTCTTTGTCTCCGTCCACGTCTCCTGCCCCTCTGTCTCTGTCTCTGTCTCAGTCTCTGCTTCTGTCTCTGTCTGTGGCTCTGTCTTTCTCTCATGCGCCTCTGTCTTTGTCTCTGTCTGTGTCTCTGCCTCTGTCTCTGTCCTTGTCTCCATCCTTGTCTCCGTCTTTGTCTCCGTCTTTGTCTCCGTCCTCGTCTTCCTCTTCGTCTCCGTCTTTGTCTCCGTCTATGTCACCGTCTTTGTCTCCGTCTTTGTCTCCGTCTTTGTCACCGTCTTTGTCTCCGTCTTTGTCTCCGTCCACGTCTCCGGCCCCTCTGTCTCTGTCTCTGTCTCAGTCTCTGTCTCTGTCCCTGTCTCTGTCTCTGTCTCTGTCTCTGTTTCTGTCTCTGCCTCTGTCTCTGTCTCTGTCTCTGTCTCTGTCTCTGTCTCTGTCCCTGTGTCTGTCTCTGTCTCTGCCTCTGTCTCCGTCTGTGGCTCTGTCTTTGTCTCATGCGCCTCTGTCTTTGTCTCTGTCTGTGTCTCTGTCTGTGCCTCTGTCTCTGTCTCTGTTTCTGTCTCTGTCGCTGCCTCTGTCTCTGTCTCTGTCTCTGTCTCCATCTTTGTCTGCGTCTTTGTCTCCGTCTTTGTCACCGTCTTTATCTCCGTCGTCGTCTTCCTCTTCGTCTCCGTCTTTGTGTCCGTCTTTGTCTCCGTCCTTGTCTCCGCCGGTGTCTCTCTCCGTGTCTCCTGCCCCTCTGTCTCGGTCGTTGTCTCATGCGCGTCTGACTCTGTCTCTGTCTCTGTCTCTGTCTCTGTCTCTGCCTCTGTCTCTGTCTGTGGCTCTGTCTTTGTCTCATGCGCCTCTGTCTTTGTCTCTGTCTGTGTCTCTGTCTGTGCCTCTGTCTCTGTCTCTGTTTCTGCCTCTGTCTCTCTCTCTGTCTCTGTCTCTGTCTCTGCCCCTGTCCCTGTCTCTGTCTCTGTCTCTGTCTCTGTCTCCGTCCCTGTCCCTGTCCCTGTCCCTGGCTCTGTCTCTGGCTCTGTCTCTGTCTCTGTCTCTGTCCCTGTCCCTGTCTCTGTCTCGGTCTCTGTCTCCGTCTTTGTGTCCGTCTTTGTCTCCGTCTTCGTCGTCCTCTTTGTTTCCGCCTTTGTCTCCGTCTTTGTCTCCTGCGCCAGGGTCCCCGCCTTTGTCTCCTGCCCCTCTGTTTCTGTCGCTCTCTCTGTCTCTGTCTGTGTCTCTGTCTCTGTCTCTGTCTCTGTCCCTGTTTCTGTCTCTGTCTCGGTCTCTGTCTCTGTCTCTGTCTCTGTCTCCGTCTTTGTCTCCGTCTTTGTATCCGTCTTTGTCTCCACCCTTGTCTCCTGCCCCTCTGTCTCGGTCTTTGTGTCATGCGCCTCTGTCTTTGTCTCTGTCTGTGTCTCTGTCTGTGCCCCTGTCTCTGTCTCTGTATCGGACTCTGTCTCCGTCTCTGTCTTCGTCTTTGTCTCCGTCTTTGTCTCTGTCTTTGTCTCCGTATTTGTCTCGGTCTGTGTCTCCATCTTTCTCTCCGTCTTTGTCTCCGTCTTTGCCTCCGTCTTTGTCTCCGTATTTGTCTTCGTCTGTGTCGCCATCTTTGTCTCCGACTTCGTCTCCGTCTTTGTCTCCGTCGCCGTCGCCGTCTTCCTCTTCGTGTCCGTCTTTGTCTCCGTCTTTGTCACCGTCTTTGTCTCCCCCTTTGTCTCCGTCCGTGTCTGCTGCCCCTCTGTCTCGGTCTTTGTCTCATGCGCGTCTCTCTCTCTCTCTGTCTCTGTCTGTGTCTCCGTCTCTGTCTCCGCCTTTGCCTCTGCCTTTGTCTCCCTATTTGTCTCTGTCTGTGTCACCATCTCTGTCTCCGTCTCTTTCTCTGTCTCTGTCTCTGTCTCTGTCCCTGTCCCTGTCTCTGTCTCGGTCTCTGTCTCCGTCTTTGTGTCCGTCTTTGTCTCCGTCTTCGTCGTCCTCTTTGTTTCCGCCTTTGTCTCCGTCTTTGTCTCCTGCGCCAGGGTCCCCGCCTTTGTCTCCTGACCCTCTGTTTCCGTCGCTCTTTCTGCCTCTGTCTGTGTCTCTGTCTCCGTCTCTTTCTCTGTCTCTGTCTATGTCTCTGTCTCTCTCTCTGTCTTTGTATCCGTCTTTGTCTCCGTCTTTGTCACCGTCTTTGTCTCCGCCGTCGTCTTCCTCTTCGTTTCCGTCTTTGTCTCTGTCTTTGTCACCGTCTTTGTCTCCGTCTTTGTCTCCGTCTTTGTCTACGTCTTTGTCTCCGTCTTTGTCTTCGTCCATGTCTCCTGCCCCTCTGTCTAGGCCTCTGCCTCATGCGCCTCTATCTCTGTCTCTGTCTGTTTCTATGTCTCTGTGTCTGCCTCTGTATCGGTCTCTGTCCCTGTCCGTGTCTCTGTCTCTGTCTCTGTCCCTGTCTCTGCCACTGTCTCTGTCCCCGTCTCTGTCTCTGGCTCTGTCTCTGTCTTTGTCTCCATCTTTGTCTCCGTCTTTGTCTCCGTCTTTGTCTCCGTCCTCGTCTTCCTCTTCGTCTCCGTCTTTGTCTCCGTCTATGTCACCGTCTTTGTCTCCGCCGTCGTCTTCCTCTTCGTCTCCGTCTTTGTCTCTGTCTCTGTCTCTGACTCTGTCTCTGTCTCTGTCTCTGTCTCTGTCTCTGTCTCTGTCCTGTCTCTGTCTCTGTCTCTGTCCCTGTCCTGTTCTCTGTCTCTGCCTCTGTTCCATTCTCTGTCTCCGCCTCTGCCTCTGTCTCCGTCTTTGTCTCCATCTTTGTCTCCGTCTTTGTCTCCGTCTTAGTCGCCGTCTTTGTCTCCGTCGTCGTCTTCCTCTTCGTCTCCGTCTTTGTCTCCGTCTTTGTCACCGTCGTTGTCTCCGTCTTTGCCTCCGTCTCTGTCTCCCTCTTTGTCTCCGTCTTTCTACCTGTCTTTGTCTCCGTATTTGTGTCCATCTTTGCCTCCGTCTTTGTCTCCGTCTTTGTCTCCGTCCACGTCTCCTGCCCCTCTGTCTCTGTCTCTGTCTCAGTCTCTGCTTCTGTCTCTGTCTGTGGCTCTGTCTTTCTCTCATGCGCCTCTGTCTTTGTCTCTGTCTGTGTCTCTGCCTCTGTCTCTGTCCTTGTCTCCATCCTTGTCTCCGTCTTTGTCTCCGTCTTTCTACCTGTCTTTGTCTCCGTATTTGTGTCCATCTTTGCCTCCGTCTTTGTCTCCGTCTTTGTCTCCGTCCACGTCTCCTGCCCCTCTGTCTCTGTCTCTGTCTCAGTCTCTGTCTCTATCTCTGTCTCTGGCTCTGTCTCTGTTTCTGTCGATGCCTCTGTCTCTGTATCGGACTTCGTCTCCGTCTTTGTCTTCGTCTTTGTCTCCGTCTTTGCCTCGGTCTTTGTCCCCGTATTTGTCTCCGTCTGTGTCAACATCTTTGTCTCCGCCTTTGTCTCCGTCTTTGTCTCCGTCGTCGTCGTCCTGTTCGTCTCCGTCTTTGTCTCCGTCTTTGTCTCCGTCTCTGTCTACGTCTTTGTCTACGTCTTTGTCTCCCTCTTTGTCTCCGTCTTTGTCTCTGTCTCTGTCTCTGACTCTGTCTCTGTCTCTGTCTCTGTCTCTGTCTCCGTCTCTTTCTCTGTCGCGGGCTCTGTCTCTGTCTCTGTCTCTGTCTCTGTCTCTGTCTCTGTCTCTGTCTCTGTCTCTGTCTCTGTCTCTGTCCCTCTCTGTCTCCGTCCCCGTCTCTGTCTCTGTCTCTGTCATTGGCTCCATCTCTGTCTCTGTCTCAGTCTCTGTCTCTGTCTCTGTCTCTGTCTCTGTCTCTGTCTCTGTCTCTGTATCGGACTCTGTCTCCGTCTCTGTCTTCGTCTTTGTCTCCGTCTTTGTCTCTGTCTTTGTCTCCGTATTTGTCTCATTATTTGTCTCCGTCTGTGTCGCCACCTTTGCCTCCGCCTTTGTCTCCGTCTTTGTCTCCGTCGCCGTCTTCCTCTTCGTGTCCGTCTTTGTCTCCGTCTATGTCACCGTCTTTGTCTCCGTCTTTGTCTCCGTCCGTGTCTCCTGCCCCTCTGTTTCTGTCGCTCTCTCTGTCTCTGTCTGTGTCTCTGTCTCCGTCTCTATCTCTGTCTCCGTCCCTGTCTCTGTCCCTGTCTCTGTCTCTGTCTCTGTCTCTGTCCCTGTCTCTGTCTCTGTATCCGCCGCTGTCTCTGTCTCTGTGTCCATCTCTGTCTCTGTCTCAGTCTCTGTCTCTGTCTCTGTCTCTGTCTGTGTCTCTGCCTCTGTCTCCGTCTCTGCCGCTGTCTGTGCCTCTGTCGTTGTCTCTGTCTATGTATATGTCTGTTTCTCTGCCTCTGTCTCCGTCTCTGCCGCTGTCTGTGTCTCTGTCTCCGTCTCCATCTCTGTCTCTGTCTCTGTCATTGGCTCCATCTCTGTCTCTGTCTCAGTCTCTGTCTCTGTCTCTGTCTCTGTCTCTGTCTCTGTCTCTGTCTCTGTCTCTATCTCTGTCTCTGTCTCTGTCCTGCCTCTGTCTCTGTCTCTGCCTCTGTCTCTGTCTGTGGCTCTGTCTTTGTCTCATGCGCCTCTGTCTTTGTCTCTGTCTCTGTCTCTGTCTCTGCCTCTGTCTCTGTCCCTGTCTCTGTCTCCGTCTCCGTCTCTGTCTCTGTCTGTGTCATTGGCTCCATCTCTGTCTCTGTCTCTGTCTCTGTCTCTGTCTCTGTTTCTGTCTCTGTCTCTGTCTCTGTCTCTGTCTCTGTCTCTGTCTCTGTCTCTGTCTCTGTCTCTGTCTCTGTCCTGTCTCTGTCTCTGTCTCTGCCTCTGTCTCTGTCTCTGTCTCTGTCTCTGTCCCTGTCTCTGTCTCTGTCTCTGTCTGTGTCTGTGTCTCTGTCTCTGTCTCTGTATCGGACTCTGTCTCCGTCTCTGTCTTCGTCTTTGTCTCCGTCTTTGTCTCTGTCTTTGTCTCCGTATTTGTCTCCGTCTGTGTCTCCATCTTTGTCTCCGTCTTTGTCTCCGTCTTTGCCTCCCTCCTTGTCTCCGTATTTGTCTCCGTCTGTGTCGCCATCTTTGCCACCGCCTTTGTCTCCGTCTTTGTCTCCGTCGCCGTCTTCCTATTCGTGTCCGTCTTTGTCACCGTCTTTGTCTCCGTCTTTGTCTCCGTCCGTGTCTCCTGCCCCTCTGTTTCTGTCGCTCTCTCTGTCTCTGTCTGTGTCTCTGTCTCCGTCTCTGTCTCTGTCTCTGTCTCTGTATCTGTCTCTGTCTCTGTCTCTGTCTCTGTCTCTGTCTCTGTCTCTGTCTCTGTCTCTGTCTCTGTCTCTGTCTCTGTCTGTGTCTCTGCCTCTGTCGCCGTCTCTGCCGCTGTCTGTGTCTCTGTCGCTGTCTCTGTCTCCATCTCTGTCTCTGTCTCTGTCATTGGCTCCATCTCTGTCTCTGTCTCAGTCTCTGTCTCTGTCTCTGTCTCAGTCTCTGTCTCTGTCTCTGTCTCTGTCTCTGTCTCAGTCTCTGTCTCTGTCGCTGTCTCTGTCTCTGTCTCTGTCCCTGTCTCTGTCCCTGTCTCTGTCTCTGTCTCTGTCTCTGTCTCTGTCTCTGTCTCTGGCTCTGTCTCTGTCTTTGTCTCCATCTTTGTCTGCGTCTTTGTCTCCGGCTTGGTCCCCGTCCTCGTCTTCCTCTTCGTCTCCGTCTTTGTCTCCGTCTATGTCACCGTCTTTGCCTCCCTCTTTGTCTCCGTATTTTTCTCCGTCTGTGTCGCCATCTTTGCCTCCGCCTTTGTCTCCGTCTTTTTCTCCGTCGCCGTCTTCCTCTTCGTGTCCGTCTTTGTCTCCGTCCTTGTCACCGTCTTTGTCTCCGTCTTTGTCTCCGTCCGTGTCTCCTGCCCCTCTGTTTCTGTTGCTCTCTCTGTCTCTGTCTGTGTCTCTCTCTCCGTCTCTGTCTCTGTCTCTGTCTGTGTCTCTGCCTCTGTCGCCGTCTCTGCCGCTGTCTGTGTCTCTGTCGCTGTCTCTGTCTCTGTCTCTGTCTATGTCTCTGTCTCTGCCTCTGTCTTTGTCCCTGTCTCTGTCCCTGTCTCTGTCTCCGTCTCTGTCTCTGTCTCTGTCTCTGTCTCTGTCTCTGTCTCTGTCTCTGTCTTCGTCTCCGTCTCTGTCTCTGTCTCTGTCATTGGCTCCATCTCAGTCTCTGTCTCAGTCTCTGTCTCTGTCTCTGTCTCTGTCTCTGTCTCTGTCTCTGTCTCTGTCTCTGTCTCTGTCTCTGTCTCTGTCTCTGTCCATGTCTCTGTCTCTGTCTCCGTCTTTGTACCTGTCCTTGTATCCGTATTTGTGTCCGTCTGTGTCTCCAGATTTGTCTCCGTCTTTGTCTACGTCTTTGTCTCCGTCGTCGTCTTCCTCTTCGTCTCCGTCTTTGCCTCCGTCTTTGTCACCGTCTTTGTCTCCGTATTTGTCTCCGTCTGTGTCTCCATATTTGTCTCCGTCTTTGTCTCCGTCTTTGTCTCCGTCTTTGCCTCCGTCTTTGTCTCCGTATTTGTCTCTATCTGTGTCTCCATCTTTGTCACCGCCTTTGTCTCCGTCTTTGTCTCCGTCGTCGTCTTCCTCTTCGTCTCCGTCTTTGTCTCCGTCTTTGTCACCGTCTTTTTCTCCGTCTTTGTCTCCGTCCACGTCTCCTGCCCCTCTGTCTCTGTCTCTGTCTCTGTCTCTGCCTCTGTCTCTGTCTCTGTCTCTGCCTCTGTCTCTGTCTCTGTCTCTGTCTCTGTCTCTGTCTCTGTCTCTGTCTCTGTCTCTGTCTCTGTCTCCGTCTCTGTCTCTGTCTCTGTCTCTGTATCGGACTCTGTCTCCGTCTTTGTCTTCGTCGTCGTCTTCCTCTTTGTCTCCGTCTTTGTCTCTGTCTTTGTCTCCATCTTTGTCTCCGTCTTTGTCTCCGTCTTTGCCTCCGTCTTTGTCTCCGTCTTTGTCTCCGTCTTTGTGTCCGTCTTTGTCCCCGTCTTTGTCTCCGTGTTTGTCTCCGCCTTTGTCTACGTCTTTGTGTCCGTCTTTGTCTCCGTCCATGTCTCCTGCCCCCCTGTCTCGGCCTTTGTCTCATGCGCCTTTGTCTCAGTCTCTGTCTGTGTCTATGTCTCTGTCTCTGCCTCTGCATCGGTCTCTGTCCCTGTCCCTGTCTCTGTCTCTGTCTCTGTCCCTGTCTCTGTCTCTGTCTCTGCCTCTGTCTCTGTCCCCGTCTTTGTCTCCGTCTCTGTCCCTGTCTCTGTCTCTGTCTCTGTCTCTGGCTCTGTCTCTGTCTTTGTCTCCATCTTTGTCTCCGTCTTTGTCTCCGTCTTTGTCTCCGTCCTCGTCTTCCTCTTCGTCTCCGTCTTTGTCTCCGTCTATGTCACCGTCTTTGTCTCCGTCTTTTTCTCCGTCTCTGTCTACGTCTTTGTCTACGTCTTTGTCTCCGTCTTTGTCTCCGTCTTTGTCTCTGTCTTTGTCTCTGTCTCTGTCTCTGACTCTGTCTCTGTTTCTGTCGATGCCTCTGTCTCTGTCTCTGTCTCTGTATCGGACTTCGTCTCCGTCTTTGTCTTCGTCTTTTTCTCCGTCCACGTCTCCTGCCCCTCTGTCTCTGTCTCTGTCTCAGTCTCTGTCTCTATCTCTGTCTCTGGCTCTGTCTCTGTTTCTGTCGATGCCTCTGTCTCTGTCTCTGTCTCTGTATCGGACTCTGTCTCCGTCCCTGTCTTCGTCTTTGTCTCCGTCTTTGTCTCTGTCTTTGTCTCCGTATTTGTCTCATTATTTGTCTCCGTCTGTGTCGCCACCTTTGCCTCCGCCTTTGTCTCCGTCTTTGTCTCGGTCGCCGTCTTCCTCTTCGTGTCCGTCTTTGTCTCCGTCTATGTCACCGTCTTTGTCTCCGTCTTTGTCTCCGTCCGTGTCTCCTGCCCCTCTGTTTCTGTCGCTCTCTCTGTCTCTGTGTGTCTCTATCTCCGTCTCTATCTCTGTCTCTGTCCCTGTCTCTGTCTCTGTCTCTGTCTCTGTCTCTGTCCCTGTCTCTGTCTCTGTATCCGCCGCTGTCTCTGTCTCTGTGTCCATCTCTGTCTCTGTCTCAGTCTCTGTCTCTGTCTCTGTCTCTGTCATTGGCTCCATCTCAGTCTCTGTCTCAGTCTCTGTCTCTGTCTCTGTCTCTGTCTCTGTCTCTGTCTCTGTCTCTGTCTCTGTCTCTGTCTCTGTCTCTGTCTCTGTCTCTGTCCCTCTCTGTCTCCGTCCCCGTCTCTGTCTCTGTCTCTGTCATTGGCTCCATCTCTGTCTCTGTCTCAGTCTCTGTCTCTGTCTCTGTCTCCGTCTCTGTATCGGACTCTGTCTCCGTCTCTGTCTTCGTCTTTGTCACCGTCTTTGTCTCCGTCTTTGTCTCCATCCGTGTTTCCTGCCCCTCTGTCTCGGTCGTTGTCTCATGCGCGTCTGTCTCTGTCTCTGTCTCTGTCTGTGTCTCTGTCTCTGTCTCTGCCTCTGTATCGGTCTCTGTCTCTGTCTCTGTCTCTGTTTCTGTCTCTGTCTCTGTCTCTGTCTCTGTCTCTGTCTCTGTCTCTGTCTCTGTCTCTGTCTCTGTCTCTGTCTCTGCCTCTGTCTCTGTCTCTGTCTCTGTCTCTGTCTCTGTCTCTGTCTCTATCTCTGTCTCTGTCTCTGCCCTGCCTCTTTCTCTGTCTCTGCCTCTGTCTCTGTCTGTGGCTTTGTCTTTGTCTCATGCGCCTCTGTCTTTGTCTCCGTCTCCGTCTCTGTCTCTGTCTGTGTCATTGGCTCCATCTCTGTCTCTGTCTCTGTCTCTGTCTGTGCCTCTGTCTGTGTCTCTGTCTCCGTCTCCGTCTCTGTCTCTGTCTCTGTCTCTGTCTCTGTCTCTGTCTCTGTCTCTGTCTGTGCCTCTGTCTGTGTCTCTGTCTCCGTCTCCGTCTCTGTCTCTGTCTCTGTCTCTGTCTCTGTCTCTGTCTCTGTCTCTGTCTCTGTCTCTGTCTCTGTCTCCATCTCTGTCTCTGTCTCTGTCTCTGTCTCTGTCTCTGTCTCTGTCTCTGTCTCTGTCTCTGTCTCTGTCTCTGTCCTGCCTCTGTCTCTGTCTCTGCCTCTGTCTCTGTCTGTGGCTCTGTCTTTGTCTCATGCGCCTCTGTCTTTGTCTCTGTCTCTGTCTCTGTCTCTGTCTCTGCCTCTGTCTCTGTCCCTGTCTCTGTCTCCGTCTCCGTCTCTGTCTCTGTCTGTGTCATTGGCTCCATCTCTGTCTCTGTCTCAGTCTCTGTCTCTGTCTCTGTCTCTGTCTCTGTCTCTGTCTCTGTTTCTGTCTCTGTCTCTGTCTCTGTCTCTGTATCTGTCTCTGTCTCTGCCTCTGTCTCTGTTTCTGTCTCTGTCTCTGTCTCTGTCTCTGTCTCTGTCTCTGTCTCTGTCTCTGTCTCTGTCTCTGTCTCTGTCTCTGTCTCTGTCCTGTCTCTGTCTCTGTCTCTGCCTCTGTCTCTGTCTGTGGCTCTGTCTTTGTCTCATGCGCCTCTGTCTTTGTCTCTGTCTCTGCCTCTGCCTCTGTCCCTGTCTCTGTCTCCGTCTCCGTCTCTGTCTCTGTCTCTGTCATTGGCTCCATCTCGGTCTCTGTCTCAGTCTCTGTCTCTGTCTCTGTCTCTGTCTCTGTCTCTGTCTCTGTCTCTGTCTCTGTCTCTGTCTCTGTCTCTGTTCCTGTCTCTGTCTCTGTCTCTGTCTCTGTCTCTGTCTCTGTCCTGTCTCTGTCTCTGTCTCCGCCTCTGTCTCTGTCTGTGGCTCTGTCTTTGTCTCTTGCGCCTCTGTCTTTGTCTCTGTCCGTGTCTCTGTCTGTGCCTCTGTCTCTGTCTCTGTTTCCGTCTCTGTCGCTGCCTCCGTCTCTGTCTCCGTCTCTCTCTCTTTTCCTGTCTCTGTCTCTGTCTCTGTCTCTGTCTCTGTCTCTGTCTCTGTCTCTGTCTCTGTCTCTGTCTCTGTTTGTGTCTCTGTCTCTGTCTCTGTCTCTGTCCCTGTCTCTGTCTCTGTCTCTGTCTCTGTCCTGTCTCTGTCTCTGTCTCTGCCTCTGTCTGTGTCTTTGTCTCCGTCTTTGTCTCTGTCTTTGTCTCCGTATTTGTCTCCGTCTTTGTCTCCATCTTTGTCTCCGTCTTTGTCACCGTCTTTGTCTTCGTCTTTGTCTCCGTCCGTGTCTCCTGCCCCTCTGTTTCTGTCGCTCTCTCTGTCTCTGTATGTGTCTCTGTCTCCGTATTTGTCTCTGTCTGTGTCTCTGTCTCTGTCTCTGTCTCTGTCTCTGTCTCTGTCTCTGTCCCTGTCTCTGTCTCCGTATCCGCCGCTGTCTCTGTCTCTGTGTCCATCTCTGTTTCTGTCTCAGTCTCTGTCTCTGTCTCTGTCTCTGTTTCTGTCTCTGTCTGTGTCTCTGCCTCTGTCTACGTCTCTGCCGCTGTCTGTGCCTCTGTCGTTATCTCTGTCTATGTCTATGTCTGTGTCTCTGCCTCTGTCTCCGTCTCTGCCGTTGTCTGTGCCTCTGTCTCCGTCTCCATCTCTGTCTCTGTCTCTGTCATTGGCTCCATCTCTGTCTCTGTCTAAGTCTCTGTCTCTGTCTCTGTCTCTGTCTCTTTCTCTGTCTCTGCCTCTGTCTCTGTTTCTGTCACTGTCTCTGTCTCTGTCTCTGTCTCTGTCTCTGTCCTGTCTCTGTCTCTGTCTCTGCCTCTGTCTCTGTCTGTGGCTCTGTCTTTGTCTCATGCGCCTCTGTCTTTGTCTCTGTCTGTGTCTCTGTCTGTGCCTCTGTCTCTGTCTCTGTTTCCGTCTCTGTTGCTGCCTCTGTCCCTGACTCCGTCTCTCTCTCTTTTCCTGTCTCGGTCTCTGTCTCTGTCTCTGTCCTGTCTCTGTCTCTGTCGCTGCCTCTGTCTCTGTCTCCGTCTCTCTCTCTTTTCCTGTCTCTCTCCCTGTCTCTGTCTCTGCCTCTGTCTCTGTCTCTGTCTCTGTCTCTATCTCTGTCTCTGTCTCTGTCTCTGTGTCTGTCTCTGTCTCTGTCTCTGTCCTGTCTCTGTCTCTGTCTCTCCCTCTGTCTGTGTCTTTGTCTCCGTCTTTGTCTCTGTCTTTGTCTCCGTATTTGTCTCCGTCTTTGTCTCCATCTTTGTCACCGTCTTTGTCTCCGTCATTGTCTCCGTCGCCGTCTTCCTCTTCGTGTCCGTCTTTGTCTCCGTCTTTGTCACCGTCTTTGTTTCCGTCTTTGTCTCCATCCGTGTTTCCTGCCCCTCTGTCTCGGTCGTTGTCTCATGCGCGTCTGTCTCTGTCTCTGTCTCTGTCTGTGTCTCTGTCTCTGTCTCTGCCTCTGTATCGGTCTCTGTCTCTGTCTCTGTCTCTGTTTCTGTCTCTGTCTTTGTCTCTGTCTCTGCCTCTGTCTCTGTCTCTGTCTCTGTCTCTGTCTCTGTCTCTGTCTATGTCTCTGTCTGTGTCTCTGTCTCCGTCTCCGTCTCTGTCTCTGTCTCTGTTTCTGTCTCTGTCTCCATCTCTGTCTCTGTCTCCGTCTCTGTCTCTATCTCTGTCTCTGTCTCTGCCTCTGTCTCTGTCCCTGTCTCTGTCTCCGTCTCCGTCTCCATCTCTGTCTCTGTCTCTGTCATTGGCTCCATCTCTGTCTCTGTCTCAGTCTCTGTCTCTGTCTCTGTCTCTGTCTCTGTCTCTGTCTCTGTCTCTGTCTCTGTCTCTGTCTCTGTCTCTGTCTCTGTCTCTGTCTCTGTCCTGCCTCTGTCTCTGTCTCTGCCTCTGTCTCTGTCTGTGGCTCTGTCTTTGTCTCATGCGCCTCTGTCTTTGTCTCTGTCTCTGTCTCTGTCTCTGTCTCTGTCTCTGTCTCCGTCTCCGTCTCTGTCTCTGTCTCTGTCATTGGCTCCATCTCTGTCTCTGTCTCAGTCTCTGTCTCTGTCTCTGTCTCTGTCTCTGTCTCTGTCTCTGTCTCTGTCTCTGTCCCTGTCTCTGTCTCTGTCTCTGTCTCTGTCTCTGTCTCTGTCTCTGTCTCTGTCTCCGTCTCTGTCTTTGTATCCGTCTTTGTCTCCGTCTTTGTCACCGTCTTTGTCTCCGCCGTCGTCTTCCTCTTTGTCTCCGTCTTTGTGTCCGTCTTTGTCACCGTCTTTGTCTCCGTGTTTGTCTCCGCCTTTGTCTACGTCTTTGTGTCCGTCTTTGTCTCCGTCCATGTCTCCTGCCCCCCTGTCTCGGCCTTTGTCTCATGCGCCTCTGTCTCTGTCTCTGTCTGTGTCTATGTCTCTGTCTCTGCCTCTGCATCGGTCTCTGTCCCTGTCCCTGTCTCTGTCTCTGTCTCTGTCTCTGTCTCTGTCTCTGTCTCTGTCTCTGCCTTTGTCTCTGTCCCCGTCTTTGTCTCCGTCTCTGTCCCTGTCTCTGTCTCTGTCTCTGTCTCTGGCTCTGTCTCTGTCTTTGTCTCCATCTTTGTCTGCGTCTTTGTCTCCGCCTTGGTCCCCGTCCTCGTCTTCCTCTTCGTCTCCGTCTTTGTCTCCGTCTATGTCACCGTCTTTGTCTCCGTCTTTGTCTCCGACTTTGTCTCCGTCTTTTTCTCCGTCCACGTCTCCTGCCCCTCTGTCTCTGTCTCTGTCTCAGTCTCTGTCCCTGTCTCTGTCTTTGTCTCTGTCTCTGTCTGTGTCTGTGTCTCTGTCTCTGTATCGGACTCTGTCTCCGTCTCTGTCTCCGTCTTTGTCTCCGTCTTTGTCTCTGTCTTTGTCTCCGTATTTGTCTCCGTCTGTGTCTCCATCTTTGTCTCCGTCTTTGTCTCCGTCTTTGCCTCCCTCTTTGTCTCCGTATTTTTCTCCGTCTGTGTCGCCATCTTTGCCTCCGCCTTTGTCTCCGTCTTTTTCTCCGTCGCCGTCTTCCTCTTCGTGTCCGTCTTTGTCTCCGTCTTTGTCACCGTCTTTGTCTCCGTCTTTGTCTCCGTCCGTGTCTCCTGCCCCTCTGTTTCTGTTGCTCTCTCTGTCTCTGTCTGTGTCTCTGTCTCCGTCTCTGTCTCTGTCTCTGTCTGTGTCTCTGCATCTGTCGCCGTCTCTGCCGCTGTCTGTGTCTCTGTCGCTGTCTCTGTCTCTGTCTCTGTCTATGTCTCTGTCTCTGCCTCTGTCTTTGTCCCTGTCTCTGTCCCTGTCTCTGTCTCCGTCTCTGTCTCTGTCTCTGCCTCTGTCTCTGTCTCTGTCTCTGCCTCTGTCTCTGTCTCTGTCTCTGTCTCTGTCTCTGTCTCTGTCTCTGTCTCTGTCTCTGTCTCTGTCTCCGTCTCTGTCTCTGTCTCTGTCTCTGTCTCTGTATCGGACTCTGTCTCCGTCTTTGTCTTCGTCGTCGTCTTCCTCTTCGTCTCCGTCTTTGTCTCTGTCTTTGTCTCCATCTTTGTCTCCGTCTTTGTCTCCGTCTTTGCCTCCGTCTTTGTCTCCGTCTTTGTCTCCGTCCGTGTTTCTTGCCCCTCTGTCTCGGTCGTTGTCTCATGCGCGTCTGTCTCTGTCTCTGTCTCTGTCTCTGTCTCTGTCTCTGTCTCTGTATCTGTCTCTGTCTCCGTCTCCGTCTCTGTCTCTGTCTCCGTCATTGGCTCCATCTCAGTCTCTGTCTCAGTCTCTGTCTCCGTCTCTGTCTCTGTCTCTGCCTCTGTCTCTGTCTCTGTCTCTGCCTCTGTCTCTGTCTCTGTCTCTGTCTCTGTCTCTGTCTCTGTCCCTGTCTCTGTCTCTGTCTCTGTCTCTGTCTGTGTCTCTGTCTCCGTCTCCGTCTCTGTCTCTGTCTCTGTCTCTGTCTCTGTCTCCATCTCTGTCTCTGTCTCTGTCTCTGTCTCTGTCTCTGTCTCTGTCTCTGTCTCTGTCTCTGTCTCTCTCTCTGTCTCTGTCTCTGCCTCTGTCTCTGTCCCTGTCTCTGTCTCCGTCTCCGTCTCTGTCTCTGTCTCTGTCATTGGCTCCATCTCTGGCTCTGTCTCAGTCTCTGTCTCCGCCTCTGTCTCTGCCTCTGTCTCTGTCTCTATCTCTGTCTCTCTTTCTGTCTCTGTCTCTGTCTCTGCCTCTGTCTCTGTCTCTGTCTCTGTCTCCGTCTCTGTCTTTGTATCCGTCTTTGTCTCCGTCTTTGTCACCGTCTTTGTCTCCGCCGTCGTCTTCCTCTTTGTCTCCGTCTTTGTGTCCGTCTTTGTCACCGTCTTTGTCTCCGTGTTTGTCTCCGCCTTTGTCTACGTCTTTGTGTCCGTCTTTGTCTCCGTCCATGTCTCCTGCCCCCCTGTCTCGGCCTTTGTCTCATGCGCCTCTGTCTCTGTCTCTGTCTGTGTCTATGTCTCTGTCTCTGCCTCTGCATCGGTCTCTGTCCCTGTCTCTGTCCCTGTCTCTGTCTCTGTCTCTGTCTCTGTCCCTGTCTCCGTCTCCGCCGCTGTCTCTGTCTCTGTCTCTGTCTCTGTCTCAGTCTCTGTCTCAGTCTCTGTCTCTGTCTCTGTCTCTGTCTGTGTCTCTGCCTCTGTCTCCGTCTCTGCCGCTGTCTGTGTCTCTGTTGCTGTCTATGTCTCTGTCTGTGTCTCTGTCTCCGTCTCCGTCTCTGTCTCTGTCTCTGTCTCTGTCTCTGTCTCCATCTCTGTCTCTGTCTCTGTCTCTGTCTCTGTCTCTGTCTCTGTCTCTGTCTCTGTCTCTCTCTCTGTCTCTGTCTCTGCCTCTGTCTCTGTCCCTGTCTCTGTCTCCGTCTCCGTCTCTGTCTCTGTCTCTGTCATTGGCTCCATCTCTGGCTCTGTCTCAGTCTCTGTCTCCGTCTCTGTCTCTGCCTCTGTCTCTGTCTCTATCTCTGTCTCTCTTTCTGTCTCTGTCTCTGTCTCTGTCTCTGTCTCTGTCTCTGTCTCTGTCTCTGTCTCTGTCTCTGTATCTGTCTCTGTCTCCGTCTCCGTCTCTGTCTCTGTCTCCGTCATTGGCTCCATCTCAGTCTCTGTCTCAGTCTCTGTCTCCGTCTCTGTCTCTGTCTCTGCCTCTGTCTCTGTCTCTGTCTCTGCCTCTGTCTCTGTCTCTGTCTCTGTCTCTGTCTCTGTTTCTGTCTCTGTCCCTGTCTCTGTCTCTGTCTCTGTCTCTGTCTGTGTCTCTGTCTCCGTCTCCGTCTCTGTCTCTGTCTCTGTCTCTGTCTCTGTCTCCATCTCTGTCTCTGTCTCTGTCTCTGTCTCTGTCTCTGTCTCTGTCTCTGTCTCTCTCTCTGTCTCTGTCTCTGCCTCTGTCTCTGTCCCTGTCTCTGTCTCCGTCTCCGTCTCTGTCTCTGTCTCTGTCATTGGCTCCATCTCTGGCTCTGTCTCAGTCTCTGTCTCCGTCTCTGTCCCTGTCTCTGTCGCTGTCTCTGTCTCTGTCTCTGTCTCTCTTTCTGTCTCAGTCTCTGTCTCTGCCTCTGTCTCTTACTCTGTCCCTGTCCCTGTCTCTGTCGCTGTCTCTGTCTCTGTCTCTGTCTCTGTCTCTGTCTCTGTCTCTGTCTCTGTCTCTGTCTCTGTCTCTGTCTCTGTCTCTGTCTGTGTCTCTGCCTCTGTCACCGTCTCTGCCGCTGTCTGTGTCTCTGTCTCCGTCTCTGTCCCTGTCTCTGTCGCTGTCTCTGTCTCTGTCTCTGTCTCTCTTTCTGTCTCAGTCTCTGTCTCTGCCTCTGTCTCTTACTCTGTCCCTGTCCCTGTCTCTGTCGCTGTCTCTGTCTCTGTCTCTGTCTCTGTCTCTGTCTCTGTCTCTGTCTCTGTCTCTGTCTCTGTCTCTGTCTCTGTCTCTGTCTGTGTCTCTGCCTCTGTCACCGTCTCTGCCGCTGTCTGTGTCTCTGTCGCTGTCTTTGTCTCTGTCTCTGTCTGTGTCTCTGTCTCCGTCTCTGTCTCTGTCTCTGTCTCTGTCTCTGTCTCTGTCTCTGTCTCTGTCTCTGTCTCTGTCTCTGTCTCTGTCCCTCTCTGTCTCCGTCCCCGTCTCTGTCTCTGTCTCTGTCATTGGCTCCATCTCTGTCTCTGTCTCAGTCTCTGTCTCTGTCTCTGTCTCCGTCTCTGTATCGGACTCTGTCTCCGTCTCTGTCTTCGTCTTTGTCTCCGTCTTTGTCTCTGTCTTTGTCTCCGTATTTGTCTCATTATTTGTCTCCGTCTGTGTCGCCACCTTTGCCTCCGCCTTTGTCTCCGTCTTTGTCTCCGTCGCCGTCTTCCTCTTCGTGTCCGTCTTTGTCTCCGTCTATGTCACCGTCTTTGTCTCCGTCTTTGTCTCCGTCCGTGTCTCCTGCCCCTCTGTTTCTGTCGCTCTCTCTGTCTCTGTCTGTGTCTCTGTCTCCGTCTCTATCTCTGTCTCTGTCCCTGTCTCTGTCTCTGTCTCTGTCTCTGTCTCTGTCTCCGTCCCTGTCTCTGTCTCTGTATCAGCCGCTGTCTCTGTCTCTGTCTCAGTCTCTGTCTCTGTCTCTGTCTCTGTCTGTGTCTCTGCCTCTGTCTCCGTCTCTGCCGCTGTCTGTGCCTCTGTCGTTGTCTCTGTCTATGTCTATGTCTGTTTCTCTGCCTCTGTCTCCGTCTCTGCCGCTGTCTGTGTCTCTGTCTCCGTCTCCATCTCTGTCTCTGTCTCTGTCATTAGCTCCATCTCTGTCTCTGTCTCAGTCTCTGTCTCTGTCTCTGTCTCTGTCTCTGTCTCTGTCTCTGTCTCTGTCTCTATCTCTGTCTCTGTCTCTGCCCTGCCTCTTTCTCTGTCTCTGCCTCTGTCTCTGTCTGTGGCTTTGTCTTTGTCTCATGCGCCTCTGTCTTTGTCTCCGTCTCCGTCTCTGTCTCTGTCTGTGTCATTGGCTCCATCTCTGTCTCTGTCTCTGTCTCTGTCTGTGCCTCTGTCTGTGTCTCTGTCTCCGTCTCCGTCTCTGTCTCTGTCTCTGTCTCTGTCTCTGTCTCTGTCTCTGTCTCTGTCTCCATCTCTGTCTCTGTCTCTGTCTCTGTCTCTGTCTCTGTCTCTGTCTCTGTCTCTGTCTCTGTCTCTGTCTCTGTCTCTGTCCTGCCTCTGTCTCTGTCTCTGCCTCTGTCTCTGTCTGTGGCTCTGTCTTTGTCTCATGCGCCTCTGTCTTTGTCTCTGTCTCTGTCTCTGTCTCTGTCTCTGTCTCTGCCTCTGTCTCTGTCCCTGTCTCTGTCTCCGTCTCCGTCTCTGTCTCTGTCTGTGTCATTGGCTCCATCTCTGTCTCTGTCTCAGTCTCTGTCTCTGTCCCTGTCTCTGTCTCTGTCTCTGTCTCTGTTTCTGTCTCTGTCTCTGTCTCTGTCTCTGTATCTGTCTCTGTCTCTGCCTCTGTCTCTGTTTCAGTCTCTGTCTCTGTCTCTGTCTCTGTCTCTGTCTCTGTCTCTGTCTCTGTCTCTGTCTCTGTCTCTGTCTCTGTCCTGTCTCTGTCTCTGTCTCTGCCTCTGTCTCTGTCTGTGGCTCTGTCTTTGTCTCATGCGCCTCTGTCTTTGTCTCTGTCTCTGTCTCTGTCTCTGTCTCTGCCTCTGCCTCTGTCCCTGTCTCTGTCTCCGTCTCCGTCTCTGTCTCTGTCTCTGTCATTGGCTCCATCTCGGTCTCTGTCTCAGTCTCTGTCTCTGTCTCTGTCTCCGTCTCTGTCTCTGTCTCTGTCCCTGTCTCTGTCTCCGTATCCGCCGCTGTCTCTGTCTCTGTGTCCATCTCTGTTTCTGTCTCAGTCTCTGTCTCTGTCTCTGTCTCTGTCTCTGTCTGTGTCTCTGCCTCTGTCTACGTCTCTGCCGCTGTCTGTGCCTCTGTCGTTATCTCTGTCTATGTCTATGTCTGTGTCTCTGCCTCTGTCTCCGTCTCTGCCGTTGTCTGTGCCTCTGTCTCCGTCTCCATCTCTGTCTCTGTCTCTGTCATTGGCTCCATCTCTGTCTCTGTCTCAGTCTCTGTCTCTGTCTCTGTCTCTGTCTCTGTCTCTTTCTCTGTCTCTGCCTCTGTCTCTGTTTCTGTCACTGTCTCTGTCTCTGTCTCTGTCTCTGTCTCTGTCTCTGTTCTGTCTCTGTCTCTGTCTCTGCCTCTGTATCTGTCTGTGGCTCTGTCTTTGTCTCATGCGCCTCTGTCTTTGTCTCTGTCTGTGTCTCTGTCTGTGCCTCTGTCTCTGTCTCTGTTTCCGTCTCTGTTGCTGCCTCTGTCCCTGACTCCGTCTCTCTCTCTTTTCCTGTCTCTGTCCCTGTCTCTGTCTCTGTCTCTGTCTCTGTCTCTGTCTCTGTCTCTGTCTCTGTCTCTATCTCTGTCTCTGTCTCTGTCTCTGTGTCTGTCTCTGTCTCTGTCTCTGTCTCTGTCTCTGTTTCTGTCTCTGTCTCTGTCTCTGTCTCTGTCCCTGTCTCTGTCTCTGTCTCTGTCTCTGTCCTGTCTCTGTCTCTGTCTCTGCCTCTGTCTGTGTCTTTGTCTCCGTCTTTCTCTCTGTCTTTGTCTCCGTATTTGTCTCCGTCTTTGTCTCCATCTTTGTCACCGTCTTTGTCTCCGTCATTGTCTCCGTCGCCGTCTTCCTCTTCGTGTCCGTCTTTGTCTCCGTCTTTGTCACCGTCTTTGTCTCCGTCTTTGTCTCCATCCGTGTTTCCTGCCCCTCTGTCTCGGTCGTTGTCTCATGCGCGTCTGTCTCTGTCTCTGTCTCTGTCTGTGTCTCTGTCTCTGTCTCTGCCTCTGTATCGGTCTCTGTCTCTGTCTCTGTCTCTGCTTCTGTCTCTGTCTTTGTCTCTGTCTCTGCCTCTGTCTCTGTCTCTGTCTCTGTCTCTGTCTCTGTCTCTGTCTATGTCTCTGCCTGTGTCTCTGTCTCCGTCTCTGTCTCTGTCTCTGTCTCTGTTTCTGTCTCTGTCTCCATCTCTGTCTCTGTCTCCGTCTCTGTCTCTGTCTCTATCTCTGTCTCTGTCTCTGCCTCTGTCTCTGTCCCTGTCTCTGTCTCCGTCTCCGTCCCCATCTCTGTCTCTGTCTCTGTCATTGGCTCCATCTCTGTCTCTGTCTCAGTCTCTGTCTCTGTCTCTGTCTCTGTCTCTGTCTCTGTCTCTGTCTCTGTCTCTGTCTCTGTCTCTGTCTCTCTCTCTGTCTCTGTCTCTGTCCTGCCTCTGTCTCTGTCTCTGCCTCTGTCTCTGTCTGTGGCTCTGTCTTTGTCTCATGCGCCTCTGTCTTTGTCTCTGTCTCTGTCTCTGTCTCTGTCTCTGTCTCTGTCTCCGTCTCCGTCTCTGTCTCTGTCTCTGTCATTGGCGCCATCTCTGTCTCTGTCTCAGTCTCTGTCTCTGTCTCTGTCTCTGTCTCTGTCTCTGTCTCTGTCTCTGTCCCTGTCTCTGTCTCTGTCTCTGTCTCTGTCTCTGTCTCTGTCTCTGTCTCTGTCTCTGTCTCTGTCTTTGTATCCGTCTTTGTCTCCGTCTTTGTCACCGTCTTTGTCTCCGCCGTCGTCTTCCTCTTTGTCTCCGTCCTTGTGTCCGTCTTTGTCACCGTCTTTGTCTCCGTGTTTGTCTCCGCCTTTGTCTACGTCTTTGTGTCCGTCTTTGTATCCGTCCATGTCTCCTGCCCCCCTGTCTCGGCCTTTGTCTCTGTCTCTGTCTGTGTCTATGTCTCTGTCTCTGCCTCTGCATCGGTCTCTGTCCCTGTCCCTGTCTCTGTCTCTGTCTCTGTCTCTGTCTCTGTCTCTGTCTCTGTCTCTGCCTCTGTCTCTGTCCCCGTCTTTGTCTCCGTCTCTGTCCCTGTCTCTGTCTCTGTCTCTGTCTCTGGCTCTGTCTCTGTCTTTGTCTCCATCTTTGTCTGCGTCTTTGTCTCCGTCTTGGTCCCCGTCCTCGTCTTCCTCTTCGTCTCCGTCTTTGTCTCCGTCTATGTCACCGTCTTTGTCTCCGTCTTTGTCTCCGACTTTGTCTCCGTCTTTTTCTCCGTCCACGTCTCCTGCCCCTCTGTCTCTGTCTCTGTCTCAGTCTCTGTCCCTGTCTCTGTCTTTGTCTCTGTCTCTGTCTGTGTCTGTGTCTCTGTCTCTGTCTCTGCCTCTGTCTCTGTCTCTGTCTCTGTCTCTGTCTCTGTCTCCGTCTCTGTCTCTGTCTCTGTCTCTGTCTCTGTATCGGACTCTGTCTCCGTCTTTGTCTTCGTCGTCGTCTTCCTCTTTGTCTCCGTCTTTGTCTCTGTCTTTGTCTCCATCTTTGTCTCCGTCTTTGTCTCTGTCTTTGCCTCCGTCTTTGTCTCCGTCTTTGTCTCCGTCCGTGTTTCTTGCCCCTCTGTCTCGGTCGTTGTCTCATGCGCGTCTGTCTCTGTCTCTGTCTGTGTCTCTGTCTCCGTCTCTGTCTCTGTCTCTGTCTGTGTCTCTGCATCTGTCGCCGTCTCTGCCGCTGTCTGTGTCTCTGTCGCTGTCTCTGTCTCTGTCTCTGTCTATGTCTCTGTCTCTGCCTCTGTCTATGTCTCTGTCTGTGTCTCTGTCTCCGTCTCCGTCTCTGTCTCTGTCTCTGTTTCTGTCTCTGTCTCCATCTCTGTCTCTGTCTCCGTCTCTGTCTCTGTCTCTATCTCTGTCTCTGTCTCTGCCTCTGTCTCTGTCCCTGTCTCTGTCTCCGTCTCCGTCTCCATCTCTGTCTCTGTCTCTGTCATTGGCTCCATCTCTGTCTCTGTCTCAGTCTCTGTCTCTGTCTCTGTCTCTGTCTCTGTCTCTGTCTCTGTCTCTGTCTCTGTCTCTGTCTCTGTCTCTGTCCTGCCTCTGTCTCTGTCTCTGCCTCTGTCTCTGTCTGTGGCTCTGTCTTTGTCTCATGCGCCTCTGTCTTTGTCTCTGTCTCTGTCTCTGTCTCTGTCTCTGTCTCTGTCTCTGTCTCCGTCTCCGTCTCTGTCTCTGTCTCTGTCATTGGCTCCATCTCTGTCTCTGTCTCAGTCTCTGTCTCTGTCTCTGTCTCTGTCTCTGTCTCTGTCTCTGTCTCTGTCCCTGTCTCTGTCTCTGTCTCTGTCTCTGTCTCTGTCTCTGTCTCTGTCTCTGTCTCTGTCTCTGTCTTTGTATCCGTCTTTGTCTCCGTCTTTGTCACCGTCTTTGTCTCCGCCGTCGTCTTCCTCTTTGTCTCCGTCCTTGTGTCCGTCTTTGTCACCGTCTTTGTCTCCGTGTTTGTCTCCGCCTTTGTCTACGTCTTTGTGTCCGTCTTTGTATCCGTCCATGTCTCCTGCCCCCCTGTCTCGGCCTTTGTCTCATGCGCCTCTGTCTCTGTCTCTGTCTGTGTCTATGTCTCTGTCTCTGCCTCTGCATCGGTCTCTGTCCCTGTCCCTGTCTCTGTCTCTGTCTCTGTCTCTGTCTCTGTCTCTGTCTCTGTCTCTGTCTCTGCCTCTGTCTCTGTCCCCGTCTTTGTCTCCGTCTCTGTCCCTGTCTCTGTCTCTGTCTCTGTCTCTGGCTCTGTCTCTGTCTTTGTCTCCATCTTTGTCTGCGTCTTTGTCTCCGTCTTGGTCCCCGTCCTCGTCTTCCTCTTCGTCTCCGTCTTTGTCTCCGTCTATATCACCGTCTTTGTCTCCGTCTTTGTCTCCGACTTTGTCTCCGTCTTTTTCTCCGTCCACGTCTCCTGCCCCTCTGTCTCTGTCTCTGTCTCAGTCTCTGTCCCTGTCTCTGTCTTTGTCTCCGTCTTTGTCTCCGTCCGTGTCTCCTGCCCCTCTGTTTCTGTTGCTCTCTCTGTCTCTGTCTGTGTCTCTGTCTCCGTCTCTGTCTCTGTCTCTGTCTGTGTCTCTGCATCTGTCGACGTCCCTGCCGCTGTCTGTGTCTCTGTCGCTGTCTCTGTCTCTGTCTCTGTCTATGTCTCTGTCTCTGCCTCTGTCTTTGTCCTTGTCTCTGTCCCTGTCTCTGTCTCCGTCTCTGTCTCTGTCTCTGCCTCTGTCTCTGTCTCTGTCTCTGCCTCTGTCTCTGTCTCTGTCTCTGTCTCTGTCTCTGTCTCTGTCTCTGTCTCTGTCTCCGTCTCTGTCTCTGTCTCTGTCTCTGTCTCTGTCTCTGTATCGGACTCTGTCTCCGTCTTTGTCTTCGTCGTCGTCTTCCTCTTTGTCTCCGTCTTTGTCTCTGTCTTTGCCTCCGTCTTTGTCTCCGTCTTTGTCTCCGTCCGTGTTTCTTGCCCCTCTGTCTCGGTCGTTGTCTCATGCGCGTCTGTCTCTGTCTCTGTCTCTGTCTCTGTCTCTGTCTCTGTCTCTGTATCTGTCTCTGTCTCCGTCTCCGTCTCTGTCTCTGTCTCCGTCATTGGCTCCATCTCAGTCTCTGTCTCAGTCCCTCTCTGTCTCCGTCCCCGTCTCTGTCTCTGTCTCTGTCATTGGCTCCATCTCTGTCTCTGTCTCAGTCTCTGTCTCTGTCTCTGTCTCCGTCTCTGTATCGGACTCTGTCTCCGTCTCTGTCTTCGTCTTTGTCTCCGTCCTTGTCTCTGTCTTTGTCTCCGTATTTGTCTCATTATTTGTCTCCGTCTGTGTCGCCACCTTTGCCTCCGCCTTTGTCTCCGTCTTTGTCTCCGTCGCCGTCTTCCTCTTCGTGTCCGTCTTTGTCTCCGTCTATGTCACCGTCTTTGTCTCCGTCTTTGTCTCCGTCCGTGTCTCCTGCCCCTCTGTTTCTGTCGCTCTCTCTGTCTCTGTCTGTGTCTCTGTCTCCGTCTCTATCTCTGTCTCTGTCCCTGTCTCTGTCTCTGTCTCTGTCTCTGTCTCTGTCTCCGTCCCTGTCTCTGTCTCTGTATCAGCCGCTGTCTCTGTCTCTGTCTCAGTCTCTGTCTCTGTCTCTGTCTCTGTCTGTGTCTCTGCCTCTGTCTCCGTCTCTGCCGCTGTCTGTGCCTCTGTCGTTGTCTCTGTCTATGTCTATGTCTGTTTCTCTGCCTCTGTCTCCGTCTCTGCCGCTGTCTGTGTCTCTGTCTCCGTCTCCATCTCTGTCTCTGTCTCTGTCATTAGCTCCATCTCTGTCTCTGTCTCAGTCTCTGTCTCTGTCTCTGTCTCTGTCTCTGTCTCTGTCTCTGTCTCTGTCTCTGTCTCTATCTCTGTCTCTGTCTCTGCCCTGCCTCTTTCTCTGTCTCTGCCTCTGTCTCTGTCTGTGGCTTTGTCTTTGTCTCATGCGCCTCTGTCTTTGTCTCCGTCTCCGTCTCTGTCTCTGTCTGTGTCATTGGCTCCATCTCTGTCTCTGTCTCTGTCTCTGTCTGTGCCTCTGTCTGTGTCTCTGTCTCCGTCTCCGTCTCTGTCTCTGTCTCTGTCTCTGTCTCTGTCTCTGTCTCTGTCTCTGTCTCCATCTCTGTCTCTGTCTCTGTCTCTGTCTCTGTCTCTGTCTCTGTCTCTGTCTCTGTCTCTGTCTCTGTCTCTGTCTCTGTCCTGCCTCTGTCTCTGTCTCTGCCTCTGTCTCTGTCTGTGGCTCTGTCTTTGTCTCATGCGCCTCTGTCTTTGTCTCTGTCTCTGTCTCTGTCTCTGTCTCTGTCTCTGCCTCTGTCTCTGTCCCTGTCTCTGTCTCCGTCTCCGTCTCTGTCTCTGTCTGTGTCATTGGCTCCATCTCTGTCTCTGTCTCAGTCTCTGTCTCTGTCCCTGTCTCTGTCTCTGTCTCTGTCTCTGTTTCTGTCTCTGTCTCTGTCTCTGTCTCTGTATCTGTCTCTGTCTCTGCCTCTGTCTCTGTTTCAGTCTCTGTCTCTGTCTCTGTCTCTGTCTCTGTCTCTGTCTCTGTCTCTGTCTCTGTCTCTGTCTCTGTCTCTGTCTCTGTCTCTGTCCTGTCTCTGTCTCTGTCTCTGCCTCTGTCTCTGTCTGTGGCTCTGTCTTTGTCTCATGCGCCTCTGTCTTTGTCTCTGTCTCTGTCTCTGTCTCTGTCTCTGCCTCTGCCTCTGTCCCTGTCTCTGTCTCCGTCTCCGTCTCTGTCTCTGTCTCTGTCATTGGCTCCATCTCGGTCTCTGTCTCAGTCTCTGTCTCTGTCTCTGTCTCCGTCTCTGTCTCTGTCTCTGTCCCTGTCTCTGTCTCCGTATCCGCCGCTGTCTCTGTCTCTGTGTCCATCTCTGTTTCTGTCTCAGTCTCTGTCTCTGTCTCTGTCTCTGTCTGTGTCTCTGCCTCTGTCTACGTCTCTGCCGCTGTCTGTGCCTCTGTCGTTATCTCTGTCTATGTCTATGTCTGTGTCTCTGCCTCTGTCTCCGTCTCTGCCGTTGTCTGTGCCTCTGTCTCCGTCTCCATCTCTGTCTCTGTCTCTGTCATTGGCTCCATCTCTGTCTCTGTCTCAGTCTCTGTCTCTGTCTCTGTCTCTGTCTCTGTCTCTTTCTCTGTCTCTGCCTCTGTCTCTGTTTCTGTCACTGTCTCTGTCTCTGTCTCTGTCTCTGTCTCTGTCTCTGTTCTGTCTCTGTCTCTGTCTCTGCCTCTGTATCTGTCTGTGGCTCTGTCTTTGTCTCATGCGCCTCTGTCTTTGTCTCTGTCTGTGTCTCTGTCTGTGCCTCTGTCTCTGTCTCTGTTTCCGTCTCTGTTGCTGCCTCTGTCCCTGACTCCGTCTCTCTCTCTTTTCCTGTCTCTGTCCCTGTCTCTGTCTCTGTCTCTGTCTCTGTCTCTGTCTCTGTCTCTGTCTCTGTCTCTATCTCTGTCTCTGTCTCTGTCTCTGTGTCTGTCTCTGTCTCTGTCTCTGTCTCTGTCTCTGTTTCTGTCTCTGTCTCTGTCTCTGTCTCTGTCCCTGTCTCTGTCTCTGTCTCTGTCTCTGTCCTGTCTCTGTCTCTGTCTCTGCCTCTGTCTGTGTCTTTGTCTCCGTCTTTCTCTCTGTCTTTGTCTCCGTATTTGTCTCCGTCTTTGTCTCCATCTTTGTCACCGTCTTTGTCTCCGTCATTGTCTCCGTCGCCGTCTTCCTCTTCGTGTCCGTCTTTGTCTCCGTCTTTGTCACCGTCTTTGTCTCCGTCTTTGTCTCCATCCGTGTTTCCTGCCCCTCTGTCTCGGTCGTTGTCTCATGCGCGTCTGTCTCTGTCTCTGTCTCTGTCTGTGTCTCTGTCTCTGTCTCTGCCTCTGTATCGGTCTCTGTCTCTGTCTCTGTCTCTGCTTCTGTCTCTGTCTTTGTCTCTGTCTCTGCCTCTGTCTCTGTCTCTGTCTCTGTCTCTGTCTCTGTCTCTGTCTATGTCTCTGCCTGTGTCTCTGTCTCCGTCTCTGTCTCTGTCTCTGTCTCTGTTTCTGTCTCTGTCTCCATCTCTGTCTCTGTCTCCGTCTCTGTCTCTGTCTCTATCTCTGTCTCTGTCTCTGCCTCTGTCTCTGTCCCTGTCTCTGTCTCCGTCTCCGTCCCCATCTCTGTCTCTGTCTCTGTCATTGGCTCCATCTCTGTCTCTGTCTCAGTCTCTGTCTCTGTCTCTGTCTCTGTCTCTGTCTCTGTCTCTGTCTCTGTCTCTGTCTCTGTCTCTGTCTCTGTCTCTCTCTCTGTCTCTGTCTCTGTCCTGCCTCTGTCTCTGTCTCTGCCTCTGTCTCTGTCTGTGGCTCTGTCTTTGTCTCATGCGCCTCTGTCTTTGTCTCTGTCTCTGTCTCTGTCTCTGTCTCTGTCTCTGTCTCCGTCTCCGTCTCTGTCTCTGTCTCTGTCATTGGCGCCATCTCTGTCTCTGTCTCAGTCTCTGTCTCTGTCTCTGTCTCTGTCTCTGTCTCTGTCTCTGTCTCTGTCCCTGTCTCTGTCTCTGTCTCTGTCTCTGTCTCTGTCTCTGTCTCTGTCTCTGTCTCTGTCTCTGTCTTTGTATCCGTCTTTGTCTCCGTCTTTGTCACCGTCTTTGTCTCCGCCGTCGTCTTCCTCTTTGTCTCCGTCCTTGTGTCCGTCTTTGTCACCGTCTTTGTCTCCGTGTTTGTCTCCGCCTTTGTCTACGTCTTTGTGTCCGTCTTTGTATCCGTCCATGTCTCCTGCCCCCCTGTCTCGGCCTTTGTCTCTGTCTCTGTCTGTGTCTATGTCTCTGTCTCTGCCTCTGCATCGGTCTCTGTCCCTGTCCCTGTCTCTGTCTCTGTCTCTGTCTCTGTCTCTGTCTCTGTCTCTGTCTCTGCCTCTGTCTCTGTCCCCGTCTTTGTCTCCGTCTCTGTCCCTGTCTCTGTCTCTGTCTCTGTCTCTGGCTCTGTCTCTGTCTTTGTCTCCATCTTTGTCTGCGTCTTTGTCTCCGTCTTGGTCCCCGTCCTCGTCTTCCTCTTCGTCTCCGTCTTTGTCTCCGTCTATGTCACCGTCTTTGTCTCCGTCTTTGTCTCCGACTTTGTCTCCGTCTTTTTCTCCGTCCACGTCTCCTGCCCCTCTGTCTCTGTCTCTGTCTCAGTCTCTGTCCCTGTCTCTGTCTTTGTCTCTGTCTCTGTCTGTGTCTGTGTCTCTGTCTCTGTCTCTGCCTCTGTCTCTGTCTCTGTCTCTGTCTCTGTCTCTGTCTCCGTCTCTGTCTCTGTCTCTGTCTCTGTCTCTGTATCGGACTCTGTCTCCGTCTTTGTCTTCGTCGTCGTCTTCCTCTTTGTCTCCGTCTTTGTCTCTGTCTTTGTCTCCATCTTTGTCTCCGTCTTTGTCTCTGTCTTTGCCTCCGTCTTTGTCTCCGTCTTTGTCTCCGTCCGTGTTTCTTGCCCCTCTGTCTCGGTCGTTGTCTCATGCGCGTCTGTCTCTGTCTCTGTCTGTGTCTCTGTCTCCGTCTCTGTCTCTGTCTCTGTCTGTGTCTCTGCATCTGTCGCCGTCTCTGCCGCTGTCTGTGTCTCTGTCGCTGTCTCTGTCTCTGTCTCTGTCTATGTCTCTGTCTCTGCCTCTGTCTATGTCTCTGTCTGTGTCTCTGTCTCCGTCTCCGTCTCTGTCTCTGTCTCTGTTTCTGTCTCTGTCTCCATCTCTGTCTCTGTCTCCGTCTCTGTCTCTGTCTCTATCTCTGTCTCTGTCTCTGCCTCTGTCTCTGTCCCTGTCTCTGTCTCCGTCTCCGTCTCCATCTCTGTCTCTGTCTCTGTCATTGGCTCCATCTCTGTCTCTGTCTCAGTCTCTGTCTCTGTCTCTGTCTCTGTCTCTGTCTCTGTCTCTGTCTCTGTCTCTGTCTCTGTCTCTGTCTCTGTCCTGCCTCTGTCTCTGTCTCTGCCTCTGTCTCTGTCTGTGGCTCTGTCTTTGTCTCATGCGCCTCTGTCTTTGTCTCTGTCTCTGTCTCTGTCTCTGTCTCTGTCTCTGTCTCTGTCTCCGTCTCCGTCTCTGTCTCTGTCTCTGTCATTGGCTCCATCTCTGTCTCTGTCTCAGTCTCTGTCTCTGTCTCTGTCTCTGTCTCTGTCTCTGTCTCTGTCTCTGTCCCTGTCTCTGTCTCTGTCTCTGTCTCTGTCTCTGTCTCTGTCTCTGTCTCTGTCTCTGTCTCTGTCTTTGTATCCGTCTTTGTCTCCGTCTTTGTCACCGTCTTTGTCTCCGCCGTCGTCTTCCTCTTTGTCTCCGTCCTTGTGTCCGTCTTTGTCACCGTCTTTGTCTCCGTGTTTGTCTCCGCCTTTGTCTACGTCTTTGTGTCCGTCTTTGTATCCGTCCATGTCTCCTGCCCCCCTGTCTCGGCCTTTGTCTCATGCGCCTCTGTCTCTGTCTCTGTCTGTGTCTATGTCTCTGTCTCTGCCTCTGCATCGGTCTCTGTCCCTGTCCCTGTCTCTGTCTCTGTCTCTGTCTCTGTCTCTGTCTCTGTCTCTGTCTCTGCCTCTGTCTCTGTCCCCGTCTTTGTCTCCGTCTCTGTCCCTGTCTCTGTCTCTGTCTCTGTCTCTGGCTCTGTCTCTGTCTTTGTCTCCATCTTTGTCTGCGTCTTTGTCTCCGTCTTGGTCCCCGTCCTCGTCTTCCTCTTCGTCTCCGTCTTTGTCTCCGTCTATATCACCGTCTTTGTCTCCGTCTTTGTCTCCGACTTTGTCTCCGTCTTTTTCTCCGTCCACGTCTCCTGCCCCTCTGTCTCTGTCTCTGTCTCAGTCTCTGTCCCTGTCTCTGTCTTTGTCTCCGTCTTTGTCTCCGTCCGTGTCTCCTGCCCCTCTGTTTCTGTTGCTCTCTCTGTCTCTGTCTGTGTCTCTGTCTCCGTCTCTGTCTCTGTCTCTGTCTGTGTCTCTGCATCTGTCGACGTCCCTGCCGCTGTCTGTGTCTCTGTCGCTGTCTCTGTCTCTGTCTCTGTCTATGTCTCTGTCTCTGCCTCTGTCTTTGTCCTTGTCTCTGTCCCTGTCTCTGTCTCCGTCTCTGTCTCTGTCTCTGCCTCTGTCTCTGTCTCTGTCTCTGCCTCTGTCTCTGTCTCTGTCTCTGTCTCTGTCTCTGTCTCTGTCTCTGTCTCTGTCTCCGTCTCTGTCTCTGTCTCTGTCTCTGTCTCTGTCTCTGTATCGGACTCTGTCTCCGTCTTTGTCTTCGTCGTCGTCTTCCTCTTTGTCTCCGTCTTTGTCTCTGTCTTTGCCTCCGTCTTTGTCTCCGTCTTTGTCTCCGTCCGTGTTTCTTGCCCCTCTGTCTCGGTCGTTGTCTCATGCGCGTCTGTCTCTGTCTCTGTCTCTGTCTCTGTCTCTGTCTCTGTCTCTGTATCTGTCTCTGTCTCCGTCTCCGTCTCTGTCTCTGTCTCCGTCATTGGCTCCATCTCAGTCTCTGTCTCAGTCTCTGTCTCTGTCTCTGTCTCTGTCTCTGTCTCTGTCTCTGTCCCTGTCTCTGTCTCTGTCTCTGTCTCTGTCTCTGCCTCTGTCTCTGTCTCTGTCTCTGTCTTTGTATCCGTCTTTGTCTCCGTCTTTGTCACCGTCTTTGTCTCCGCCGTCGTCTTCCTCTTTGTCTCCGTCTTTGTGTCCGTCTTTGTCCCCGTCTTTGTCTCCGTGTTTGTCTCCGCCTTTGTCTACGTCTTTGTGTCCGTCTTTGTCTCCGTCCATGTCTCCTGCCCCCCTGTCTCGGCCTTTGTCTCATGCGCCTCTGTCTCTGTCTCTGTCTGTGTCTATGTCTCTGTCTCTGCCTCTGCATCGGTCTCTGTCCCTGTCCCTGTCTCTGTCTCTGTCTATGTCCCTGTCTCTGTCTCTGTCTCTGTCTCTGTCTCTGTCTCTGTCTCTGTCCTGTCTCTGTCTCTGTCTCTGCCTCTGTCTGCGTCTTTGTCTCCGTCTTTGTCTCTGTCTTTGTCTCCGTATTTGTCTCCGTCTTTGTCTCCATCTTTGTCTCCGTCTTTGTCTCTGTCTTTGTCTCCGTCTTTGTCTCATTATTTGTCTCCGTCTGTGTCGCCACCTTTGCCTCCGCCTTTGTCTCCGTCTTTGTCTCCGTCGCCGTCTTCCTCTTCGTGTCCGTCTTTGTCTCCGTCTATGTCACCGTCTTTGTCTCCGTCTTTGTCTCCGTCCGTGTCTCCTGCCCCTCTGTTTCTGTCGCTCTCTCTGTCTCTGTCTGTGTCTCTGTCTCCGTCTCTATCTCTGTCTCTGTCCCTGTCTCTGTCTCTGTCTCTGTCTCTGTCTCTGTCCCTGTCTCTGTCTCTGTATCAGCCGCTGTCTCTGTCTCTGTGTCCATCTCTGTCTCTGTCTCAGTCTCTGTCTCTGTCTCTGTCTCTGTCTGTGTCTCTGCCTCTGTCTCCGTCTCTGCCGCTGTCTGTGCCTCTGTCGTTGTCTCTGTCTATGTCTATGTCTGTTTCTCTGCCTCTGTCTCCGTCTCTGCCGCTGTCTGTGTCTCTGTCTCCGTCTCCATCTCTGTCTCTGTCTCTGTCATTAGCTCCATCTCTGTCTCTGTCTCAGTCTCTGTCTCTGTCTCTGTCTCTGTCTCTGTCTCTGTCTCTATCTCTGTCTCTGTCTCTGCCCTGCCTCTTTCTCTGTCTCTGCCCTGCCTCTTTCTCTGTCTCTGCCTCTGTCTCTGTCTGTGGCTCTGTCTTTGTCTCATGCGCCTCTGTCTTTGTCTCCGTCTCCGTCTCTGTCTCTGTCTGTGTCATTGGCTCCATCTCTGTCTCTGTCTCAGTCTCTGTCTCTGTCTCTGTCTCTGTCTCTGTCTCTGTCGCTGTCTCTGTCTCTGTCTCTGTTTCTGTCTCTGTCTCTGTCTCTGTCTCTGTCTCTGTCTCTGTCTCTGTCTCTGTCTCTGTCTCTGTCTCTGTCTCTGTCTCTGTCTGTGTCTCTGCCTCTGTCGCCGTCTCTGCCGCTGTCTGTGTCTCTGTCGCTGTCTCTGTCTCTGTCTCTGTCTGTGCCTCTGTCTGTGTCTCTGTCTCCGTCTCCGTCTCTGTCTCTGTCTCTGTCTCTGTCTCTGTCTCTGTCTCTGTCTCCATCTCTGTCTCTGTCTCTGTCTCTGTCGCTGTCTCTGTCTCTGTCTCTGTCTCTGTCTCTGTCCTGCCTCTGTCTCTGTCTCTGCCTCTGTCTCTGTCTGTGGCTCTGTCTTTGTCTCATGCGCCTCTGTCTTTGTCTCTGTCTCCGTCTCTGTCTCTGCCTCTGTCTCTGTCCCTGTCTCTGTCTCCGTCTCCGTCTCTGTCTCTGTCTGTGTCATTGGCTCCATCTCTGTCTCTGTCTCAGTCTCTGTCTCTGTCTCTGTCTCTGTCTCTGTCTCTGTCTCTGTTTCTGTCTCTGTCTCTGTCTCTGTCTCTGTCTCTGTCTCTGTCTCTGTCTCTGTCTCTGTTTCTGTCTCTGTCTCTGTCTCTGTCTCTGTCTCTGTCTCTGTCTCTGTCTCTGTCTCTGTCTCTGTCTCTGTCTCTGTCCTGTCTCTGTCTCTGTCTCTGCCTCTGTCTCTGTCTGTGGCTCTGTCTTTGTCTCATGCGCCTCTGTCTTTGTCTCTGTCTCTGTCTCTGTCTCTGTCTCTGCCTCTGCCTCTGTCCATGTCTCTGTCTGCGTCTACGTCTCTGTCTCTGTCTCTGTCATTGGCTCCATCTCGGTCTCTGTCTCAGTCTCTGTCTCTGTCTCTGTCTCTGTCTCTGTCTCTGTCTCTGTCTCTGTTCCTGTCTCTGTCTCTGTCTCTGTCTCTGTCTCTGTCTCTGTCTCTGTCCTGTCTCTGTCTCTGTCTCCGCCTCTGTCTCTGTCTGTGGCTCTGTCTTTGTCTCTTGCGCCTCTGTCTTTGTCTCTGTCCGTGTCTCTGTCTGTGCCTCTGTCTCTGTCTCTGTTTCCGTCTCTGTCGCTGCCTCCGTCTCTGTCTCCGTCTCTCTCTCTTTTCCTGTCTCTGTCTCTGTCTCTGTCTCTGTCTCTGTCTCTGTCTCTGTCTCTGTCTCTGTTTGTGTCTCTGTCTCTGTCTCTGTCCCTGTCTCTGTCTCTGTCTCTGTCTCTGTCCTGTCTCTGTCTCTGTCTCTGCCTCTGTCTGTGTCTTTGTCTCCGTCTTTGTCTCTGTCTTTGTCTCCGTATTTGTCTCCGTCTTTGTCTCCATCTTTGTCTCCGTCTTTGTCACCGTCTTTGTCTCCGTCTTTGTCTCTGTCTCTGTCTCTGTCATTGGCTCCATCTCAGTCTCTGTCTCAGTCTCTGTCTCTGTCTCTGTCTCTGTCTCTGTCTCTGTCTCTGTCTCTGTCTCTGTCCTGTCTCTGTCTCTGTCTCTGTCCCTGTCCCTGTCTCTGTCTCTGTCTCTGTCTCTGTCCCTGTCTCTGTCTCTGCCTCTGTCTCTGTCCCTGTCTCTGTCTCCGTCTCCGCCGCTGTCTCTGTCTCTGTCTCTGTGTCCATCTCTGTCTCTGTCTCAGTCTCTGTCTCTGTCTCTGTCTCTGTCTGTGTCTCTGCCTCTGTCTCCGTCTCTGCCGCTGTCTGTGTCTCTGTCGCTGTCTATGTCTCTGTCTGTGTCTCTGCCTCTGTCCCCGTCTATGCCGCTGTCTGTGTCTCTGCCTCTGTCACCGTCTCTGCCGCTGTCTGTGTCTCTGTCGCTGTCTTTGTCTCTGTCTCTGTCTGTGTCTCTGTCTGTGTCTCTGTCTCCGTCTCTGTCTCTGTCTCTGTCTCTGTCTCTGTCTCTGTCTCTGTCTCTGTCTCTGTCTCTGTCTCTGTCTCTGTCTCTGTCTCTGTCTCTGTCTGTGTCTCTGCCTCTGTCCCCGTCTATGCCGCTGTCTGTGTCTCTGTCGCTGTCGCTGTCTCTGTCTCTGTCTATGTCTCTGTCTGTGTCTCTGTCTCTGTCTCTGTCTCTGTCTCTGTCTCTGTCCTGTCTCTGCCTCTGTCTCTGCCTCTGTCTCTGTCTGTGGCTCTGTCCTTGTCTCATGCGCCTCTGTCTTTGTCTCTGTCTGTGTCTCTGTCTGTGCCTCTGTCTCTGTCTCTGTCCCTGTCTCTGTCTCTGTCTCTGTCTCTGTCCCTGTCTCTGTCTCCGTATCCGCCACTGTCTCTGTATCTGTGTCCATCTCTGTCTCTGTCTCAGTCTCTGTCTCTGTCTCTGTCTCTGTCTCTGTCTCTGTCGGTGTCTCTGCCTCTGTCTCCGTCTCTGCCGCTGTCTGTGTCTCTGTCGCTGTCTCTGTCTCTGTCTCTGTCTCTGTCTCTGTCTCTGTCTCCATCTCTGTCTCTGTCTCTGTTTCTGTCTCTGTCTCTGTCTCTGTCTCTGTCCCTGTCTCTGTCTCTGTCTGTGTCTGTGTCTCTGTCTCTGTCTCTGTCTCTGTCTCTGTCTCTGTCTCTGTCTCTGTCTCTGTCTCTGTCTCTGTCTCTGTCTCTGTCTCTGTCTCTGTCTCTGTCTCTCTCCCTGTCTCTGTCTCTGTCTCTGTCTGTGTCTGTGTCTCTGTCTCTGTCTCTGTATCGGACTCTGTCTCCGTCTCTGTCTTCCTCTTTGTCTCCGTCTTTGTCTCTGTCTTTGTCTCCGTATTTGTCTCCGTCTGTGTCTCCATCTTTGTCTCCGTCTTTGTCTCCGTCTTTGCCACCCTCTTTGTCTCCGTATTTGTCTCCGTCTCTGTCGCCATCTTTGCCTCCGCCTTTGTCTCCGTCTTTGTCTCCGTCGCCGTCTTCCTCTTCGTGTCCGTCTTTGTCTCCGTCTTTGTCTCCGTCCGTGTCTCCTGCCCCTTTGTTTCTGTCACTCTCTCTGTCTCTGTCCCTGTCTCTGTCTCTGCCTCTGTCTGTGTCTCTGTCTCTGTCTCTGTCTCTGTCTCTGTCCCTGTCTCTGTCTCCGTATCCGCCGCTGTCTCTGTCTCTGTGTCCATCTCTGTCTCTGTCTCAGTCTCTGTCTCTGTCTCTGTCTCTGTCTGTGTCTCTGCCTCTGTCCCCGTCTATGCCGCTGTCTGTGTCTCTGTCGCTGTCGCTGTCTCTGTCTCTGTCTATGTCTCTGTCTGTGTCTCTGTCTCTGTCTCTGTCTCTGTCTCTGTCCTGTCTCTGCCTCTGTCTCTGCCTCTGTCTCTGTCTGTGGCTCTGTCCTTGTCTCATGCGCCTCTGTCTTTGTCTCTGTCTGTGTCTCTGTCTGTGCCTCTGTCTCTGCCTCTGTCCTGTCTCTGTCTCTGTCTCTGCCTCTGTCTCTGTCTGTGGCTCTGTCTTTGTCTCATGCGCCTCTGTCTTTGTCTCTGTCTCTGTCTCTGTCTCTGTCCCTGTCTCTGTCTCCGCCTCCGTCTCTGTCTCTGTCTCTGTCATTGGCTCCATCTCCGTCTCTGTCTCAGTCTCTGTCTCTGTCTCTGTCTCTGTCTCTGTCTCTGTCTCTGTCTCTGTCCCTGTCTCTGTCTCTGTCTCTGTCTCTGTCTCTGTCTCTGTCTCTGTCTCTGTCTCTGTCTCTGTCTCTGTCTTTGTATCCGTCTTTGTCTCCGTCTTTGTCACCGTCTTTGTCTCCGCCGTCGTCTTCCTCTTTGTCTCCGTCTTTGTGTCCGTCTTTGTCACCGTCTTTGTCTCCGTGTTTGTCTCCGCCTTTGTCTACGTCTTTGTGTCCGTCTTTGTCTCCGTCCATGTCTCCTGCCCCCCTGTCTCGGCCTTTGTCTCATGCGCATCTGTCTCTGTCTCTGTCTGTGTCTATGTCTCTGTCTCTGCCTCTGCATCGGTCTCTGTCCCTGTCCCTGTCTCTGTCTCTGTCTCTGTCTCTGTCTCTGCCTCTGTCTCTGTCCCCGCCTTTGTCTCCGTCTCTGTCCCTGTCTCTGTCTCTGTCTCTGTCTCTGGCTCTGTCTCTGTCTTTGTCTCCATCTTTGTCTGCGTCTTTGTCTCCGTCTTGGTCCCCGTCCTCGTCTTCCTCTTCGTCTCCGTCTTTGTCTCCGTCTTTGTCACCGTCTTTGTCTCCGTCTTTGTCTCCGTCCGTGTCTCCTGCCCCTCTGTTTCTGTTGCTCTCTCTGTCTCTGTCTGTGTCTCTGTCTCCGTCTCTGTCTCTGTCTCTGTCTGTGTCTCTGCATCTGTCGCCGTCTCTGCCGCTGTCTGTGTCTCTGTCGCTGTCTCTGTCTCTGTCTCTGTCTATGTCTCTGTCTCTGCCTCTGTCTTTGTCCCTGTCTCTGTCCCTGTCTCTGTCTCCGTCTCTGTCTCTGTCTCTGCCTCTGTCTCTGTCTCTGTCTCTGCCTCTGTCTCTGTCTCTGTCTCTGTCTCTGTCTCTGTCTCTGTCTCTGTCTCCGTCTCTGTCTCTGTCTCTGTCTCTGTCTCTGTATCGGACTCTGTCTCCGTCTTTGTCTTCGTCGTCGTCTTCCTCTTTGTCTCCGTCTTTGTCTCTGTCTTTGTCTCCATCTTTGTCTCCGTCTTTGTCTCCGTCTTTGCCTCCGTCTTTGTCTCCGTCTTTGTCTCCGTCCGTGTTTCTTGCCCCTCTGTCTCGGTCGTTGTCTCATGCGCGTCTGTCTCTGTCTCTGTCTCTGTCTCTGTCTCTGTATCTGTCTCTGTCTCCGTCTCCGTCTCTGTCTCTGTCTCCGTCATTGGCTCCATCTCAGTCTCTGTCTCAGTCTCTGTCTCTGTCTCTGTCTCTGTCTCTGTCTCTGTCCCTGTCTCTGTCTCTGTCTCTGTCTCTGCCTCTGTCTCTGTCTCTGTCTCTGTCTGTGTATCGGACTCTGTCTCCGTCTTTGTCACCGTCTTTGTCTCCGTCGTCGTCTTCATCTTCGTCTCCGTCTTTGTCACCGTCGTTGTCTCCGTCTTTGTTTCCGTCTTTGTCTACGTCTTTGTCTGCGTCTTTGTCTCCGACTTTGTCTCCGTCTTTGTCTCTGTCTCTGTCGCTGTCTCTGTCTCTGTCTCTGTCTCTGTCTCTGTCTCTGTCTCTGTCTCTGTCTCTGTCTCTGTCTCTGTCTCTGTCCCTGTCCCTGTCTGTGTCTGTGTCTCCGTCCCTGTCTCTGTCTCTGCCTCTGTCTCTGTCTCTGTCTCTGTCTGTGTATCGGACTCTGTCTCCGTCTTTGTCTTCGTCGCCGTCTTCCTCTTTGTCTCCATCTTTGTCTCTGTCTTTGTCTCCATCTTTATCTCCGTCTTTGTCTCCGCCTTTGTCTCCGTCTTTGTCTTCGTCGTCGTCTTCCTCTTCGTCTCCGTCTTTGTCTCCGTCTTTGTCACCGTCTTTGTCTCCGTCTTTGTCTCCGTCCACGTCTCCTGCCCCTCTGTCTCTGTCTCTGTCTCAGTCTCTGTCTCTGTCACTGTCTCGGTCTCTGTCTCTGTCTCTGTCTCTGTCTCTGCCTCTGTCTCTGTCTGTGGCTCTGTCTTTGTCTCATGCGCCTCTGTCTTTGTCTCTGTCTGTGTCTCTGTCTGTGCCTCTGTCTCTGTCTCTGTTCCTGTCTCTGTCTCTGTCCGTGTCTCTGTCTTTGTCGCCGTATTTGTCTCCGTCTGTGTCTCCATCTTTTGTCTCCGTCTTTGTCTCCGTCTTTGCCTCCGTCTTTGTCTCCGTATTTGTCTCCGTCTGTGTCGCCATCTTTGCCTCCGCCTTTGTCTCCGTCATTGTCTCCGTCGCCGTCTTCCTCTTCGTGTCCGTCTTTGTTTCCGTCTTTGTCACCGTCTTTGTCTCCGTCTTTGTCTCCATCCGTGTTTCCTGCCCCTCTGTCTCGGTCGTTGTCTCATGCGCGTCTGTCTCTGTCTCTGTCTCTGTCTGTGTCTCTGTCTCTGTCTCTGCCTCTGTATCGGTCTCTGTCTTTGGCTCTGTCTCTGTCTCTGTCTCTGTCCCTGTCTCTGTCTCTGTCTCTGTCTCTGTCTCTGTCTCTGTCTCTGTCCCTGTCTCTGTCTCCGTATCCGCCGCTGTCTCTGTATCTGTGTCCATCTCTGTCTCTGTCTCTGTCTCAGTCTCTGTCTCTGTCTCTGTCTCCGTCTCTGCCGCTGTCTGTGTCTCTGTCGCTGTCTCTGTCTCTGTCTATGCCTCTGTCTGTGTCTCTGTCTCCGTCTCCGTCTCTGTCTCTGTCTCTGTCTCTGTCTCTGTCTCCATCTCTGTCTCTGTTTCTGTCTCTGTCTCTGTCTCTGTCTCTGTCTCTGTCTCTGTCTCTGTCTCTGTCTCTGTCTCTGTCTCTGTCTCTGTCTCTGTCTCTGTCTCTGTCCCTGCCTCTGTCTCTGTCTCTGTCTCTGTCCTGTCTCTGTCTCTGTCTCTGCCTCTGTCTGTGTCTTTGTCTCCGTCTTTTCTCTGTCTTTGTCTCCGTATTTGTCTCCGTCTTTGTCTCCATCTTTGTCTCCGTCTTTGTCACCGTCTTTGTCTCCGTCTTTGTCTCCGTCCGTGTCTCCTGCCCCTCTGTTTCTGTCGCTCTCTCTGTCTCTGTATGTGTCTCTGTCTCCGTCTCCGTCTCTGCCACTGTCCCTGTCCCTGTCTCTGTCTCTGTCTCTGTCTCTGTCTCTGTCTCTGTCCCTGTCTCTGTCTCCGTATCCGCCGCTGCCTCTGTCTCTGTCTCTGTCTTTGTATCCGTCTTTGTCTCCGTCTTTGTCACCGTCTTTGTCTCCGCCGTCGTCTTCCTCTTCGTCTCCGTCTTTGTCTCCGTCTTTGTCACCGTCTTTGTCTCCGTGTTTGTCTCCGCCTTTGTCTACGTCTTTGTCTCCGTCTTTGTCTCCGTCTTTGCCTCCCTCTTTGTCTCCGTATTTGTCTCTGTCTGTGTCTCTGTCTCTGTCTCTGTCTCTGTCTCTGTCTCTGTCTCTGTCTCTGTCTCTGTCCCTGACTCTGTCTCCGTATCCGCCGCTGTCTCTGTCTCTGTGTCCATCTCTGTTTCTGTCTCTGTCTCTGTCTCTGTCTCTGTCTCTGTCCCTGTCTCTGTCTCTGTATCAGCCGCTGTCTCTGTCTCTGTGTCCATCTCTGTCTCTGTCTCAGTCTCTGTCTCTGTCTCTGTCTCTGTCTGTGTCTCTGCCTCTGTCTCCGTCTCTGCCGCTGTCTGTGCCTCTGTCGTTGTCTCTGTCTATGTCTATGTCTGTTTCTCTGCCTCTGTCTCCGTCTCTGCCGCTGTCTGTGTCTCTGTCTCCGTCTCCATCTCTGTCTCTGTCTCTGTCATTAGCTCCATCTCTGTCTCTGTCTCAGTCTCTGTCTCTGTCTCATTCTCTGTCTCTGTCTCTGTCTCTATCTCTGTCTCTGTCTCTGCCCTGCCTCTGTCTCTGTCTCTGCCTCTGTCTCTGTCTGTGGCTCTGTCTTTGTCTCATGCGCCTCTGTCTTTGTCTCCGTCTCCGTCTCTGTCTCTGTCTGTGTCATTGGCTCCATCTCTGTCTCTGTCTCAGTCTCTGTCTCTGTCTCTGTCTCTGTCTCTGTCTCTGTCTCTGTCTCTGTCTCTGTTTCTGTCTCTGTCTCTGTCTCTGTCTCTGTCTCTGTCTCTGTCTCTGTCTCTGCCACTGTCTCTGTCTCTGTCTCTGTCTCTGTCTCTGTCTCTGTCTCTGTCTCTGTCTCTGTCTCTGTCTCCGTCTCTGTCTCTGTCTCTGTCTCTGTCTCTGTATCGGACTCTGTCTCCGTCTTTGTCTTCGTCGTCGTCTTCCTCTTTGTCTCCGTCTTTGTCTCTGTCTTTGTCTCCATCTTTGTCTCCGTCTTTGTCTCCGTCTTTGCCTCCGTCTTTGTCTCCGTCTTTGTCTCCGTCCGTGTTTCTTGCCCCTCTGTCTCGGTCGTTGTCTCATGCGCGTCTGTCTCTGTCTCTGTCTCTGTCTCTGTCTCTGTCTCTGTCTCTGTCTCTGTATCTGTCTCTGTCTCCGTCTCCGTCTCTGTCTCTGTCTCCGTCATTGGCTCCATCTCAGTCTCTGTCTCAGTCTCTGTCTCTGTCTCTGTCTCTGTCTCTGTCTCTGTCTCTGTCCCTGTCTCTGTCTCTGTCTCTGTCTCTGCCTCTGTCTCTGCCTCTGTCTCTGTCTTTGTATCCGTCTTTGTCTCCGTCTTTGTCACCGTCTTTGTCTCCGCCGTCGTCTTCCTCTTTGTCTCCGTCTTTGTGTCCGTCTTTGTCCCCGTCTTTGTCTCCGTGTTTGTCTCCGCCTTTGTCTACGTCTTTGTGTCCGTCTTTGTCTCCGTCCATGTCTCCAGCCCCCCTGTCTCGGCCTTTGTCTCATGCGCCTCTGTCTCTGTCTCTGTCTGTGTCTATGTCTCTGTCTCTGCCTCTGCATCGGTCTCTGTCCCTGTCCCTGTCTCTGTCTCTGTCTCTGTCCCTGTCTCTGTCTCTGTCTCTGCCTCTGTCTCTGTCCCCGTCTTTGTCTCCGTCTCTGTCCCTGTCTCTGTCTCTGTCTCTGTCTCTGTCTCTGTCTCTGTCTCTGTCTCTGTCTCTGTCTCTGTTTCTGTCTCTGTCTCTGTCTCTGTCTCTGTCTCTGTCTCTGTCTCAGTCTGTGTCTCTGCCTCTGTCGCCGTCTCTGCCGCTGTCTGTGTCTCTGCCGCTGTCTCTGTCTCTGTCTCTGTCTCTGTCTCTGTCTCTGTCTCTGTTTCTGTCTCTGTCTCTGTCTCTGTCTCTGTCTCCATCTCTGTCTCTGTCTCTGTCTCTGTCTCTGTCTCTGTCTCTGTCTCTGTCTCTGTCCTGCCTCTGTCTCTGTCTCTGCCTCTGTCTCTGTCTGTGGCTCTGTCTTTGTCTCATGCGCCTCTGTCTTTGTCTCTGTCTCTGTCTCTGTCTCTGCCTCTGTCTCTGTCCCTGTCTCTGTCTCCGTCTCCGTCTCTGTCTCTGTCTGTGTCATTGGCTCCATCTCTGTCTCTGTCTCAGTCTCTGTCTCTGTCTCTGTCTCTGTCTCTGTCTCTGTCTCTGTCTCTGTCTCTGTTTCTGTCTCTGTCTCTGTCTCTGTCTCTGTCTCTGTCTCTGTCTCTGCCTCTGTCTCTGTTTCTGTCTCTGTCTCTGTCTCTGTCTCTGTCTCTGTCTCTGTCTCTGTCTCTGTCTCTGTCTCTGTCTCTGTCCTGTCTCTGTCTCTGTCTCTGCCTCTGTCTCTGTCTGTGGCTCTGTCTTTGTCTCATGCGCCTCTGTCTTTGTCTCTGTCTCTGTCTCTGTCTCTGTCTCTGCCTCTGCCTCTGTCCCTGTCTCTGTCTCCGTCTCCGTCTCTGTCTCTGTCTCTGTCATTGGCTCCATCTCGGTCTCTGTCTCAGTCTCTGTCTCTGTCTCTGTCTCTGTCTCTGTCTCTGTCTCTGTCTCTGTCTCTGTCTCTGTCTCTGTCTCTGTCTCTGTCTCTGTTCCTGTCTCTGTCTCTGTCTCTGTCTCTGTCTCTGTCTCTGTCTCTGTCCTGTCTCTGTCTCTGTCTCCGCCTCTGTCTCTGTCTGTGGCTCTGTCTTTGTCTCTTGCGCCTCTGTCTTTGTCTCTGTCCGTGTCTCTGTCTGTGCCTCTGTCTCTGTCTCTGTTTCCGTCTCTGTCGCTGCCTCCGTCTTTGTCTCCGTCTCTCTCTCTTTTCCTGTCTCTGTCTCTGTCTCTGTCTCTGTCTCTGTCTCTGTCTCTGTCTCTGTCTCTGTCTCTGTTTCTGTCTCTGTCTCTGTCTCTGTCTCTGTCCCTGTCTCTGTCTCTGTCTCTGTCTCTGTCCTGTCTCTGTCTCTGTCTCTGCCTCTGTCTGTGTCTTTGTCTCCGTCTTTGTCTCTGTCTTTGTCTCCGTATTTGTCTCCGTCTTTGTCTCCATCTTTGTCTCCGTCTTTGTCACCGTCTTTGTCTCCGTCTTTGTCTCCGTCCGTGTCTCCTGCCCCTCTGTTTCTGTCGCTCTCTCTGTCTCTGTATGTGTCTCTGTCTCCGTCTCTGCCACTGTCCCTGTCCCTGTCTCTGTCTCTGTCTCTGTCTCTGTCTCTGTCTCTGTCTCTGTCCCTGTCTCTGTCTCCGTATCCGCCGCTGCCTCTGTCTCTGTCTCTGTCTTTGTATCCGTCGTTGTCTCCGTCTTTGTCACCGTCTTTGTCTCCGCCGTCGTCTTCCTCTTCGTCTCCGTCTTTGTCTCCGTCTTTGTCACCGTCTTTGTCTCCGTGTTTGTCTCCGCCTTTGTCTACGTCTTTGTCTCCGTCTTTGTCTCCGTCTTTGCCTCCCTCTTTGTCTCCGTATTTGTCTCTGTCTGTGTCTCTGTCTCTGTCTCTGTCTCTGTCTCTGTCTCTGTCTCTGTCCCTGACTCTGTCTCCGTATCAGCCGCTGTCTCTGTCTCTGTGTCCATCTCTGTCTCTGTCTCAGTCTCTGTCTCTGTCTCTGTCTCTGTCTGTGTCTCTGCCTCTGTCTCCGTCTCTGCCGCTGTCTGTGCCTCTGTCGTTGTCTCTGTCTATATCTATGTCTGTTTCTCTGCCTCTGTCTCCGTCTCTGCCGCTGTCTGTGTCTCTGTCTCCGTCTCCATCTCTGTCTCTGTCTCTGTCATTAGCTCCATCTCTGTCTCTGTCTCAGTCTCTGTCTCTGTCTCTGTCTCTGTCTCTGTCTCTGTCTCTATCTCTGTCTCTGTCTCTGCCCTGCCTCTGTCTCTGTCTCTGCCTCTGTCTCTGTCTGTGGCTCTGTCTTTGTCTCATGCGCCTCTGACTTTGTCTCCGTCTCCGTCTCTGTCTCTGTCTGTGTCATTGGCTCCATCTCTGTCTCTGTCTCAGTCTCTGTCTCTGTCTCTGTCTCTGTCTCTGTCTCTGTCTCTGTCTCTGTCTCTGTCTCTGTCTCTGTCTCTGTCTCTGTCTCTGTCTCTGTCTCTGTCTCTGTCTCTGTCTCTGTCTCTGTCTCTGTCTCTGTCTCTGTCGCCGTCTCTGCCTCTGTCGCCGTCTCTGCCGCTGTCTGTGTCTCTGTCTCTGTCTCTGTCTCTGTCTCTGTCTCTGTCTCTGTCTCTGTCTCTGTCTCTGTCTCTGTCCTGCCTCTGTCTCTGTCTCTGTCTGTGGCTCTGTCTTTGTCTCATGCGCCTCTGCCTTTGTCTCTGTCTCTGTCTCTGTCTCTGTCTCTGTCTCTGTCCCTGTCTCTGTCTCCGTCTCCGTCTCTGTCTCTGTCTGTGTCATTGGCTCCATCTCTGTCTCTGTCTCAGTCTCTGTCTCTGTCTCTGTCTCTGTCTCTGTCTCTGTCTCTGTCTCTGTCTCTGTCTCTGTCTCTGTCTCTGTCTCTGTCTCTGTCTCTGTCTCTGCCTCTGTCTCTGTTTCTGTCTCTGTCTCTGTCTCTGTCTCTGTCTCTGTCTCTGTCTCTGTCTCTGTCTCTGTCTCTGTCTCTGTCCTGTCTCTGTCTCTGTCTCTGCCTCTGTCTCTGTCTGTGGCTCTGTCTTTGTCTCATGCGCCTCTGTCTTTGTCTCTGTCTCTGTCTCTGTCTCTGTCTCTGTCTCTGCCTCTGCCTCTGTCCCTGTCTCTGTCTCCGTCTCCGTCTCTGTCTCTGTCTCTGTCATTGGCTCCATCTCGGTCTCTGTCTCAGTCTCTGTCTCTGTCTCTGTCTCTGTCTCTGTCTCTGTCTCTGTCTCTGTCTCTGTCTCTGTCTCTGTCTCTGTCCCTGTCTCTGTCTCTGTCTCTGTCTCTGTCCTGTCTCTGTCTCTGTCTCTGCCTCTGTCTGTGTCTTTGTCTCCGTCTTTTCTCTGTCTTTGTCTCCGTATTTGTCTCCGTCTTTGTCTCCATCTTTGTCTCCGTCTTTGTCACCGTCTTTGTCTCCGTCTTTGTCTCCGTCCGTGTCTCCTGCCCCTCTGTTTCTGTCGCTCTCTCTGTCTCTGTATGTGTCTCTGTCTCCGTCTCCGTCTCTGCCACTGTCCCTGTCCCTGTCTCTGTCTCTGTCTCTGTCTCTGTCTCTGTCTCTGTCTCTGTCCCTGTCTCTGTCTCCGTATCCGCCGCTGCCTCTGTCTCTGTCTCTGTCTTTGTATCCGTCTTTGTCTCCGTCTTTGTCACCGTCTTTGTCTCCGCCGTCGTCTTCCTCTTCGTCTCCGTCTTTGTCTCCGTCTTTGTCACCGTCTTTGTCTCCGTGTTTGTCTCCGCCTTTGTCTACGTCTTTGTCTCCGTCTTTGTCTCCGTCTTTGCGTCCCTCTTTGTCTCCGTATTTGTCTCTGTCTGTGTCTCTGTCTCTGTCTCTATCTCTGTCTCTGTCTCTGTCTCTGTCTCTGTCTCTGTCCCTGACTCTGTCTCCGTATCCGCCGCTGTCTCTGTCTCTGTGTCCATCTCTGTTTCTGTCTCTGTCTCTGTCTCTGTCTCTGTCTCTGTCCCTGTCTCTGTCTCTGTATCAGCCGCTGTCTCTGTCTCTGTGTCCATCTCTGTCTCTGTCTCAGTCTCTGTCTCTGTCTCTGTCTCTGTCTGTGTCTCTGCCTCTGTCTCCGTCTCTGCCGCTGTCTGTGCCTCTGTCGTTGTCTCTGTCTATGTCTATGTCTGTTTCTCTGCCTCTGTCTCCGTCTCTGCCGCTGTCTGTGTCTCTGTCTCCGTCTCCATCTCTGTCTCTGTCTCTGTCATTAGCTCCATCTCTGTCTCTGTCTCAGTCTCTGTCTCTGTCTCATTCTCTGTCTCTGTCTCTGTCTCTATCTCTGTCTCTGTCTCTGCCCTGCCTCTGTCTCTGTCTCTGCCTCTGTCTCTGTCTGTGGCTCTGTCTTTGTCTCATGCGCCTCTGTCTTTGTCTCCGTCTCCGTCTCTGTCTCTGTCTGTGTCATTGGCTCCATCTCTGTCTCTGTCTCAGTCTCTGTCTCTGTCTCTGTCTCTGTCTCTGTCTCTGTCTCTGTCTCTGTCTCTGTCTCTGTTTCTGTCTCTGTCTCTGTCTCTGTCTCTGTCTCTGTCTCTGTCTCTGTCTCTGCCACTGTCTCTGTCTCTGTCTCTGTCTCTGTCCCTGACTCTGTCTCCGTATCCGCCGCTGTCTCTGTCTCTGTGTCCATCTCTGTTTCTGTCTCTGTCTCTGTCTCTGTCTCTGTCTCTGTCCCTGTCTCTGTCTCTGTATCAGCCGCTGTCTCTGTCTCTGTGTCCATCTCTGTCTCTGTCTCAGTCTCTGTCTCTGTCTCTGTCTCTGTCTGTGTCTCTGCCTCTGTCTCCGTCTCTGCCGCTGTCTGTGCCTCTGTCGTTGTCTCTGTCTATGTCTATGTCTGTTTCTCTGCCTCTGTCTCCGTCTCTGCCGCTGTCTGTGTCTCTGTCTCCGTCTCCATCTCTGTCTCTGTCTCTGTCATTAGCTCCATCTCTGTCTCTGTCTCAGTCTCTGTCTCTGTCTCATTCTCTGTCTCTGTCTCTGTCTCTATCTCTGTCTCTGTCTCTGCCCTGCCTCTGTCTCTGTCTCTGCCTCTGTCTCTGTCTGTGGCTCTGTCTTTGTCTCATGCGCCTCTGTCTTTGTCTCCGTCTCCGTCTCTGTCTCTGTCTGTGTCATTGGCTCCATCTCTGTCTCTGTCTCAGTCTCTGTCTCTGTCTCTGTCTCTGTCTCTGTCTCTGTCTCTGTCTCTGTCTCTGTCTCTGTTTCTGTCTCTGTCTCTGTCTCTGTCTCTGTCTCTGTCTCTGTCTCTGTCTCTGCCACTGTCTCTGTCTCTGTCTCTGTCTCTGTCTCTGTCTCTGTCTCTGTCTCTGTCTCTGTCTCCGTCTCTGTCTCTGTCTCTGTCTCTGTCTCTGTATCGGACTCTGTCTCCGTCTTTGTCTTCGTCGTCGTCTTCCTCTTTGTCTCCGTCTTTGTCTCTGTCTTTGTCTCCATCTTTGTCTCCGTCTTTGTCTCCGTCTTTGCCTCCGTCTTTGTCTCCGTCTTTGTCTCCGTCCGTGTTTCTTGCCCCTCTGTCTCGGTCGTTGTCTCATGCGCGTCTGTCTCTGTCTCTGTCTCTGTCTCTGTCTCTGTCTCTGTCTCTGTCTCTGTATCTGTCTCTGTCTCCGTCTCCGTCTCTGTCTCTGTCTCCGTCATTGGCTCCATCTCAGTCTCTGTCTCAGTCTCTGTCTCTGTCTCTGTCTCTGTCTCTGTCTCTGTCTCTGTCCCTGTCTCTGTCTCTGTCTCTGTCTCTGCCTCTGTCTCTGTCTCTGTCTCTGTCTTTGTATCCGTCTTTGTCTCCGTCTTTGTCACCGTCTTTGTCTCCGCCGTCGTCTTCCTCTTTGTCTCCGTCTTTGTGTCCGTCTTTGTCCCCGTCTTTGTCTCCGTGTTTGTCTCCGCCTTTGTCTACGTCTTTGTGTCCGTCTTTGTCTCCGTCCATGTCTCCAGCCCCCCTGTCTCGGCCTTTGTCTCATGCGCCTCTGTCTCTGTCTCTGTCTGTGTCTATGTCTCTGTCTCTGCCTCTGCATCGGTCTCTGTCCCTGTCCCTGTCTCTGTCTCTGTCTCTGTCTCTGTCCCTGTCTCTGTCTCTGTCTCTGCCTCTGTCTCTGTCCCCGTCTTTGTCTCCGTCTCTGTCCCTGTCTCTGTCTCTGTCTCTGTCTCTGTCTCTGTCTCTGTCTCTGTCTCTGTCTCTGTCTCTGTTTCTGTCTCTGTCTCTGTCTCTGTCTCTGTCTCTGTCTCTGTCTCTGTCTCTGTCTCAGTCTGTGTCTCTGCCTCTGTCGCCGTCTCTGCCGCTGTCTGTGTCTCTGCCGCTGTCTCTGTCTCTGTCTCTGTCTCTGTCTCTGTTTCTGTCTCTGTTTCTGTCTCTGTCTCTGTCTCTGTCTCTGTCTCCATCTCTGTCTCTGTCTCTGTCTCTGTCTCTGTCTCTGTCTCTGTCTCTGTCTCTGTCCTGCCTCTGTCTCTGTCTCTGCCTCTGTCTCTGTCTGTGGCTCTGTCTTTGTCTCATGCGCCTCTGTCTTTGTCTCTGTCTCTGTCTCTGTCTCTGCCTCTGTCTCTGTCCCTGTCTCTGTCTCCGTCTCCGTCTCTGTCTCTGTCTGTGTCATTGGCTCCATCTCTGTCTCTGTCTCAGTCTCTGTCTCTGTCTCTGTCTCTGTCTCTGTCTCTGTCTCTGTTTCTGTCTCTGTCTCTGTCTCTGTCTCTGTCTCTGTCTCTGTCTCTGCCTCTGTCTCTGTTTCTGTCTCTGTCTCTGTCTCTGTCTCTGTCTCTGTCTCTGTCTCTGTCTCTGTCTCTGTCTCTGTCCTGTCTCTGTCTCTGTCTCTGCCTCTGTCTCTGTCTGTGGCTCTGTCTTTGTCTCATGCGCCTCTGTCTTTGTCTCTGTCTCTGTCTCTGTCTCTGTCTCTGCCTCTGCCTCTGTCCCTGTCTCTGTCTCCGTCTCCGTCTCTGTCTCTGTCTCTGTCATTGGCTCCATCTCGGTCTCTGTCTCAGTCTCTGTCTCTGTCTCTGTCTCTGTCTCTGTCTCTGTCTCTGTCTCTGTCTCTGTCTCTGTTCCTGTCTCTGTCTCTGTCTCTGTCTCTGTCTCTGTCTCTGTCCTGTCTCTGTCTCTGTCTCCGCCTCTGTCTCTGTCTGTGGCTCTGTCTTTGTCTCTTGCGCCTCTGTCTTTGTCTCTGTCCGTGTCTCTGTCTGTGCCTCTGTCTCTGTCTCTGTTTCCGTCTCTGTCGCTGCCTCCGTCTCTGTCTCCGTCTCTCTCTCTTTTCCTGTCTCTGTCTCTGTCTCTGTCTCTGTCTCTGTCTCTGTCTCTGTCTCTGTCTCTGTCTCTGTTTCTGTCTCTGTCTCTGTCTCTGTCTCTGTCCCTGTCTCTGTCTCTGCCTCTGTCTCTGTCCTGTCTCTGTCTCTGTCTCTGCCTCTGTCTGTGTCTTTGTCTCCGTCTTTGTCTCTGTCTTTGTCTCCGTATTTGTCTCCGTCTTTGTCTCCATCTTTGTCTCCGTCTTTGTCACCGTCTTTGTCTCCGTCTTTGTTTCCGTCCGTGTCTCCTGCCCCTCTGTTTCTGTCGCTCTCTCTGTCTCTGTATGTGTCTCTGTCTCCGTCTCTGCCACTGTCCCTGTCCCTGTCTCTGTCTCTGTCTCTGTCTCTGTCTCTGTCTCTGTCCCTGTCTCTGTCTCCGTATCCGCCGCTGCCTCTGTCTCTGTCTCTGTCTTTGTATCCGTCTTTGTCTCCGTCTTTGTCACCGTCTTTGTCTCCGCCGTCGTCTTCCTCTTCGTCTCCGTCTTTGTCACCGTCTTTGTCTCCGTGTTTGTCTCCGCCTTTGTCTACGTCTTTGTCTCCGTCTTTGTCTCCGTCTTTGCCTCCCTCTTTGTCCCCGTATTTGTCTCTGTCTGTGTCTCTGTCTCTGTCTCTGTCTCTGTCTCTGTCTCTGTCTCTGTCTCTGTCCCTGACTCTGTCTCCGTATCAGCCGCTGTCTCTGTCTCTGTGTCCATCTCTGTCTCTGTCTCAGTCTCTGTCTCTGTCTCTGTCTCTGTCTGTGTCTCTGCCTCTGTCTCCGTCTCTGCCGCTGTCTGTGCCTCTGTCGTTGTCTCTGTCTATGTCTATGTCTGTTTCTCTGCCTCTGTCTCCGTCTCTGCCGCTGTCTGTGTCTCTGTCTCCGTCTCCATCTCTGTCTCTGTCTCTGTCATTAGCTCCATCTCTGTCTCTGTCTCAGTCTCTGTCTCTGTCTCTGTCTCTGTCTCTGTCTGTGTCTCTGTCCCTGTCTCTGTCTCTGTCTGTGTCTGTGTCTCTGTCTCTGTCTCTGTATCGGACTCTGTCTCCGTCTCTGTCTTCGTCTTTGTCTCCGTCTTTGTCTCTGTCTTTGTCTCCGTATTTGTCTCCGCCTGTGTCTCCATCTTTGTCTCCGTCTTTGTCTCCGTCTTTGCCACCCTCTTTGTCTCCGTATTTGTCTCCGTCTCTGTCGCCATCTTTGCCTCCGCCTTTGTCTCCGTCTTTGTCTCCGTCGCCGTCTTCCTCTTCGTGTCCGTCTTTGTCTCCGTCTTTGTCTCCGTCCGTGTCTCCTGCCCCTTTGTTTCTGTCGCTCTCTCTGTCTCTGTCTGTGTCTCTGTCTCCGTCTCTGTCTCTGTCTCTGTCTGTGTCTCTGCCTCTGTCTCCGTCTCTGCCGCTGTCTGTGTCTCTGTCGCTGTCTCTGTCTCTGTGTCTGTCTCTGTCTCTGTCTCTGTCTCTGTCTCTGTCTCTGTCTCTGTCTCTGTCCCTGTCTCTGTCTCCGTATCCGCCGCTGTCTCTGTCTCTGTGTCCATCTCTGTCTCTGTCTCAGTCTCTGTCTCTGTCTCTGTCTCTGTCTGTGTCTCTGCCTCTGTCCCCGTCTATGCCGCTGTCTGTGTCTCTGTCGCTGTCTCTGTCTCTGTCTCTGTCTCTGTCTATGTCTCTGTCTGTGTCTCTGTCTCTGTCTCTGTCTCTGTCTCTGTCCTGTCTCTGCCTCTGTCTCTGCCTCTGTCTCTGTCTGTGGCTCTGTCCTTGTCTCATGCGCCTCTGTCTTTGTCTCTGTCTGTGTCTCTGTCTGTGCCTCTGTCTCTGTCTCTGTCCTGTCTCTGTCTCTGTCTCTGCCTCTGTCTCTGTCTGTGTCTCTGTCCTTGTCTCATGCGCCTCTGTCTTTGTCTCTGTCTGTGTCTCTGTCTGTGCCTCTGTCTCTGTCTCTGTTTCCGTCTCTGTCGCTGCCTCTGTCTCTGTCTGCGTCTCTCTCTCTTTTCCTGTCTCTGTCTCCGTCTCTGTCTCTGTCTCTGTCTCTGTCTCTGTTTCTGTTTCTGTCTCTGTCTCTGTCGCTGTCCCTGTCTCTGTCTCTGTCTATGTCTCTGTCTGTGTCTCTGCCTCCGTCTCCGTCTCTGTCTCTGTCTCTGTCTCTGTCTCTGTCTCTGTCTGTGTCAGTGTCTCTGTCTCTGTATCTGTATCGGACTCTGTCTCCGTCTCTGTCTTCGTCTTTGTCTCCGTCTTTGTCTCTGACTTTGTCTCCGTATTTGTCTCCGTCTGTGTCTCCATCTTTGTCTCCGTCTTTGTCTCCGTCTTTGCCACCCTCTTTGTCTCCGTATTTGTCTCCGTCTGTGTCGCCATCTTTGCCTCCGCCTTTGTCTCCGTCTTTGTCTCCGTCGCCGTCTTCCTCTTCGTGTCCGCCTTTGTCTCCGTCTTTGTCACCGTCTTTGTCTCCGTCTTTGTCTCCGTCCGTGTCTCCTGCCCCTCTGTCTCGGTCGTTGTCTCATGCGCGTCTGACTCTGTCTGTGTCTCTGTCTCTGTCTCTGCCTCTGTATCGGTCTCTGTCTTTGGCTCTGTCTCTGACTCTGTCTCTGTCTCTGTCTCTGTCCCTGTCTCTGTCTCTGTCTCTGTCTCTGTTCCTGTCTCTGTCTCCGTATCCGCCGCTGTCTCAGTCTCTGTGTCCATCTCTGTCTCTGTCTCAGTCTATGTCTCTGTCTCTGTCTCTGTCTGTGTCTCTGCCTCTGTCTCCGTCTCTGCCGCTGTCTGTGTCTCTGTCGCTGTCTCTGTCTCTGTCTCTGTCTATGTCTCTGTCTGTGTCTCTGTGTCCGTCTCCGTCTCTGTCTCTGTCTCTGTCTGTGTCTCTGTCTCTGTCTCTGTCTCTGTCTCTGTCTCTGTCTCTGTCTCTGTCTCTGTCTCTGTCTCTGTCTCTGTCCTGTCCCTGTCTCTTTCTCTGCCTCTGTCTCTGTCTATGGCTCTGTCTTTGTATCATGCGCCTGTGTCTTTGTCTCTGTCCGTGTCTCTGTCTGTGCCCCTGTCTCTGTCTCTGTTTCCGTCTCTGTCTCTGTTTCTGTCTCTGTCTTTGTCTCTGTCTCTGCCTCTGTCTCTGTCTCTGTCTCTGTCTCTGTCTCTGTCTCTGTCTCTGTCTCTGTCTGTGTTTGTGTCTCTGTCTCTGTATCTGTATCGGACTCTGTCTCCGTCACTGTCTCCGTCTTTGTCTCCGTCTTTGTCTCTGACTTTGTCTCCGTATTTGTCTCCGTCTGTGTCTCCATCTTTGTCTCCGTCTTTGTCTCCGTCTTTGCATCCCTCTTTGTCTCCGTATTTGTCTCCGTCTGTGTCGCCATCTTTGCCTCCATCTTTGTCTCCGTCTTTGTCTCCGTCCGTGTCTCCTGCCCCTGTGTTTCTGTCGCTCTCTCTGTCTCTGTCTGTGTCTCTGTCTCCGTCTCTGTCTCTGTCTCTGTCTCTGTCTCTGTCTCTGTCTGTGTCTCTGTCTCCGTCTCTTTCTCTGTCTCTGTCTCTGTCCCTGTCTCTGTCTCTGTCTCTGTCTCTGTCTCTGTCTCTGTCTCTGTCTCTGTCTCTGTCTCTGTCTCTGTCTCTGTCTCTGTCTCTGTCTCTGTCTCTGTCTCTGTCTCTGTCTCTGTCTCTGTCTCTGTCTCTGTCTCTGTCTCTGTCTCTGTCTCTGTCTCTGTCTCTGTCTCTGTCTCTGCCTCTGTCTCTGTCTGTGGCTCCGTCCCTGTCTCTGTCTCTGCCTCTGTCTCTGTCTCTGTCTCTGTCTGTGTATCGGACTCTGTCTCCGTCTTTGTCACCGTCTTTGTCTCCGTCGTCGTCTTCCTCTTCGTCTCCGTCTTTGTCACCGTCGTTGTCTCCGTCTTTGTTTCCGTCTTTGTCTACGTCTTTGTCTGCGTCTTTGTCTCCGACTTTGTCTCCGTCTTTGTCTCTGTCTCTGTCGCTGTCTCTGTCTCTGTCTCTGTCTCTGTCTCTGTCTCTGTCTCTGTCTCTGTCTCTGTCTCTGTCTCTGGCTCTGTCCCTGTCCCTGTCTGTGTCTGTGTCTCCGTCCCTGTCTCTGTCTCTGCCTCTGTCTCTGTCTCTGTCTCTGTCTGTGTATCGGACTCTGTCTCCGTCTTTGTCTTCGTCGCCGTCTTCCTCTTTGTCTCCATCTTTGTCTCTGTCTTTGTCTCCATCTTTATCTCCGTCTTTGTCTCCGTCTTTGTCACCGTCTTTGTCTCCGTCGTCGTCTTCCTCTTCGTGTCCGTCTTTGTCTCCGTCTTTGTCACCATCTTTGTCTCCGTCTTTGTCTCCGCCTTTGTCTCCGTCTTTGTCTTCGTCGTCGTCTTCCTCTTCGTCTCCGTCTTTGTCTCCGTCTTTGTCACCGTCTTTGTCTCCGTCTTTGTCTCCGTCCACGTCTCCTGCCCCTCTGTCTCTGTCTCTGTCTCAGTCTCTGTCTCTGTCACTGTCTCGGTCTCTGTCTCTGTCTCTGTCTCTGTCTCTGCCTCTGTCTCTGTCTGTGGCTCTGTCTTTGTCTCATGCGCCTCTGTCTTTGTCTCTGTCTGTGTCTCTGTCTGTGCCTCTGTCTCTGTCTCTGTTCCTGTCTCTGTCGCTGACTCTGTCTCTGTCTCTGTCTCTGTCTGTGTCTCTGCCTCTGTCTCCGTCTCCGCAGCTGACTGTGCCTCTGTCGTTGTCTCTGTCTATGTCTATGTCTGTTTCTCTTCCACTGTCTCCGTCTCTGCCGCTGTCTGTGTCTCTGTCTCCGTCTCCATCTCTGTCTCTGTCTCTGTCATTGGCTCCATCTCTGTCTCTGTCTCAGTCTCTGTCTCTGTCTCTGTCTCTGTCTCTGTCTCTGTCTCTGTCTCTGTCCCTGTCTCTGTCTCCGTCTACGTCTCTGTCTCTGTCTCTGTCTCTGTCTGTGTCTCTGTCTCCGTCTCTGTCTCTGTCTCTGTCTGTGTCTCTGCCTCTGTCTCCGTCTCTGCCGCTGTCTGTGTCTCTGTCGCTGTCTCTGTCTCTGTGTCTGTCTCTGTCTCTGTCTCTGTCTCTGTCTCTGTCTCTGTCTCTGTCTCTGTCCCTGTCTCTGTCTCCGTATCCGCCGCTGTCTCTGTCTCTGTGTCCATCTCTGTCTCTGTCTCAGTCTCTGTCTCTGTCTCTGTCTCTGTCTGTGTCTCTGCCTCTGTCCCCGTCTATGCCGCTGTCTGTGTCTCTGTCGCTGTCTCTGTCTCTGTCTCTGTCTCTGTCTATGTCTCTGTCTGTGTCTCTGTCTCTGTCTCTGTCTCTGTCTCTGTCCTGTCTCTGCCTCTGTCTCTGCCTCTGTCTCTGTCTGTGGCTCTGTCCTTGTCTCATGCGCCTCTGTCTTTGTCTCTGTCTGTGTCTCTGTCTGTGCCTCTGTCTCTGTCTCTGTCCTGTCTCTGTCTCTGTCTCTGCCTCTGTCTCTGTCTGTGTCTCTGTCCTTGTCTCATGCGCCTCTGTCTTTGTCTCTGTCTGTGTCTCTGTCTGTGTATCGGACTCTGTCTCCGTCTTTGTCTTCGTCGCCGTCTTCCTCTTTGTCTCCATCTTTGTCTCTGTCTTTGTCTCCATCTTTATCTCTGTCTTTGTCTCCGTCTTTGTCACCGTCTTTGTCTCCGTCGTCGTCTTCCTCTTCGTGTCCGTCTTTGTCTCCGTCTTTGTCACCATCTTTGTCTCCGTCTTTGTCTCCGCCTTTGTCTCCGTCTTTGTCTTCGTCGTCGTCTTCCTCTTCGTCTCCGTCTTTGTCTCCGTCTTTGTCACCGTCTTTGTCTCCGTCTTTGTCTCCGTCCACGTCTCCTGCCCCTCTGTCTCTGTCTCTGTCTCAGTCTCTGTCTCTGTCACTGTCTCGGTCTCTGTCTCTGTCTCTGTCTCTGTCTCTGCCTCTGTCTCTGTCTGTGGCTCTGTCTTTGTCTCATGCGCCTCTGTCTTTGTCTCTGTCTGTGTCTCTGTCTGTGCCTCTGTCTCTGTCTCTGTTCCTGTCTCTGTCGCTGACTCTGTCTCTGTCTCTGTCTCTGTCTGTGTCTCTGCCTCTGTCTCCGTCTCCGCAGCTGACTGTGCCTCTGTCGTTGTCTCTGTCTATGTCTATGTCTGTTTCTCTTCCACTGTCTCCGTCTCTGCCGCTGTCTGTGTCTCTGTCTCCGTCTCCATCTCTGTCTCTGTCTCTGTCATTGGCTCCATCTCTGTCTCTGTCTCAGTCTCTGTCTCTGTCTCTGTCTCTGTCTCTGTCTCTGTCTCTGTCTCTGTCCCTGTCTCTGTCTCCGTCTACGTCTCTGTCTCTGTCTCTGTCTCTGTCTCTGTCTCTGTCTCTGCCTCTGCCTCTGTCTCTGTCTCTGTCTCTGTCTCTGTCTCTGTCTCTGTCTCTGTCTCTGTCTCTGCCTCTGTCTCTGTCTGTGGCTCCGTCCCTGTCTCTGTCTCTGCCTCTGTCTCTGTCTCTGTCTCTGTCTGTGTATCGGACTCTGTCTCCGTCTTTGTCACCGTCTTTGTCTCCGTCGTCGTCTTCATCTTCGTCTCCGTCTTTGTCACCGTCGTTGTCTCCGTCTTTGTTTCCGTCTTTGTCTACGTCTTTGTCTGCGTCTTTGTCTCCGACTTTGTCTCCGTCTTTTTCTCTGTCTCTGTCGCTGTCTCTGTCTCTGTCTCTGTCTCTGTCTCTGTCTCTGTCTCTGTCTCTGTCTCTGTCTCTGTCTCTGTCTCTGTCCCTGTCCCTGTCTGTGTCTGTGTCTCCGTCCCTGTCTCTGTCTCTGCCTCTGTCTCTGTCTCTGTCTCTGTCTGTGTATCGGACTCTGTCTCCGTCTTTGTCTTCGTCGCCGTCTTCCTCTTTGTCTCCATCTTTGTCTCTGTCTTTGTCTCCATCTTTATCTCCGTCTTTGTCTCCGCCTTTGTCTCCGTCTTTGTCTTCGTCGTCGTCTTCCTCTTCGTCTCCGTCTTTGTCTCCGTCTTTGTCACCGTCTTTGTCTCCGTCTTTGTCTCCGTCCACGTCTCCTGCCCCTCTGTCTCTGTCTCTGTCTCAGTCTCTGTCTCTGTCACTGTCTCGGTCTCTGTCTCTGTCTCTGTCTCTGTCTCTGCCTCTGTCTCTGTCTGTGGCTCTGTCTTTGTCTCATGCGCCTCTGTCTTTGTCTCTGTCTGTGTCTCTGTCTGTGCCTCTGTCTCTGTCTCTGTTCCTGTCTCTGTCTCTGTCCGTGTCTCTGTCTTTGTCGCCGTATTTGTCTCCGTCTGTGTCTCCATCTTTTGTCTCCGTCTTTGTCTCCGTCTTTGCCTCCGTCTTTGTCTCCGTATTTGTCTCCGTCTGTGTCGCCATCTTTGCCTCCGCCTTTGTCTCCGTCATTGTCTCCGTCGCCGTCTTCCTCTTCGTGTCCGTCTTTGTTTCCGTCTTTGTCACCGTCTTTGTCTCCGTCTTTGTCTCCATCCGTGTTTCCTGCCCCTCTGTCTCGGTCGTTGTCTCATGCGCGTCTGTCTCTGTCTCTGTCTCTGTCTGTGTCTCTGTCTCTGTCTCTGCCTCTGTATCGGTCTCTGTCTTTGGCTCTGTCTCTGTCTCTGTCTCTGTCCCTGTCTCTGTCTCTGTCTCTGTCTCTGTCTCTGTCTCTGTCCCTGTCTCTGTCTCCGTATCCGCCGCTGTCTCTGTATCTGTGTCCATCTCTGTCTCTGTCTCTGTCTCAGTCTCTGTCTCTGTCTCTGTCTCCGTCTCTGCCGCTGTCTGTGTCTCTGTCGCTGTCTCTGTCTCTGTCTATGCCTCTGTCTGTGTCTCTGTCTCCGTCTCCGTCTCTGTCTCTGTCTCTGTCTCTGTCTCTGTCTCCATCTCTGTCTCTGTTTCTGTCTCTGTCTCTGTCTCTGTCTCTGTCTCTGTCTCTGTCTCTGTCTCTGTCTCTGTCTCTGTCTCTGTCTCTGTCCCTGTCTCTGTCTCTGTCTCTGTCTGTGTCTGTGTCTCTGTCTCTGTCTCTGTCTCTGTCTCTGTCTCCGTCTCTGTCTCTGTCTCTATCATTGGCTCCATCTCGGTCTCTGTCTCAGTCTCTGTCTCTGTCTCTGTCTCTGTCTCTGTCTCTGTCTCTGTCTCTGTTTCTGTTTCTGTTTCTGTCTCTGTCTCTGTCGCTGTCCCTGTCTCTGTCTCTGTCTATGTCTGTGTCTGTGTCTCTGTCTCCGTCTCCGTCTCTGTCTCTGTCTCTGTCTCTGTCTGTGTCTGTGTCTCTGTCTCTGTTTCTGTCTCTGTCTCTGTCTCTGTCTCTGTCTCTGTCTCTGTCTCTGTCTCTGTCTGTGTCTGTGTCTCTGTCTCTGTTTCTGTCTCTGTCTCTGTCTCTGTCTCTGTCATTGGCTCCATCTCTGTCTCTCTCTCAGTCTCTGTCTCTGTCTCTGTCTCTGTCTCTGTCTCTGTCTCTGTCTCTGTCTCTGTCTCTGTCTCTGTCCCTGTCTCTGTCTCTGTCTGTGTCTGTGTCTCTGTCTCTGTTTCTGTCTCTGTCTCTGTCTCTGTCTCTGTCTCTGTCTCTGTCTCTGTCTCTGTCTCTGTCTCTGTCTCTGTCTCTGTCTCTGTCTCTGTCTCTGTCTCTCTCCCTGTCTCTGTCTCTGTCTCTGTCTCTGTCTGTGTCTGTGTCTCTGTCTCTGTCTCTGTATCGGACTCTGTCTCCGTCTCTGTCTTCGTCTTTGTCTCCGTCTTTGTCTCTGTCTTTGTCTCCGTATTTGTCTCCGTCTGTGTCTCCAACTGTGTCTCCGTCTTTGTGTCCGTCTTTGTCTCCGTCCGTGTCTCCTGCCCCTCTGTTTCTGTCGCTCTCTCTGTCTCTGTCTGTGTCTCTGTCTCCGTCTCTGTCTATGTCTCTGTCCCTGTCTCTGTCTCTGTCTCTGTCTCTGTCTCTGTCCCTGTCTCTGTCTCTGTATCCGCCGCTGTCGCTGTCTCTGTGTCCATCTCTGTCTCTGTCTCAGTCTCTGTCTCTGTCTCTGTCTCTGTCTGTGTCTCTGCCTCTGTCTCCGACTCTGCAGCTGACTGTGCCTCTGTCGTTGTCTCTGTCTATGTCTATGTCTGTTTCTCTGCCACTGTCTCCGTCTCTGCCGCTGTCCGTGTCTCTGTCTCCGTCTCCATCTCTGTCTCTGTCTCTGTCATTGGCTCCATCTCTGTCTCTGTCTCAGTCTCTGTCTCTGTCTCTGTCTCTGTCCCTGTCTCTGTCTCCGTCTACGTCTCTGTCTCTGTCTCTGTCATTGGCTCCATCTCTGTCTCTGTCTCAGTCTCTGTCTCCGTCTCTGTCTCTGTCTCTGTATCTGTCTCTGTCTCTGTTTCTGTTTCTGTCTCTGTCTCTGTCGCTGTCCCTGTCTCTGTCTCTGTCTCCGTATCCGCCACTGTCTCTGTATCTGTGTCCATCTCTGTCTCTGTCTCAGTCTCTGTCTCTGTCTCTGTCTCTGTCTCTGCCTCTGTCTCTGTCTGTGGCTCTGTCTTTGTCTCATGCGCCTCTGTCTTTGTCTCTTTCTCTGTCTCTGTCTCTGTCTCTGCCTCTGCCTCTGTCCCTGTCTCTGTCTCCGTCTCCGTCTCTGTCTCTGTCTCTGTCTCTGTCTCTGTCTCTGTTCCTGTCTCTGTCTCTGTCTCTGTCTCTGTCTCTGTCTCTGTCTCTGTCTCTGTCTCTGTCTCTGTCTCTGTCTCTGTCTCTGTCTCTGTCTCTGTCTCTGTCTCTGTCCTGTCTCTGTCTCTGTCTCTGCCTCTGTATCTGTCTGTGGCTCTGTCTTTGTCTCTTGCGCCTCTGTCTTTGTCTCTGTCCGTGACTCTGTCTGTGCCTCTGTCTCTGTCTCTGTTGCTGCCTCTGTCCCTGACTCCGTCACTCTCTCTTTTCCTGTCTCTGTCTCTGTCTCTGTCTCTGTCCCTGTCTCTGTCTCTGTCATTGGCTCCATCTCTGTCTCTCTCTCAGTCTCTGTCTCTGTCTCTGTCTCTGTCTCTGTCTCTGTCTCTGTCTCTGTCTCTGTCTCTGCCTCTGTCTCTGTTCCTGTCTCTGTCTCTGTCTCTGTCTCTGTCTCTGTCTCTGTCTCTGTCATTGGCTCCATCTCTGTCTCTCTCTCAGTCTCTGTCTCTGTCTCTGTCTCTGTCTCTGTCTCTGTCTCTGTCTCTGCCTCTGTCTCTGTCTGTGGCTCTGTCTTTGTCTCATGCGCCTCTGTCTTTGTCTCTGTCTGTGTCTCTGTCTGTGCCTCTGTCTCTGTCTCTGTTTCCATCTCTGTTGCTGCCTCTGTCCCTGACTCCGTCTCTCTCTCTTTTCCTGTCTCTGTCTCTGTCTCTGTCTCTGTCCTGTCTCTGTCTCTGTCGCTGCCTCTGTCTCTGTCTCCGTCTCTCTCTCTTTTCCTGTCTCTGTCCCTGTCTCTGTCTCTGTCTCTGTCTCTGTCTCTGTCTCTGTCTCTATCTCTGTCTCTGTCTCTGTCTCTGTGTCTGTCTATGTTTCTGTCTCCGTATCCGCCGCTGCCTCTGTCTCTGTCTCTGTCTTTGTATCCGTCTTTGTCTCCGTCTTTGTCACCGTCTTTGTCTCCGCCGTCGTCTTCCTCTTCGTCTCCGTCTTTGTCTCCGTCTTTGTCACCGTCTTTGTCTCCGTGTTTGTCTCCGCGTTTGTCTACGTCTATGTCTCCGTCTTTGTCTCCGTCTTTGTCTCTGCCTTTGTCGCCGTATTTGTCTCCGTCTGTGTCTCCATCTTTTGTCTCCGCCTTTGTCTCCGTCATTGTCTCCGTCGCCGTCTTCCTCTTCGTGTCCGTCTTTGTCTCCGTCTTTGTCTCCATCCGTGTTTCCTGCCCCTCTGTCTCGGTCGTTGTCTCATGCGCGTCTGTCTCTGTCTCTGTCTCTGTCTGTGTCTCTGTCTCTGTCTCTGCCTCTGTATCGGTCTCTGTCTTTGGCTCTGTCTCTGTCTCTGTCTCTGTCCCTGTCTCTGTCTCTGTCTCTGTCTCTGTCTCTGTCTCTGTCTCTGTCCCTGTCTCTGTCCCTGTCTCTGTCTCTGTCTCTGTCTCTGTCTCTGTCTCTGTCTCTGTCTCTGTCTCTGTCTCTCTCCCTGTCTCTGTCTCTGTCTCTGTCTGTGTCTGTGTCTCTGTCTCTGTCTCTGTGTCTGTCTCTGTCTCTGTCTCTGTCTCTGTCTCAGTCTCTGTCTCTGTCTCTGTCTCTGTCTCTGTCTCTGTATCTGTCTCTGTCTCTGTCTCTGTTTCTGTTTCTGTCTCTGTCTCTGTCGCTGTCCCTGTCTCTGTCTCTGTCTATGTGTCTGTCTGTGTCTCTGTCTCCGTCTCCGTCTCCGTCTCTGTCTCTGTCTCTGTCTCTGTCTCCATCTCTGTCTCTGTGTCTGTCTCTGTCTCTGTCTCTGTCTCTGTCTCTGTCTCTGTCTCTGTCTCTGTCTCTGTCTCTGTCTCTGCCTCTGTATCGGTCTCTGTCTTTGGCTCTGTCTCTGTCTCTGTCTCTGTCTCTGTCTCTGTCCCTGTCTCTGTCTCTGTCTCTGTCTCTGTTCCTGTCTCTGTCTCCGTATCCGCCGCTGTCTCAGTCTCTGTGTCCATCTCTGTCTCTGTCTCAGTCTATGTCTCTCTCTCTGTCTCTGTCTGTGTCTCTGCCTCTGTCTCCGTCTCTGCCGCTGTCTGTGTCTCTGTCGCTGTCTCTGTCTCTGTCTCTGTCTATGTCTCTGTCTGTGTCTCTGTGTCCGTCTCCGCCTCTGTCTCTGTCTCTGTCTATGTCTCTGTCTGTGTCTCTGTGTCCGTCTCCGCCTCTGTCTCTGTCTCTGTCTGTGTCTCTGTCTCTGTCTCTGTCTCTGTCCTGTCCCTGTCTCTTTCTCTGCCTCTGTCTCTGTCTGTGGCTCTGTCTTTGTATCATGCGCCTGTGTCTTTGTCTCTGTCCGTGTCTCTGTCTGTGCCCCTGTCTCTGTCTCTGTTTCCGTCTCTGTCGCTGCCTCTGTCTCTGTCTCCGTCTCTCTCTCTTTTCCTGTCTCTGTCTCTGTCTCTGTCTCTGTCTCTGTCCCTGTCCCTGTCTCTGTCTCCGTCTCCGTCTCTGTCTCTGTCTCTGTCATTGGCTACATCTCTGGCTCTGTCTCAGTCTCTGTCTCTGTCTCTGTCTCTGTCTCTGTCTCTGTCTCTGTTTCTGTCTCTGTCTTTGTCTCTGTCTCTGCCTCTGTCTCTGTCTCTGTCTCTGTCTCTGTCTCTGTCTGTGTTTGTGTCTCTGTCTCTGTCTCTGTATCGGACTCTGTCTCCGTCACTGTCTTCGTCTTTGTCTCCGTCTTTGTCTCTGTCTTTGTCTCCGTATTTGTCTCCGTCTGTGTCTCCATCTTTGTCTCCGTCTTTGTCTCCGTCTTTGCATCCCTCTTTGTCTCCGTATTTGTCTCCGTCTGTGTCGCCATCTTTGCCTCCATCTTTGTCTCCGTCTTTGTCTCCGTCCGTGTCTCCTGCCCCTGTGTTTCTGTCGCTCTCTCTGTCTCTGTCTGTGTCTCTGTCTCCGTCTCTGTCTCTGTCTCTGTCTCTGTCTCTGTCTCTGTCTGTGTCTCTGTCTCCGTCTCTTTCTCTGTCTCTGTCTCTGTCCCTGTATCTGTCTCTGTCTCTGTCTCTGTCTCTGTCTCTGTCTCTGTCTCTGTCTCTGTCTCTGTCTCTGTCTCTGTCTCTGTCTCTGTCTCTGTCTCTGTCTCTGTCTCTGTCTCTGTCTCTGCCTCTGTCTCTGTCTGTGGCTCTGTCTATGTCTCATGCGCCTCTGACTCTGTCTCTGTTCCTGTCACTGTCGCTGCCTCTGTCTCTGTCTCTGTCTCTCTCTCTTTTCCTGTCTCTGTCTCTGCCTCTGTCTCTGTCCCTTACTCTGTCTTTGTCTCTGTTCCCTTCTCTGTCTCCGCCTCTGCCTCTGTCTCCGTCTTCGTCTCCATCTTTGTCTCCGTCTTTGTCTCCGTCTTTGTCACCGTCTTTGTCTCCGTCGTCGTCTTCCTCTTCGTCTCCGTCTTTGTCACCGTCGTTGTCTCCGTCTTTGTTTCCGTCTTTGTCTACGTCTTTGTCTGCGTCTTTGTCTCCGACTTTGTCTCCGTCTTTGTCTCTGTCTCTGTCTCTGTCTCTGTCTCTGTCTCTGTCTCTGTCTCTGTCTCTGTCTCTGTCTCTGTCTCTGTCTCTGTCTCTGTCTCTGTCTCTGTCTCTGTCTCTGTCTCTGTCTCTGTCTCTGTCTCTGTCTCTGTCTCTGTCTCTGTCTCTGTCTCTGTCCCTGTCCCTGTCTGTGTCTGTGTCTCCGTCCCTGTCTCTGTCTCTGCCTCTGTCTCTGTCTCTGTCTCTGTCTGTGTATCGGACTCTGTCTCCGTCTTTGTCTTCGTCGTCGTCTTCCTCTTTGTCTCCATCTTTGTCTCTGTCTTTGTCTCCATCTTTATCTCCGTCTTTGTCTCCGTCTTTGTCACCGTCTTTGTCTCCGTCGTCGTCTTCCTCTTCGTCTCCGTCTTTGCCTCCGCCTTTGTCACCATCTTTGTCTCCGTCTTTGTCTCCGTCTTTGTCTCCGTCTTTGCCTCCGGCTTTGTCTCCGTATTTGTCTCCGTCTGTGTCCCCATCTTTGTCTCCGCCTTTGTCTCCGTCTTTGTCTTCGTCGTCGTCTTTGTCTCCGTCTTTGTCATCGTCTTTGTCTCCGTCTTTGTCTCCGTCCACGTCTCCTGCCCCTCTGTCTCTGTCTCTGTCTCAGTCTCTGTCTCTGTCACTGTCTCGGTCTCTGTCTCTGTCTCTGTCTCTGTCTCTGTCTCTGCCTCTGTCTCTGTCTGTGGCTCTGCCTTTGTCTCATGCGCCTCTGTCTTTGTCTCTGTCTGTGTCTCTGTCTGTGCCTCTGTCTCTGTCTCTGTTCCTGTCTCTGTCGCTGACTCTGTCTCTGTCTCTGTCTCTGTCTGTGTCTCTGCATCTGTCTCCGACTCTGCAGCTGACTGTGCCTCTGTCGTTGTCTCTGTCTATGTCTATGTCTGTTTCTCTGCCACTGTCTCCGTCTCTGCCGCTGTCTGTGTCTCTGTCTCCGTCTCCATCTCTGTCTCTGTCTCTGTCATTGGCTCCATCTCTGTCTCTGTCTCAGTCTCTGTCTCTGTCTCTGTCTCTGTCTCTGTCTCGGTCTCTGTCTCTGTCCCTGTCTCTGTCTCCGTCTACGTCTCTGTCTCTGTCTCTGTCATTGGCTCCATCTCTGTCTCTGTCTCAGTCTCTGTCTCCGTCTCTGTCTCTGTCTCTGTCTCTGTCTCTGTCTCTGTCTCTGTCTCTGTCTCTGTCTCTGTCTCTGTCTCTGTCTCTGTCTCTGTCTCTGTCTCTGTCTCTGTCCCTGTCCCTCTCTGTGTCTGTGTCTCCGTCCCTGTCTCTGTCTCTGCCTCTGTCTCTGTCTCTGTCTCTGTCTGTGTATCGGACTCTGTCTCCGTCTTTGTCTTCGTCGTCGTCTTCCTCTTTGTCTCCATCTTTGTCTCTGTCTTTGTGTCCATCTTTATCTCCGTCTTTGTCTCCGTCTTTGTCACCGTCTTTGTCTCCGTCGTCGTCTTCCTCTTCGTCTCCGTCTTTGCCTCCGCCTTTGTCACCATCTTTGTCTCCGTCTTTGTCTCCGTCCTTGTCTCCGTCTTTGCCTCCGGCTTTGTCTCCGTATTTGTCTCCGTCTGTGTCCCCATCTTTGTCTCCGCCTTTGTCTCCGTCTTTGTCTTCGTCGTCGTCTTCCTCTTCGTCTCCGTCTTTGTCTCCGTCTTTGTCACCGTCTTTGTCTCCGTCTTTGTCTCCGTTCACGTCTCCTGCCCCTCTGTCTCTGTCTCTGTCTCAGTCTCTGTCTCTGTCACTGTCTCGGTCTCTGTCTCTGTCTCTGTCTCTGTCTCTGCCTCTGTCTCTGTCTGTGGCTCTGTCTTTGTCTCATGCGCCTCTGTCTTTGTCTCTGTCTGTGTCTCTGTCTGTGCCTCTGTCTCTGTCTCTGTTCCTGTCTCTGTCGCTGACTCTGTCTCTGTCTCTGTCTCTGTCTGTGTCTTTGCCTCTGTCTCCGACTCTGCAGCTGACTGTGCCTCTGTCGTTGTCTCTGTCTATGTCTATGTCTGTTTCTCTGCCACTGTCTCCGTCTCTGCTGCTGTCTGTGTCTATGTCTCCGTCTCCATCTCTGTCTCTGTCTCTGTCATTGGCTCCATCTCTGTCTCTGTCTCAGTCTCTGTCTCTGTCTCTGTCTCTGTCTCTGTCTCTGTCTCTGTCTCTGTCCCTGTCTCTGTCTCCGTCTACGTCTCTGTCTCTGTCTCTGTCATTGGCTCCATCTCTGTCTCTGTCTCAGTCTCTGTCTCCGTCTCTGTCTCTGTCTCTGTATCTGTCTCTGTCTCTGTTTCTGTTTCTGTCTCTGTCTCTGTCGCTGTCCCTGTCTCTGTCTCTGTCTATGTCTCTGTCTGTGTCTCTGTCTCCGTCTCTGTCTCTGTCTCTGTCTCTGTCTCTGTCTCTGTCCGTGTCTCTGTCTTTGTCGCCGTATTTGTCTCCGTCTGTGTCTCCATCTTTTGTCTCCGTCTTTGTCTCCGTCTTTGCCTCCGTCTTTGTCTCCGTATCTGTCTCCGTCTGTGTCGCCATCTTTGCCTCCGCCTTTGTCTCCGTCATTGTCTCCGTCGCCGTCTTCCTCTTCGTGTCCGTCTTTGTTTCCGTCTTTGTCACCGTCTTTGTCTCCGTCTTTGTCTCCATCCGTGTTTCTTGCCCCTCTGTCTCGGTCGTTGTCTCATGCGCGTCTGTCTCTGTCTCTGTCTCTGTCTGTGTCTCTGTCTCTGTCTCTGCCTCTGTATCGGTCTCTGTCTTTGGCTCTGTCTCTGTCTCTGTCTCTGTCCCTGTCTCTGTCTCTGTCTCTGTCTCTGTCTCTGTCTCTGTCCCTGTCTCTGTCTCCGTATCCGCCGCTGTCTCTGTATCTGTGTCCATCTCTGTCTCTGTCTCAGTCTCTGTCTCTGTCTCTGTCTCCGTCTCTGCCGCTGTCTGTGTCTCTGTCGCTGTCTCTGTCTCTGTCTCTGTCTCTGTCTGTGTCTCTGTCTCCGTCTCCGTCTCTGTCTCTGTCTCTGTCTCTGTCTCTGTCTCTGTCTCCATCTCTGTCTCTGTTTCTGTCTCTGTCTCTGTCTCTGTCTCTGTCTCTGTCTCTGTCTCTGTCTCTGTCTCTGTCTCTGTCTCTGTCTCTGTCTCTGTCTCTGTCTCTGTCCCTGTCTCTGTCTCTGTCTCTGTCTGTGTCTGTGTCTCTGTCTCTGTCTCTGTCTCTGTCTCTGTCTCCGTCTCTGTCTCTGTCTCTGTCATTGGCTCCATCTCGGTCTCTGTCTCAGTCTCTGTCTCTGTCTCTGTCTCTGTCTCTGTCTCTGTCTCTGTCTCTGTCTCAGTCTCTGTCTCTGTCCCTGTCTCTGTCTCTGTCTCTGTCTCTGTTTCTGTTTCTGTCTCTGCCTCTGTCTCTGTCTCTGTCTCTGTCTCTGTCTCTGTCCCTGTCTCTGTCCCTGTCTCTGCCTCTGTCTGCGTCTGTGGCTCTGTCTTTGTCTCATGCGCCTCTGTCTTTGTCTCTGTCTGTGTCTCTGTCTGTGCCTCTGTCTCTGTCTCTGTTTCTGTCTCTGTCGCTGCCTCTGTCTCTGTCTCTGTCTCTGTCTCCATCTTTGTCTGCGTCTTTGTCTCCGTCTTTGTCACCGTCTTTATCTCCGTCGTCGTCTTCCTCTTCGTCTCCGTCTTTGTGTCCGTCTTTGTCTCAGTCCTTGTCTCCGCCGGTGTCTCTGTCCGTGTCTCCTGCCCCTCTGTCTCGGTCGTTGTCTCATGCGCGTCTGACTCTGTCTCTGTCTCTGTCTCTGTCTCTGCCTCTGTCTCTGTCTGTGGCTCTGTCTTTGTCTCATGCGCCTCTGTCTTTGTCTCTGTCTGTGTCTCTGTCTGTGGCTCTGTCTCTGTCTCTGTTTCTGTCTCTGTCGCTGCCTCTGTCTCTGTCTCTGTCTCTGTCTCTTTTCCTGTCTCTGTCTCTGTCTCTGTCTCTGTCTCTGTCTCTGTCCCTTTCTCTGTCTCTGCCTCTGTTCCCTTCTCTGTCTCCGCCTCTGCCTCTGTCTCCGTCTTTGTCTCCATCTTTGTCTCCGTCTTTGTCTCCGTCTTTGTCACCGTCTTTGTCTCCGTCGTCGTCTTCCTCTTCGTCCCCGTCTTTGTCTCCGTCTTTGTCACCGTCGTTGTCTCCGTCTTTGTCTCCGTCTTTGTCTACGTCTTTGTCTACTTCTTTGTCTCCGTTTTTGTCTCCGTCTTTGTCTCTGTCTCTGTCTCTGTCTCTGTCTCTGTCTCTGTCTCTGTTCCTGTCCCTGTCTCTGTCTCTGTCTCTGTCTCTGTCTCTGTCTCTGTCTCTGCCTCTGTCTCTTTCCCTGTCTCTGTCTCCGTCTCCGTCTCTGTCTCTGTCTCTGTCTCCGTCTTTGTACCTGTCTTTGTATCCGTATTTGTGTCCGTCTGTGTCTCCATATTTGTCTCCGTCTTTGTCTACGTCTTTGTCTCCGTCGTCGTCTTCCTTTTCGTCTCCATCTTTGTCTCGGTCTTTGTCTCCGTCTTTGCCTCCGTCTTTGTCTCCGTATTTGTCTCCGCCTGTGTCTCCATCTTCGTCTCCGCCCTTGTCTCCGTCTTTGTTCTCGTCGTCGTCTTCCTCTTCGTCTCCGTCTTTGCCTCCGACTTTGTCACGGTCTTTGTCTCCGTATTTTTCTCCGTCTGTGTCTCCATCTCTGTCTCCATCTCTGTCTCTGTCCCTTACTCTGTCTTTGTCTCTGTTCCCTTCTCTGTCTCCGCCTCTGCCACTGTCTCCGTCTTCGTCTCCATCTTTGTCTACGTCTTTGTCTCCGTCTTTGTCTACGTCTTTGTCTCCGTCGTCGTCTTCCTTTTCGTCTCCATCTTTGTCTCCGTCTTTGTCTCCGTCTTTGCCTCCGTCTTTGTCTCCGTATTTGTCTCCGCCTGTGTCTCCATCTTCGTCTCCGCCTTTGTCTCCGTCTTTGTCTCCGTCGTCGTCTTCCTCTTCGTCTCCGTCTTTGCCTCCGACTTTGTCACCGTCTTTGTCTCCGTATTTGTCTCCGTCTGTGTCTCCATCTCTGTCTCCGTCTCTGTCTCTGTCTCTGTCTCCGCCTCTGTCTCTGTCTCCATCTTTGTCCCCGTCTTTGTCTCCGTCCTCGTCTTCCTCTTCGTCTCCGTCTTTGTCTCCGTCTACGTCACCGTCTTTGTCTCCGTCTTTGTCTCCGTCTTTGCCTCCGTCTTTGTCTCCGTATTTGTCTCCGCCTGTGTCTCCATCTTCGTCTCCGCCTTTGTCTCCGTCTTTGTCTCCGTCGTCGTCTTCCTCTTCGTCTCCGTCTTTGCCTCCGACTTTGTCACCGTCTTTGTCTCCGTATTTGTCTCCGTTTGTGTCTCCATCTCTGTCTCCGTCTCTGTCTCTGTCTCTGTCTGCGCCTCCGTCTCTGTCTCCATCTTTGTTCCCGTCTTTGTCTCCGCCTTTGTCACCGTATTTGTCTCCGTCCACGTCTCCTGCCCCTCTGTCACTGTCTCTGTCTCTGTCTCTGCCCCTGTCCCTGTCTCTGTCTCTGTCTCTGTCTCTGTCTCTGTCTCTGTCTCTGTCTCTGTCTCTGTCTCTGTCTCTGTCTCTGTCTCTGTCTCTGTCTCTGTCTCTGTCTCTGTCTCTGTCTCTGTCTCTGTCTCTGTCTCTGTCTCTGTCTCTGTCTCTGTCTCTGTCTCTGTCTCTGTCTCTGCCTCTGTCTCTGTCCCTTACTCTGTCTTTGTCTCTGTTCCCTTCTCTGTCTCCGCCTCTGCCACTGTCTCCGTCTTCGTCTCCATCTTTGTCTACGTCTTTGTCTCCGTCTTTGTCTACGTCTTTGTCTCCGTCGTCGTCTTCCTTTTCGTCTCCATCTTTGTCTCCGTCTTTGTCTCCGTCTTTGCCTCCGTCTTTGTCTCCGTATTTGTCTCCGCCTGTGTCTCCATCTTCGTCTCCGCCTTTGTCTCCGTCTTTGTCTCCGTCGTCGTCTTCCTCTTCGTCTCCGTCTTTGCCTCCGACTTTGTCACCGTCTTTGTCTCCGTATTTGTCTCCGTCTGTGTCTCCATCTCTGTCTCCGTCTCTGTCTCTGTCTCTGTCTCCGCCTCTGTCTCTGTCTCCATCTTTGTCCCCGTCTTTGTCTCCGTCCTCGTCTTCCTCTTCGTCTCCGTCTTTGTCTCCGTCTACGTCACCGTCTTTGTCTCCGTCTTTGTCTCCGTCTTTGCCTCCGTCTTTGTCTCCGTATTTGTCTCCGCCTGTGTCTCCATCTTCGTCTCCGCCTTTGTCTCCGTCTTTGTCTCCGTCGTCGTCTTCCTCTTCGTCTCCGTCTTTGCCTCCGACTTTGTCACCGTCTTTGTCTCCGTATTTGTCTCCGTTTGTGTCTCCATCTCTGTCTCCGTCTCTGTCTCTGTCTCTGTCTGCGCCTCCGTCTCTGTCTCCATCTTTGTTCCCGTCTTTGTCTCCGCCTTTGTCACCGTATTTGTCTCCGTCCACGTCTCCTGCCCCTCTGTCACTGTCTCTGTCTCTGTCTCTGCCCCTGTCCCTGTCTCTGTCTCTGTCTCTGTCTCTGTCTCTGTCTCTGTCTCTGTCTCTGTCTCTGTCTCTGTCTCTGTCTCTGTCTCTGTCTCTGTCTCTGTCTCTGTCTCTGTCTCTGTCTCTGTCTCTGTCTCTGTCTCTGTCTCTGTCCCTGTCTCTGTCTCTGTCTCTGTCTCTGTCTCTGTCTCTGTCTCTGTCTCAGTCTCTGTCTCTGTCCCTGTCTCTGTCTCTGTCTCTGTCTCTGTTTCTGTTTCTGTCTCTGCCTCTGTCTCTGTCTCTGTCTCTGTCTCTGTCTCTGTCTCTGTCCCTGTCTCTGTCCCTGTCTCTGCCTCTGTCTGCGTCTGTGGCTCTGTCTTTGTCTCATGCGCCTCTGTCTTTGTCTCTGTCTGTGTCTCTGTCTGTGCCTCTGTCTCTGTCTCTGTTTCTGTCTCTGTCGCTGCCTCTGTCTCTGTCTCTGTCTCTGTCTCCATCTTTGTCTGCGTCTTTGTCTCCGTCTTTGTCACCGTCTTTATCTCCGTCGTCGTCTTCCTCTTCGTCTCCGTCTTTGTGTCCGTCTTTGTCTCAGTCCTTGTCTCCGCCGGTGTCTCTGTCCGTGTCTCCTGCCCCTCTGTCTCGGTCGTTGTCTCATGCGCGTCTGACTCTGTCTCTGTCTCTGTCTCTGTCTCTGCCTCTGTCTCTGTCTGTGGCTCTGTCTTTGTCTCATGCGCCTCTGTCTTTGTCTCTGTCTGTGTCTCTGTCTGTGGCTCTGTCTCTGTCTCTGTTTCTGTCTCTGTCGCTGCCTCTGTCTCTGTCTCTGTCTCTTTTCCTGTCTCTGTCTCTGTCTCTGTCTCTGTCTCTGTCCCTTTCTCTGTCTCTGCCTCTGTTCCCTTCTCTGTCTCCGCCTCTGCCTCTGTCTCCGTCTTTGTCTCCATCTTTGTCTCCGTCTTTGTCTCCGTCTTTGTCACCGTCTTTGTCTCCGTCGTCGTCTTCCTCTTCGTCCCCGTCTTTGTCTCCGTCTTTGTCACCGTCGTTGTCTCCGTCTTTGTCTCCGTCTTTGTCTACGTCTTTGTCTACTTCTTTGTCTCCGTTTTTGTCTCCGTCTTTGTCTCTGTCTCTGTCTCTGTCTCTGTCTCTGTCTCTGTCTCTGTTCCTGTCCCTGTCTCTGTCTCTGTCTCTGTCTCTGTCTCTGTCTCTGCCTCTGTCTCTTTCCCTGTCTCTGTCTCCGTCTCCGTCTCTGTCTCTGTCTCTGTCTCCGTCTTTGTACCTGTCTTTGTCTCCGTATTTGTGTCCGTCTGTGTCTCCATATTTGTCTCCGTCTTTGTCTACGTCTTTGTCTCCGTCGTCGTCTTCCTTTTCGTCTCCATCTTTGTCTCCGTCTTTGTCTCCGTCTTTGCCTCCGTCTTTGTCTCCGTATTTGTCTCCGCCTGTGTCTCCATCTTCGTCTCCGCCTTTGTCTCCGTCTTTGTCTCCGTCGTCGTCTTCCTCTTCGTCTCCGTCTTTGCCTCCGACTTTGTCACGGTCTTTGTCTCCGTATTTTTCTCCGTCTGTGTCTCCATCTCTGTCTCCATCTCTGTCTCTGTCTCTGTCTCTGTCTCTGTCTCTGTCTCTGCCTCTGTCTCTGTCTCTGCCTCTGTCTTTGTCTCATGCGCCTCTGTCTTTTTCTCTGTCTGTGTCTCTGTCTGTGACTCTGTCTCTGTCTCTGTTTCTGTCTCTGTCGCTGCCTCTGTCTCTCTCTCTGTCTCTGTCTCTGTCTCTGCCCCTGTCCCTGTCTCTGTCTCTGTCTCTGTCTCTGTCTCTGTCTCTGTCTCTGTCTCTGTCTCTGTCTCTGTCTCTGTCTCTGTCTCTGTGTCTGTCTCTGTCTCTGTCTCTGTCTCTGTCTCTGTCTCTGTCTCTGTCTCTGTCTCTGTCTCTGTCTCTGTCTCTGTCTCTGTCTCTGTCTCTGTCTCTGTCTCTGTCTCTGCCTCTGTCTCTGTCCCTTACTCTGTCTTTGTCTCTGTTCCCTTCTCTGTCTCCGCCTCTGCCACTGTCTCCGTCTTCGTCTCCATCTTTGTGTACGTCTTTGTCTCCGTCTTTGTCTACGTCTTTGTCTCCGTCGTCGTCTTCCTTTTCGTCTCCATCTTTGTCTCCGTCTTTGTCTCCGTCTTTGCCTCCGTCTTTGTCTCCGTATTTGTCTCCGCCTGTGTCTCCATCTTCGTCTCCGCCTTTGTCTCCGTCTTTGTCTCCGTCGTCGTCTTCCTCTTCGTCTCCGTCTTTGCCTCCGACTTTGTCACCGTCTTTGTCTCCGTATTTGTCTCCGTCTGTGTCTCCATCTCTGTCTCCGTCTCTGTCTCTGTCTCTGTCTCCGCCTCTGTCTCTGTCTCCATCTTTGTCCCCGTCTTTGTCTCCGTCCTCGTCTTCCTCTTCGTCTCCGTCTTTGTCTCCGTCTACGTCACCGTCTTTGTCTCCGTCTTTGTCTCCGTCTTTGCCTCCGTCTTTGTCTCCGTATTTGTCTCCGCCTGTGTCTCCATCTTCGTCTCCGCCTTTGTCTCCGTCTTTGTCTCCGTCGTCGTCTTCCTCTTCGTCTCCGTCTTTGCCTCCGACTTTGTCACCGTCTTTGTCTCCGTATTTGTCTCCGTTTGTGTCTCCATCTCTGTCTCCGTCTCTGTCTCTGTCTCTGTCTGCGCCTCCGTCTCTGTCTCCATCTTTGTCCCCGTCTTTGTCTCCGTCTTTGTCACCGTATTTGTCTCCGTCCACGTCTCCTGCCCCTCTGTCTCTGTCTCTGTCTCTGTCTCTGTCTCTGCCCCTGTCCCTGTCTCTGTCTCTGTCTCTGTCTCTGTCTCTGTCTCTGTCTCTGTCTCTGTCTCTGTCTCTGTCTCTGTCTCTGTCTCTGTCTCTGTCTCTGTCTCTGTCTCTGTCTCTGTCTCTGTCTCTGTCTCTGTCTCTGTCTCTGTCTCTGTCTCTGTCTCTGTCTCTGTCCCTATCTCTGTCTCTGTCTCTGTCTGTGTCTGTGTCTCTGTCTCTGTCTCTGTCTCTGTCTCTGTCTCTGTCTCCGTCTCTGTCTCTGTCTCTGTCATTGGCTCCATCTCGGTCTCTGTCTCAGTCTCTGTCTCTGTCTCTGTCTCTGTCTCTGTCTCTGTCTCTGTCTCTGTCTCAGTCTCTGTCTCTGTCCCTGTCTCTGTCTCTGTCTCTGTCTCTGTTTCTGTTTCTGTCTCTGCCTCTGTCTCTGTCTCTGTCTCTGTCTCTGTCTCTGTCCCTGTCTCTGTCCCTGTCTCTGCCTCTGTCTGCGTCTGTGGCTCTGTCTTCGTCTCATGCGCCTCTGTCTTTGTCTCTGTCTGTGTCTCTGTCTGTGCCTCTGTCTCTGTCTCTGTTTCTGTCTCTGTCGCTGCCTCTGTCTCTGTCTCTGTCTCTGTCTCCATCTTTGTCTGCGTCTTTGTCTCCGTCTTTGTCACCGTCTTTATCTCCGTCGTCGTCTTCCTCTTCGTCTCCGTCTTTGTGTCCGTCTTTGTCTCAGTCCTTGTCTCCGCCGGTGTCTCTGTCCGTGTCTCCTGCCCCTCTGTCTCGGTCGTTGTCTCATGCGCGTCTGACTCTGTCTCTGTCTCTGTCTCTGTCTCTGCCTCTGTCTCTGTCTGTGGCTCTGTCTTTGCCTCATGCGCCTCTGTCTTTGTCTCTGTCTGTGTCTCTGTCTGTGGCTCTGTCTCTGTCTCTGTTTCTGTCTCTGTCGCTGCCTCTGTCTCTGTCTCTGTCTCTGTCTCTTTTCCTGTCTCTGTCTCTGTCTCTGTCTCTGTCTCTGTCTCTGTCCCTTTCTCTGTCTCTGCCTCTGTTCCCTTCTCTGTCTCCGCCTCTGCCTCTGTCTCCGTCTTTGTCTCCATCTTTGTCTCCGTCTTTGTCTCCGTCTTTGTCACCGTCTTTGTCTCCGTCGTCGTCTTCCTCTTCGTCCCTGTCTTTGTCTCCGTCTTTGTCACCGTCGTTGTCTCCGTCTTTGTCTCCGTCTTTGTCTACGTCTTTGTCTACTTCTTTGTCTCCGTCTTTGTCTCTGTCTCTGTCTCTGTCTCTGTCTCTGTCTCTGTCTCTGTTCCTGTCCCTGTCTCTGTCTCTGTCTCTGTCTCTGTCTCTGTCTCTGCCTCTGTCTCTTTCCCTGTCTCTGTCTCCGTCTCCGTCTCTGTCTCTGTCTCTGTCTCCGTCTTTGTACCTGTCTTTGTCTCCGTATTTGTGTCCGTCTGTGTCTCCATATTTGTCTCCGTCTTTGTCTACGTCTTTGTCTCCGTCGTCGTCTTCCTTTTCGTCTCCATCTTTGTCTCCGTCTTTGTCTCCGTCTTTGCCTCCGTCTTTGTCTCCGTATTTGTCTCCGCCTGTGTCTCCATCTTCGTCTCCGCCTTTGTCTCCGTCTTTGTCTCCGTCGTCGTCTTCCTCTTCGTCTCCGTCTTTGCCTCCGACTTTGTCACGGTCTTTGTCTCCGTATTTTTCTCCGTCTGTGTCTCCATCTCTGTCTCCATCTCTGTCTCTGTCTCTGTCTCTGTCTCTGTCTCTGTCTCTTCCTCTGTCTCTGTCTCTGCCTCTGTCTTTGTCTCATGCGCCTCTGTCTTTTTCTCTGTCTGTGTCTCTGTCTGTGACTCTGTCTCTGTCTCTGTTTCTGTCTCTGTCGCTGCCTCTGTCTCTCTCTCTGTCTCTGTCTCTGTCTCTGCCCCTGTCCCTGTCTCTGTCTCTGTCTCTGTCTCTGTCTCTGTCTCTGTCTCTGTCTCTGTCTCTGTCTCTGTCTCTGTCTCTGTCTCTGTCTCTGTCTCTGTCTCTGTCTCTGTCTCTGTCTCTGTCTCTGTCTCTGTCTCTGTCTCTGTCTCTGTCTCTGTCTCTGTCTCTGTCTCTGTCTCTGTCTCTGTCTCTGTCTCTGTCTCTGTCTCTTTCTCTGCCTCTGTCTCTGTCCCTTACTCTGTCTTTGTCTCTGTTCCCTTCTCTGTCTCCGCCTCTGCCACTGTCTCCGTCTTCGCCTCCATCTTTGTCTACGTCTTTGTCTCCGTCTTTGTCTACGTCTTTGTCTCCGTCGTCGTCTTCCTTTTCGTCTCCATCTTTGTCTCCGTCTTTGTCTCCGTCTTTGCCTCCGTCTTTGTCTCCGTATTTGTCTCCGCCTGTGTCTCCATCTTCGTCTCCGCCTTTGTCTCCGTCTTTGTCTCCGTCGTCGTCTTCCTCTTCGTCTCCGTCTTTGCCTCCGACTTTGTCACCGTCTTTGTCTCCGTATTTGTCTCCGTCTGTGTCTCCATCTCTGTCTCCGTTTCTGTCTCTGTCTCTGTCTGCGCCTCCGTCTCTGTCTCCATCTTTGTCTCCGTCTTTGTCTCCGTCTTTGCCTCCGTCTTTGTCTCCGTATTTGTCTCCGCCTGTGTCTCCATCTTCGTCTCCGCCTTTGTCTCCGTCTTTGTCTCCGTCGTCGTCTTCCTCTTCGTCTCCGTCTTTGCCTCCGACTTTGTCACCGTCTTTGTCTCCGTATTTGTCTCCGTCTGTGTCTCCATCTCTGTCTCCGTCTCTGTCTCTGTCTCTGTCTCCGCCTCTGTCTCTGTCTCCATCTTTGTCCCCGTCTTTGTCTCCGTCCTCGTCTTCCTCTTCGTCTCCGTCTTTGTCTCCGTCTACGTCACCGTCTTTGTCTCCGTCTTTGTCTCCGTCTTTGCCTCCGTCTTTGTCTCCGTATTTGTCTCCGCCTGTGTCTCCATCTTCGTCTCCGCCTTTGTCTCCGTCTTTGTCTCCGTCGTCGTCTTCCTCTTCGTCTCCGTCTTTGCCTCCGACTTTGTCACCGTCTTTGTCTCCGTATTTGTCTCCGTTTGTGTCTCCATCTCTGTCTCCGTCTCTGTCTCTGTCTCTGTCTGCGCCTCCGTCTCTGTCTCCATCTTTGTCCCCGTCTTTGTCTCCGTCTTTGTCACCGTATTTGTCTCCGTCCACGTCTCCTGCCCCTCTGTCTCTGTCTCTGTCTCTGTCTCTGTCTCTGCCCCTGTCCCTGTCTCTGTCTCTGTCTCTGTCTCTGTCTCTGTCTCTGTCTCTGTCTCTGTCTCTGTCTCTGTCTCTGTCTCTGTCTCTGTCTCTGTCTCTGTCTCTGTCTCTGTCTCTGTCTCTGTCTCTGTCTCTGTCTCTGTCTCTGTCTCTGTCTCTGTCTCTGTCTCTGTCCCTATCTCTGTCTCTGTCTCTGTCTGTGTCTGTGTCTCTGTCTCTGTCTCTGTCTCTGTCTCTGTCTCTGTCTCCGTCTCTGTCTCTGTCTCTGTCATTGGCTCCATCTCGGTCTCTGTCTCAGTCTCTGTCTCTGTCTCTGTCTCTGTCTCTGTCTCTGTCTCTGTCTCTGTCTCAGTCTCTGTCTCTGTCCCTGTCTCTGTCTCTGTCTCTGTCTCTGTTTCTGTTTCTGTCTCTGCCTCTGTCTCTGTCTCTGTCTCTGTCTCTGTCTCTGTCCCTGTCTCTGTCCCTGTCTCTGCCTCTGTCTGCGTCTGTGGCTCTGTCTTCGTCTCATGCGCCTCTGTCTTTGTCTCTGTCTGTGTCTCTGTCTGTGCCTCTGTCTCTGTCTCTGTTTCTGTCTCTGTCGCTGCCTCTGTCTCTGTCTCTGTCTCTGTCTCCATCTTTGTCTGCGTCTTTGTCTCCGTCTTTGTCACCGTCTTTATCTCCGTCGTCGTCTTCCTCTTCGTCTCCGTCTTTGTGTCCGTCTTTGTCTCAGTCCTTGTCTCCGCCGGTGTCTCTGTCCGTGTCTCCTGCCCCCTCTGTCTCGGTCGTTGTCTCATGCGCGTCTGACTCTGTCTCTGTCTCTGTCTCTGTCTCTGCCTCTGTCTCTGTCTGTGGCTCTGTCTTTGCCTCATGCGCCTCTGTCTTTGTCTCTGTCTGTGTCTCTGTCTGTGGCTCTGTCTCTGTCTCTGTTTCTGTCTCTGTCGCTGCCTCTGTCTCTGTCTCTGTCTCTGTCTCTTTTCCTGTCTCTGTCTCTGTCTCTGTCTCTGTCTCTGTCTCTGTCCCTTTCTCTGTCTCTGCCTCTGTTCCCTTCTCTGTCTCCGCCTCTGCCTCTGTCTCCGTCTTTGTCTCCATCTTTGTCTCCGTCTTTGTCTCCGTCTTTGTCACCGTCTTTGTCTCCGTCGTCGTCTTCCTCTTCGTCCCCGTCTTTGTCTCCGTCTTTGTCACCGTCGTTGTCTCCGTCTTTGTCTCCGTCTTTGTCTACGTCTTTGTCTACTTCTTTGTCTCCGTCTTTGTCTCTGTCTCTGTCTCTGTCTCTGTCTCTGTCTCTGTCTCTGTTCCTGTCCCTGTCTCTGTCTCTGTCTCTGTCTCTGTCTCTGTCTCTGCCTCTGTCTCTTTCCCTGTCTCTGTCTCCGTCTCCGTCTCTGTCTCTGTCTCTGTCTCCGTCTTTGTACCTGTCTTTGTCTCCGTATTTGTGTCCGTCTGTGTCTCCATATTTGTCTCCGTCTTTGTCTACGTCTTTGTCTCCGTCGTCGTCTTCCTTTTCGTCTCCATCTTTGTCTCCGTCTTTGTCTCCGTCTTTGCCTCCGTCTTTGTCTCCGTATTTGTCTCCGCCTGTGTCTCCATCTTCGTCTCCGCCTTTGTCTCCGTCTTTGTCTCCGTCGTCGTCTTCCTCTTCGTCTCCGTCTTTGCCTCCGACTTTGTCACGGTCTTTGTCTCCGTATTTTTCTCCGTCTGTGTCTCCATCTCTGTCTCCATCTCTGTCTCTGTCTCTGTCTCTGTCTCTGTCTCTGTCTCTTCCTCTGTCTCTGTCTCTGCCTCTGTCTTTGTCTCATGCGCCTCTGTCTTTTTCTCTGTCTGTGTCTCTGTCTGTGACTCTGTCTCTGTCTCTGTTTCTGTCTCTGTCGCTGCCTCTGTCTCTCTCTCTGTCTCTGTCTCTGTCTCTGCCCCTGTCCCTGTCTCTGTCTCTGTCTCTGTCTCTGTCTCTGTCTCTGTCTCTGTCTCTGTCTCTGTCTCTGTCTCTGTCTCTGTCTCTGTCTCTGTCTCTGTCTCTGTCTCTGCCCCTGTCCCTGTCTCTGTCTCTGTCTCTGTCTCTGTCTCTGTCTCTGTCTCTGTCTCTGTCTCTGTCTCTGTCTCTGTCTCTGTCTCTGTCTCTGTCTCTGTCTCTGTCTCTGTCTCTGTCTCTGTCTCTGTCTCTGTCTCTGTCTCTGTCTCTGTCTCTGCCTCTGTCTCTGTCTCTGTCTCTGTCTCTGTCTCTGTCTCTGTCTCTGCCTCTGTCTCTTTCCCTGTCTCTGTCTCCGTCTCCGTCTCTGTCTCTGTCTCTGTCTCCGTCTTTGTACCTGTCTTTGTCTCCGTATTTGTGTCCGTCTGTGTCTCCATATTTGTCTCCGTCTTTGTCTACGTCTTTGTCTCCGTCGTCGTCTTCCTTTTCGTCTCCATCTTTGTCTCCGTCTTTGTCTCCGTCTTTGCCTCCGTCTTTGTCTCCGTATTTGTCTCCGCCTGTGTCTCCATCTTCGTCTCCGCCTTTGTCTCCGTCTTTGTCTCCGTCGTCGTCTTCCTCTTCGTCTCCGTCTTTGCCTCCGACTTTGTCACGGTCTTTGTCTCCGTATTTGTCTCCGTCTGTGTCTCCATCTCTGTCTCCATCTCTGTCTCTGTCTCTGTCTCTGTCTCTGTCTCTGTCTCTGCCTCTGTCTCTGTCTCTGCCTCTGTCTTTGTCTCATGCGCCTCTGTCTTTTTCTCTGTCTGTGTCTCTGTCTGTGACTCTGTCTCTGTCTCTGTTTCTGTCTCTGTCGCTGCCTCTGTCTCTCTCTCTGTCTCTGTCTCTGTCTCTGCCCCTGTCCCTGTCTCTGTCTCTGTCTCTGTCTCTGTCTCTGTCTCTGTTTCTGTCTCTGTCTCTGTCTCTGTCTCTGTCTCTGTCTCTGTCTCTGTCTCTGTCTCTGTCTCTGTCTCAGTCTCTGTCTCTGTCTGTGTCTCCGCCTCTGTCTCCGCCTTTGCCTCTGCCTTTGTCTCCGTATTTGTCTCCGTCTGTGTCACCGTCTTTGTCTCCGTCGTCGTCTTCCTCTTCGTCTCCGTCTTTGTCTCCGTCTTTGTCACGGTCGTTGTCTCCGTCTTTGTCACCGTCTTTGTCTCCGTACTTGTCTCCGTCTGTGTCTCCATATTTGTCTCCGTCTTTATCTCCGTCTTTGCCTCCGTCTTTGTCTCCGTATTTGTCTCTGCCTGTGTCTCCATTTTTGTCTCCGCCTTTGTCTCCGTCTTTGTCTCCGTCGTCGTCTTCCTCTTCGTCTCCGTCTTTGTCTCCGTCTTTGTCACCGTATTTGTCTCCGTCCACGTCTCCTGCCCCTCTGTCTCTGTCTCTGTCTCAGTCTCTGTCTTTGTCTCTGTCTTTGTCTCTGTCTCTGTCTCTGTCTCTGTCTCTGTTTCTGTCTCTGCCTCTGTCTCTGTCTCTGTCTCTATCTCTGTCTCTGTCTCTGTCTCTGTCTCTGTCGCTCTCTCTGTCTCTGTCTCTGTCTCTGTTTCTGTCTCTGCCTCTGTCTCTGTCTCTGTCTCTATCTCTGTCTCTGTCTCTGTCTCTGTCTCTGTCTCTGTCTCTGTCTCTGTCTCTGTCTCTGTCTCTGTCTCTGTCTCTGTCTCTGTCTCTGCCTCTGTCTCTGTCTCTGTCTCTGTCTCAGTCTCTGTCTTTGTCTCTGTCTTTGTCTCTGTCTCAGTCTCTGTCTCCGTCTCTGTCTCTGTCTCTGTATCTGTCTCTGTCTCTGTTTCTGTTTCTGTCTCTGTCTCTGTCGCTGTCCCTGTCTCTGTCTCTGTCTATGTCTCTGTCTGTGTCTCTGTCTCCGTCTCCGTCTCTGTCACTGTCTCTCTCTCTGTCTCTGTCTGTGTCTCTGTCTTTGTCGCCGTATTTGTCTCCGTCTGTGTCTCCATCTTTTGTCTCCGTCTTTGTCTCCGTCTTTGCCTCCGTCTTTGTCTCCGTATTTGTCTCCGTCTGTGTCGCCATCTTTGCCTCCGCCTTTGTCTCCGTCATTGTCTCCGTCGCCGTCTTCCTCTTCGTGTCCGTCTTTGTTTCCGTCTTTGTCACCGTCTTTGTCTCCGTCTTTGTCTCCATCCGTGCTTCCTGCCCCTCTGTCTCGGTCGTTGTCTCATGCGCGTCTGTCTCTGTCTCTGTCTCTGTCTGTGTCTCTGTCTCTGTCTCTGCCTCTGTATCGGTCTCTGTCTTTGGCTCTGTCTCTGTCTTTGTCTCTGTCCCTGTCTCTGTCTCTGTCTCTGTCTCTGTCTCTGTCTCTGTCCCTGTCTCTGTCTCCGTATCCGCCGCTGTCTCTGTATCTGTGTCCATCTCTGTCTCTGTCTCAGTCTCTGTCTCTGTCTCTGTCTCTGTCTCTGTCTGTGTCTCTGTTTCTGTCTCCGTCTCTGCCGCTGTCTGTGTCTCTGTCGCTGTCTCTGTCTCTGTCTCTGTCTATGTCTCTGTCTGTGTCTCTGTCTCCGTCTCCGTCTCTGTCTCTGTCTCTGTCTCTGTCTCCGTCTCCATCTCTGTCTCTGTTTCTGTCTCTGTCTCTGTCTCTGTCTCTGTCTCTGTCTCTGTATCGGACTCTGTCTCCGTCTCTGTCTTCGTCTTTGTCTCCGTCTTTGTCTCTGTCTTTGTCTCCGTATTTGTCTCATTATTTGTCTCCGTCTGTGTCGCCACCTTTGTCTCCGTCGTCGTCTTCCTCTTCGTCTCCATCTTTGTCTCCGTCTTTGTCACCGTCGTTGTCTCCGTCTTTGCCTCCGTCTCGGTCTCCCTCTTTGTCTCCGTCTTTCTACCTGTCTTTGTCTCCGTATTTGTGTCCATCTTTGCCTCCGTCTTTGCCTCCGTCTTTGTCTCCGTCCACGTCTCCTGCCCCTCTGTCTCTGTCTCTGTCTCAGTCTCTGCTTCTGTCTCTGTCTGTGGCTCTGTCTTTCTCTCATGCGCCTCTGTCTTTGTCTCTGTCTGTGTCTCTGCCTCTGTCTCTGTCCTTGTCTCCATCTTTGTCTCCGTCTTTGTCTCCGTCTTTGTCTCCGTCCTCGTCTTCCTCTTCGTCTCCGTCTTTGTCTCCGTCTATGTCACCGTCTTTGTCTCCGTCTTTGTCTCCGTCTTTGTCTCCGTCTTTGTCTCCGTCTTTGTCACCGTCTTTGTCTCCGTCTTTGTCTCCGTCCACGTCTCCTGCCCCTCTGTCTCTGTCTCTGTCTCAGTCTCTGTCTCTGTCCCTGTCTCTGTCTCTGTCTCTGTCTCTGTTTCTGTCTCTGCCTCTGTCTCTGTCTCTGTCTCTGTCTCTGTCCCTGTCTCTGTCCCTGTCTCTGCCTCTGTCTGCGTCTGTGGCTCTGTCTTTGTCTCATGCGCCTCTGTCTTTGTCTCTGTCTGTGTCTCTGTCTGTGCCTCTGTCTCTGTCTCTGTTTCTGTCTCTGTCGCTGCCTCTGTCTCTGTCTCTGTCTCTGTCTCCATCTTTGTCTGCGTCTTTGTCTCCGTCTTTGTCACCGTCTTTATCTCCGTCGTCGTCTTCCTCTTCGTCTCCGTCTTTGTGTCCGTCTTTGTCTCCGTCCTTGTCTCCGCCGGTGTCTCTGTCCGTGTCTCCTGCCCCTCTGTCTCGGTCGTTGTCTCATGCGCGTCTGACTCTGTCTCTGTCTCTGTCTCTGTCTCTGCCTCTGTCTCTGTCTGTGGCTCTGTCTTTGTCTCATGCGCCTCTGTCTTTGTCTCTGTCTGTGTCTCTGTCTGTGGCTCTGTCTCTGTCTCTGTTTCTGTCTCTGTCGCTGCCTCTGTCTCTGTCTCTGTCTCTGTCTCTTTTCCTGTCTCTGTCTCTGTCTCTGTCTCTGTCTCTGTCTCTGTCCCTTTCTCCGTCTCTGCCTCTGTTCCCTTCTCTGTCTCCGCCTCTGCCTCTGTCTCCGTCTTTGTCTCCATCTTTGTCTCCGTCTTTGTCTCCGTCTTTGTCACCGTCTTTGTCTCCGTCGTCGTCTTCCTCTTCGTCCCCGTCTTTGTCTCCGTCTTTGTCACCGTCGTTGTCTCCGGCTTTGTCTCCGTCTTTGTCTACGTCTTTGTCTACTTCTTTGTCTCCGTTTTTGTCTCCGTCTTTGTCTCTGTCTCTGTCTCTGTCTCTGTCTCTGTCTCTGTCTCTGTCTCTGTTCCTGTCCCTGTCTCTGTCTCTGTCTCTGTCTCTGTCTCTGTCTCTGTCTCTGCCTCTGTCTCTTTCCCTGTCTCTGTCTCCGTCTCCGTCTCTGTCTCTGTCTCTGTCTCCGTCTTTGTACCTGTCTTTGTCTCCGTATTTGTGTCCGTCTGTGTCTCCATATTTGTCTCCGTCTTTGTCTACGTCTTTGTCTCCGTCGTCGTCTTCCTTTTCGTCTCCATCTTTGTCTCCGTCTTTGTCTCCGTCTTTGCCTCCGTCTTTGTCTCCGTATTTGTCTCCGCCTGTGTCTCCATCTTCGTCTCCGCCTTTGTCTCCGTCTTTGTCTCCGTCGTCGTCTTCCTCTTCGTCTCCGTCTTTGCCTCCGACTTTGTCACGGTCTTTGTCTCCGTATTTGTCTCCGTCTGTGTCTCCATCTCTGTCTCCATCTCTGTCTCTGTCTCTGTCTCTGTCTCTGTCTCTGTCTCTGCCTCTGTCTCTGTCTCTGCCTCTGTCTTTGTCTCATGCGCCTCTGTCTTTTTCTCTGTCTGTGTCTCTGTCTGTGACTCTGTCTCTGTCTCTGTTTCTGTCTCTGTCGCTGCCTCTGTCTCTCTCTCTGTCTCTGTCTCTGTCTCTGCCCCTGTCCCTGTCTCTGTCTCTGTCTCTGTCTCTGTCTCTGTCTCTGTTTCTGTCTCTGTCTCTGTCTCTGTCTCTGTCTCTGTCTCTGTCTCTGTCTCTGTCTCTGTCTCTGTCTCTGTCTCAGTCTCTGTCTCTGTCTGTGTCTCCGCCTCTGTCTCCGCCTTTGCCTCTGCCTTTGTCTCCGTATTTGTCTCCGTCTGTGTCACCGTCTTTGTCTCCGTCGTCGTCTTCCTCTTCGTCTCCGTCTTTGTCTCCGTCTTTGTCACGGTCGTTGTCTCCGTCTTTGTCACCGTCTTTGTCTCCGTACTTGTCTCCGTCTGTGTCTCCATATTTGTCTCCGTCTTTATCTCCGTCTTTGCCTCCGTCTTTGTCTCCGTATTTGTCTCTGCCTGTGTCTCCATTTTTGTCTCCGCCTTTGTCTCCGTCTTTGTCTCCGTCGTCGTCTTCCTCTTCGTCTCCGTCTTTGTCTCCGTCTTTGTCACCGTATTTGTCTCCGTCCACGTCTCCTGCCCCTCTGTCTCTGTCTCTGTCTCAGTCTCTGTCTTTGTCTCTGTCTTTGTCTCTGTCTCTGTCTCTGTCTCTGTCTCTGTTTCTGTCTCTGCCTCTGTCTCTGTCTCTGTCTCTATCTCTGTCTCTGTCTCTGTCTCTGTCTCTGTCGCTCTCTCTGTCTCTGTCTCTGTCTCTGTTTCTGTCTCTGTCTCTGTCTCTGTCTCTGTCTCTGTTTCTGTCTCTGTCTCTGTCTCTGTCTCTGTCTCTGTCTCTGTCTCTGTCTCTGTCTCTGTCTCTGTCTCTGTCTCAGTCTCTGTCTCTGTCTGTGTCTCCGCCTCTGTCTCCGCCTTTGCCTCTGCCTTTGTCTCCGTATTTGTCTCCGTCTGTGTCACCGTCTTTGTCTCCGTCGTCGTCTTCCTCTTCGTCTCCGTCTTTGTCTCCGTCTTTGTCACGGTCGTTGTCTCCGTCTTTGTCACCGTCTTTGTCTCCGTACTTGTCTCCGTCTGTGTCTCCATATTTGTCTCCGTCTTTATCTCCGTCTTTGCCTCCGTCTTTGTCTCCGTATTTGTCTCTGCCTGTGTCTCCATTTTTGTCTCCGCCTTTGTCTCCGTCTTTGTCTCCGTCGTCGTCTTCCTCTTCGTCTCCGTCTTTGTCTCCGTCTTTGTCACCGTATTTGTCTCCGTCCACGTCTCCTGCCCCTCTGTCTCTGTCTCTGTCTCAGTCTCTGTCTTTGTCTCTGTCTTTGTCTCTGTCTCTGTCTCTGTCTCTGTCTCTGTTTCTGTCTCTGCCTCTGTCTCTGTCTCTGTCTCTATCTCTGTCTCTGTCTCTGTCTCTGTCTCTGTCGCTCTCTCTGTCTCTGTCTCTGTCTCTGTTTCTGTCTCTGCCTCTGTCTCTGTCTCTGTCTCTATCTCTGTCTCTGTCTCTGTCTCTGTCTCTGTCTCTGTCTCTGTCTCTGTCTCTGTCTCTGTCTCTGTCTCTGTCTCTGTCTCTGCCTCTGTCTCTGTCTCTGTCTCTGTCTCTGTCTCTGTCTGTGTTTGTGTCTCTGTCTCTGTCTCTGTATCGGACTCTGTCTCCGTCACTGTCTTCGTCTTTGTCTCCGTCTTTGTCTCTGTCTTTGTCTCCGTATTTGTCTCCGTCTGTGTCGCCATCTTTGCCTCCATCTTTGTCTCCGTCTTTGTCTCCGTCGCCGTCTTCCGCTTCGTGTCCGTCTTTGTCTCCGTCTTTGTCACCGTCTTTGTCTCCGTCTTTGTCTCCGTCCGTGTCTCCTGCCCCTGTGTTTCTGTCGCTCTCTCTGTCTCTGTCTGTGTCTCTGTCTCCGTCTCTGTCTCTGTCTCTGTCTCTGTCTCTGTCTCTGTCTCTGTCTGTGTCTCTGTCTCCGTCTCTTTCTCTGTCTCTGTCTCTGTCCCTGTCTCTGTCTCTGTCTCTGTCTCTGTCTCTGTCTCTGTTCCTGTCTCTGTCTCCGTATCCGTCGCTGTCTCTGTCTCTGTGTCCATCTCTGTCTCTGTCTGAGTCTATGTCTCTGTCTCTGTCTCTGTCTGTGTCTCTGCCTCTGTCTCCGTCTCTAGCGCTGTCCGTGTCTCTGTCGCTGTCTCTGTCTCTGTCTCTGTCTATGCCTCTGTCTGTGTCTCTGTCTTTGTCTCCGTCTTTGTCTCCGTCTTTGCCACCCTCTTTGTCTCCGTATTTGTCTCCGTCTCTGTCGCCATCTTTGCCTCCGCCTTTGTCTCCTTCTTTGTCTCCGTCGCCGTCTTCCTCTTCGTGTCCGTCTTTGTCTCCGTCTTTGTCTCCGTCCGTGTCTCCTGCCCCTTTGTTTCTGTCGCTCTCTCTGTCTCTGTCTGTGTCTCTGTCTCCGTCTCTGTCTCTGTCTCTGTCCCTGTCTCTGTCTCTGTCTCTGTCTCTGTCTCTGTCTCTGTCTCTGTCCCTGTCTCTGTCTCCGTATCCGCCGCTGTCTCTGTCTCTGTGTCCATCTCTGTCTCTGTCTCAGTCTCTGTCTCTGTCTCTGTCTCTGTCTGTGTCTCTGCCTCTGTCCCCGTCTATGCCGCTGTCTGTGTCTCTGTCGCTGTCTCTGTCTCTGTCTCTGTCTATGTCTCTGTCTGTGTCTCTGTCTCTGTCTCTGTCTCTGTCTCTGTCTCTGTCTCTGTCCTGTCTCTGCCTCTGTCTCTGCCTCTGTCTCTGTCTGTGGCTCTGTCCTTGTCTCATGCGCCTCTGTCTTTGTCTCTGTCTGTGTCTCTGTCTGTGCCTCTGTCTCTGTCTCTGTCCTGTCTCTGTCTCTGTCTCTGCCTCTGTCTCTGTCTGTGGCTCTGTCCTTGTCTCATGCGCCTCTGTCTTTGTCTCTGTCTGTGTCTCTGTCTGTGCCTCTGTCTCTGTCTCTGTTTCCGTCTCTGTCGCTGCCTCTGTCTCTGTCTCCGTCTCTCTCTCTTTTCCTGTCTCTGTCTCTGTCTCCGTCTACGTCTCTGTCTCTGTCTCTGTCATTGGCTCCATCTCTGTCTCTGTCTCAGTCTCTGTCTCCGTCTCTGTCTCTGTCTCTGTATCTGTCTCTGTCTCTGTTTCTGTTTCTGTCTCTGTCTCTGTCGCTGTCCCTGTCTCTGTCTCTGTCTATGTCTCTGTCTGTGTCTCTGTCTCCGTCTCCGTCTCTGTCCCTGTCTCTCTCTCTGTCTCTGTCTGTGTCTCTGTCTTTGTCGCCGTATTTGTCTCCGTCTGTGTCTCCATCTTTTGTCTCCGTCTTTGTCTCCGTCTTTGCCTCCGTCTTTGTCTCCGTATTTGTCTCCGTCTGTGTCGCCATCTTTGCCTCCGCCTTTGTCTCCGTCATTGTCTCCGTCGCCGTCTTCCTCTTCGTGTCCGTCTTTGTTTCCGTCTTTGTCACCGTCTTTGTCTCCGTCTTTGTCTCCATCCGTGCTTCCTGCCCCTCTGTCTCGGTCGTTGTCTCATGCGCGTCTGTCTCTGTCTCTGCCTCTGTCTGTGTCTCTGTCTCTGTCTCTGCCTCTGTATCGGTCTCTGTCTTTGGCTCTGTCTCTGTCTTTGTCTCTGTCCCTGTCTCTGTCTCTGTCTCTGTCTCTGTCTCTGTCTCTGTCCCTGTCTCTGTCTCCGTATCCGCCGCTGTCTCTGTATCTGTGTCCATCTCTGTCTCTGTCTCAGTCTCTGTCTCTGTCTCTGTCTCTGTCTCTGTCTGTGTCTCTGTTTCTGTCTCCGTCTCTGCCGCTGTCTGTGTCTCTGTCGCTGTCTCTGTCTCTGTCTATGTCTCTGTCTGTGTCTCTGTCTCCGTCTCCGTCTCTGTCTCTGTCTCTGTCTCTGTCTCCGTCTCCATCTCTGTCTCTGTTTCTGTCTCTGTCTCTGTCTCTGTCTCTGTCTCTGTCTCTGTCTCTGTCTCTGTCTCTGTCTCTGTCTCTGTCTCTGTATCGGACTCTGTCTCCGTCTCTGTCTTCGTCTTTGTCTCCGTCTTTGTCTCTGTCTTTGTCTCCGTATTTGTCTCATTATTTGTCTCCGTCTGTGTCGCCACCTTTGTCTCCGTCGTCGTCTTCCTCTTCGTCTCCATCTTTGTCTCCGTCTTTGTCACCGTCGTTGTCTCCGTCTTTGCCTCCGTCTCGGTCTCCCTCTTTGTCTCCGTCTTTCTACCTGTCTTTGTCTCCGTATTTGTGTCCATCTTTGCCTCCGTCTTTGTCTCCGTCTTTGTCTCCGTCCACGTCTCCTGCCCCTCTGTCTCTGTCTCTGTCTCAGTCTCTGCTTCTGTCTCTGTCTGTGGCTCTGTCTTTCTCTCATGCGCCTCTGTCTTTGTCTCTGTCTGTGTCTCTGCCTCTGTCTCTGTCCTTGTCTCCATCTTTGTCTCCGTCTTTGTCTCCGTCTTTGTCTCCGTCCTCGTCTTCCTCTTCGTCTCCGTCTTTGTCTCCGTCTATGTCACCGTCTTTGTCTCCGTCTTTGTCTCCGTCTTTGTCTCCGTCTTTGTCACCGTCTTTGTCTCCGTCTTTGTCTCCGTCCACGTCTCCTGCCCCTCTGTCTCTGTCTCTGTCTCTGTTTCTGTCTCTGCCTCTGTCTCTGTCTCTGTCTCTGTCTCTGTCTCTGTCTCTGTCCCTGTCTCTGTCCCTGTCTCTGCCTCTGTCTGCGTCTGTGGCTCTGTCTTTGTCTCATGCGCCTCTGTCTTTGTCTCTGTCTGTGTCTCTGTCTGTGCCTCTGTCTCTGTCTCTGTTTCTGTCTCTGTCGCTGCCTCTGTCTCTGTCTCTGTCTCTGTCTCCATCTTTGTCTGCGTCTTTGTCTCCGTCTTTGTCACCGTCTTTATCTCCGTCGTCGTCTTCCTCTTCGTCTCCGTCTTTGTGTCCGTCCTTGTCTCCGTCCTTGTCTCCGCCGGTGTCTCTGTCCGTGTCTCCTGCCCCTCTGTCTCGGTCGTTGTCTCATGCGCGTCTGACTCTGTCTCTGTCTCTGTCTCTGTCTCTGCCTCTGTCTCTGTCTGTGGCTCTGTCTTTGTCTCATGCGCCTCTGTCTTTGTCTCTGTCTGTGTCTCTGTCTGTGGCTCTGTCTCTGTCTCTGTTTCTGTCTCTGTCGCTGCCTCTGTCTCTGTCTCTGTCTCTGTCTCTTTTCCTGTCTCTGTCTCTGTCTCTGTCTCTGTCTCTGTCTCTGTCCCTTTCTCCGTCTCTGCCTCTGTTCCCTTCTCTGTCTCCGCCTCTGCCTCTGTCTCCGTCTTTGTCTCCATCTTTGTCTCCGTCTTTGTCTCCGTCTTTGTCACCGTCTTTGTCTCCGTCGTTGTCTTCCTCTTCGTCCCCGTCTTTGTCTCCGTCTTTGTCACCGTCGTTGTCTCCGTCTTTGTCTCCGTCTTTGTCTACGTCTTTGTCTACTTCTTTGTCTCCGTTTTTGTCTCCGTCTTTATCTCCGTCTCTGTCTCTGTCTCTGTCCCTGTCTCTGTCTCTGTCTCTGTCTCTGTCTCTGTCTCTGTCTCTGTCTCTGTCCCTGTCTCTGTCTCCGTATCCGCCGCTGTCTCTGTCTCTGTGTCCATCTCTGTCTCTGTCTCAGTCTCTGTCTCTGTCTCTGTCTCTGTCTGTGTCTCTGCCTCTGTCCCCGTCTATGCCGCTGTCTGTGTCTCTGTCGCTGTCTCTGTCTCTGTCTCTGTCTATGTCTCTGTCTGTGTCTCTGTCTCTGTCTCTGTCTCTGTCTCTGTCTCTGTCTCTGTCCTGTCTCTGCCTCTGTCTCTGCCTCTGTCTCTGTCTGTGGCTCTGTCCTTGTCTCATGCGCCTCTGTCTTTGTCTCTGTCTGTGTCTCTGTCTGTGCCTCTGTCTCTGTCTCTGTACTGTCTCTGTCTCTGTCTCTGCCTCTGTCTCTGTCTGTGGCTCTGTCCTTGTCTCATGCGCCTCTGTCTTTGTCTCTGTCTGTGTCTCTGTCTGTGCCTCTGTCTCTGTCTCTGTTTCCGTCTCTGTCGCTGCCTCTGTCTCTGTCTCCGTCTCTCTCTCTTTTCCTGTCTCTGTCTCTGTCTCCGTCTACGTCTCTGTCTCTGTCTCTGTCATTGGCTCCATCTCTGTCTCTGTCTCAGTCTCTGTCTCCGTCTCTGTCTCTGTCTCTGTATCTGTCTCTGTCTCTGTTTCTGTTTCTGTCTCTGTCTCTGTCGCTGTCCCTGTCTCTGTCTCTGTCTATGTCTCTGTCTGTGTCTCTGTCTCCGTCTCCGTCTCTGTCCCTGTCTCTCTCTCTGTCTCTGTCTGTGTCTCTGTCTTTGTCGCCGTATTTGTCTCCGTCTGTGTCGCCATCTTTGCCTCCGCCTTTGTCTCCGTCATTGTCTCCGTCGCCGTCTTCCTCTTCGTGTCCGTCTTTGTTTCCGTCTTTGTCACCGTCTTTGTCTCCGTCTTTGTCTCCATCCGTGCTTCCTGCCCCTCTGCCTCGGTCGTTGTCTCATGCGCGTCTGTCTCTGTCTCTGTCTCTGTCTGTGTCTCTGTCTCTGTCTCTGCCTCTGTATCGGTCTCTGTCTTTGGCTCTGTCTCTGTCTTTGTCTCTGTCCCTGTCTCTGTCTCTGTCTCTGTCTCTGTCTCTGTCTCTGTCCCTGTCTCTGTCTCCGTATCCGCCGCTGTCTCTGTCTGTGTCTCTGTCTCCGTCTCCGTCTCTGTCTCTGTCTCTGTCTCTGTCTCCGTCTCCATCTCTGTCTCTGTTTCTGTCTCTGTCTCTGTCTCTGTCTCTGTCTCTGTCTCTGTCTCTGTCTCTGTCTCTGTATCGGACTCTGTCTCCGTCTCTGTCTTCGTTTTTGTCTCCGTCTTTGTCTCTGTCTTTGTCTCCGTATTTGTCTCATTATTTGTCTCCGTCTGTGTCGCCACCTTTGTCTCCGTCGTCGTCTTCCTCTTCGTCTCCATCTTTGTCTCCGTCTTTGTCACCGTCGTTGTCTCCGTCTTTGCCTCCGTCTCGGTCTCCCTCTTTGTCTCCGTCTTTCTACCTGTCTTTGTCTCCGTATTTGTGTCCATCTTTGCCTCCGTCTTTGTCTCCGTCTTTGTCTCCGTCCACGTCTCCTGCCCCTCTGTCTCTGTCTCTGTCTCAGTCTCTGCTTCTGTCTCTGTCTGTGGCTCTGTCTTTCTCTCATGCGCCTCTGTCTTTGTCTCTGTCTGTGTCTCTACCTCTGTCTCTGTCCTTGTCTCCATCTTTGTCTCCGTCTTTGTCTCCGTCTTTGTCTCCGTCCTCGTCTTCCTCTTCGTCCCCGTCTTTGTCTCCGTCTATGTCACCGTCTTTGTCTCCGTCTTTGTCTCCGTCTTTGTCTCCGTCTTTGTCACCGTCTTTGTCTCCGTCTTTGTCTCCGTCCACGTCTCCTGCCCCTCTGTCTCTGTCTCTGTCTCAGTCTCTGTCTCTGTCCCTGTCTCTGTCTCTGTCTCTGTCTCTGTTTCTGTCTCTGCCTCTGTCTCTGTCTCTGTCTCTGTCTCTGTCTCTGTCCCTGTCTCTGTCCCTGTCTCTGCCTCTGTCTGCGTCTGTGGCTCTGTCTTTGTCTCATGCACGTCTGTCTCTGTCTCTGTCTCTGTCTGTGTCTCTGTCTCTGTCTCTGCCTCTGTATAGGTCTCTGTCTTTGGCTCTGTCTCTGTCTTTGTCTCTGTCCCTGTCTCTGTCTCTGTCTCTGTCTCTGTCTCTGTCTCTGTCCCTGTCTCTGTCTCCGTATCCGCCGCTGTCTCTGTATCTGTGTCCATCTCTGTCTCTGTCTCAGTCTCTGTCTCTGTCTCTGTCTGTGTCTCTGTTTCTGTCTCCGTCTCTGCCGCTGTCTGTGTCTCTGTCGCTGTCTCTGTCTCTGTCTATGTCTCTGTCTGTGTCTCTGTCTCCGTCTCCGTCTCTGTCTCTGTCTCTGTCTCTGTCTCCGTCTCCATCTCTGTCTCTGTTTCTGTCTCTGTCTCTGTCTCTGTCTCTGTCTCTGTCCCTGTCTCTGTCTCTGTCTCTGTCTGTGTCTGTGTCTCTGTCTCTGTCTCTGTCTCTGTCTCTGTCTCTGTCTCTGTCTCTGTCTCTGTCTCTGTCTCTGTCCCTGTCTCTGTCTCTGTCTCTGTCTCTGTCTCTGTCTCTGTCTCTGTCTCTGTCTCTGTATCTGTCTCTGTCTCTGTTTCTGTTTCTGTCTCTGCCTCTGTCTCTGTCTCTGTCTCTGTCTCTGTCTCTGTCTCTGTCTGTGTTTGTGTCTCTGTCTCTGTGTCTGTATCGGACTCTGTCTCCGTCACTGTCTTCGTCTTTGTCTCCGTCTTTGTCTCTGTCTTTGTCTCCGTATTTGTCTCCGTCTGTGTCTCCATCTTTGTCTCCGTCTTTGTCTCCGTCTTTGCATCCCTCTTTGTCTCCGTATTTGTCTCCGTCTGTGTCGCCATCTTTGCCTCCATCTTTGTCTCCGTCTTTGTCTCCGTCCGTGTCTCCTGCCCCTGTGTTTCTGTCGCTCTCTCTGTCTCTGTCTGTGTCTCTGTCTCCGTCTCTGTCTCTGTCTCTGTCTCTGTCTCTGTCTCTGTCTGTGTCTCTGTCTCCGTCTCTTTCTCTGTCTCTGTCTCTGTCCCTGTCTCTGTCTCTGTCTCTGTCTCTGTCTCTGTCTCTGTCTCTGTCTCTGTCTCTGTCTCTGTCTCTGTCTCTGTCTCTGTCTCTGTCTCTGTCTCTGTCTCTGTCTCTGTCTCTGTCTCTGTCTCTGTCTCCGTCTCTTTCTCTGTCTCTGTCTATGTCTCTGTCTCTGTCTCTGTCTTTGTATCCGTCTTTGTCTCCGACTTTGTCACCGTCTTTGTCTCCGCCGTCGTCTTCCTCTTCGTCTCCGTCTTTGTCTCCGTCTTTGTCACCGTCTTTATCTCCGTCTTTGTCACCGTCTTTGCCTCCGTCTTTGTCTCCGCCCTTGTCTACGTCGTTGTCTCCGTCTTTGTCTCCGTCTCTGTCTCTGCCTCTGCATTGGTATCTGTCTCCGTCTTTGTCTTCGTCTTTGGCTGTGTCATTGTTTCCGTCTTTGTCTCCTGCCCCTCTGTCTCCGTCTCTCTCTTTCTCTCCGTCTCTGTCCCTGTCCCTGTCCCTGTCCCTGTCCCTGTCCCTGTCTCTGTCTCTGGCTCTGTCTCTGTCTCTGTCTCTGTCTCTGTCCCTGTCCCTGTCTCTGTCTCGGTCTCTGTCTCCGTCTTTGTGTCCGTCTTTGTCTCCGTCTTCGTCTTCCTCTTTGTTTCCTCCTTTGTCTCCGTCTTTGTCTCCTGCGCCAGGGTCACCGCCTTTGTCTCCTGCCCCTCTGTTTCTGTCGCTCTCTCTGTCTCTGTCTGTGTCTCTGTCTCTGTCACTGTCTCTGTCTCTGTCCCTGTTTCTGTCTCTGTCTCGGTCTCTGTCTCTGTCTCTGTCTCTGTCTCCGTCTTTGTCTCCGTCTTTGTATCCGTCTTTGTCTCCACCCATGTCTCCTGCCCCTCTGTCTCGGTCTTTGTGTCGTGCGCCTCTGGCTTTGTCTCTGTCTGTGTCTCTGTCTGTGCCTCTGTCTCTGTCTCTGTATCGGACTCTGTCTCCGTCTCTGTCTTCGTCTTTGTCTCCGTCTTTGTCTCTGTCTTTGTCTCCGTATTTGTCTCGGCCTGTGTCTCCATCTTTGTCTCCGTCTTTTTCTCCGTCTTTGCCTCCGTCTTTGTCTCCGTATTTGTCTTCGTCTGTGTCGCCATCTTTGTCTCCGACTTCGTCTCCGTCATTGTCTCCGTCGCCGTCGTCGTCTTCCTCTTCGTGTCCGTCTTTGTCTCCGTCTTTGTCACCGTCTTTGTCTCCGCCTTTGTCTCCGTCCGTGTCTGCTGCCCCTCTGTCTCGGTCTTTGTCTCATGCGCGTCTCTCTCTCTCTCTGTCTCTGTCTGTGTCTCCGTCTCTGTCTCCGCCTTTGCCTCTGCCTTTGTCTCCCTATTTGTCTCTGTCTGTGTCACCATCTCTGTCTCCGTCTCTTTCTCTGTCTCTGTCTCTGTCTCTGTCTCTGTCTTTGTCTCCGCCTTTGTCTCCGTCTCTGTCTCTGTCTCTGTCCCTATCTCTGTCTCTGTCTCTGTTTTCGTCTCTGTCTCCGCCTCTGCCTCTGTCTCTGTCTCTGTCTTTGTCTCCATCTTTGTCTCCGTCTTTGTCTCCGTCTTTGTCTCCGTCCACGTCTCCTGCCCCTCTGTCTCTGTCTCTGTCTCAGTCTCTGTCTCTGTCTCTGTCTGTGCCTCTGTCTCTGTCTCTGGCTCTGTCTCTGTCTTTGTCTCCATCTTTGTCTCCGTCTTTGTCTCCGTCTTTGTCTCCGTCCTCGTCTTCCTCTTCGTCTCCGTCTTTGTCTCCGTCTATGTCACCGTCTTTGTCTCCGCCGTCGTCTTCCTCTTCGTCTCCGTCTTTGTCTCCGTCTTTGTCACCGTCTTTGTCTCCGTCTTTGTCTCCGTCTTTGTCTACGTCTTTGTCTCCGTCTTTGTCTCCGTCTTTGTCTCCGTCCACGTCTCCTGCCCCTCTGTCTCTGTCTCTGTCTCAGTCTCTGTCTCTGTCTCTGTCTGTGCCTCTGTCTCTGTCTCTGTTTCTGTCTCTGTCGCTGCCTCTGTCTCTGTCTCTGTCTCCGCCTCTTTTCCTGTCTCTGTCTCTGTCCTGTTCTCTGTCTCTGCCTCTGTTCCATTCTCTGTCTCCGCCTCTGCCTCTGTCTCCGTCTTTGTCTCCATCTTTGTCTCCGTCTTTGTCTCCGTCTTAGTCGCCGTCTTTGTCTCCGTCGTCGTCTTCCTCTTCGTCTCCATCTTTGTCTCCGTCTTTGTCACCGTCGTTGTCTCCGTCTTTGCCTCCGTCTCGGTCTCCCTCTTTGTCTCCGTCTTTCTACCTGTCTTTGTCTCCGTATTTGTGTCCATCTTTGCCTCCGTCTTTGTCTCCGTCTTTGTCTCCGTCCACGTCTCCTGCCCCTCTGTCTCTGTCTCTGTCTCAGTCTCTGCTTCTGTCTCTGTCTGTGGCTCTGTCTTTCTCTCATGCGCCTCTGTCTTTGTCTCTGTCTGTGTCTCTGCCTCTGTCTCTGTCCTTGTCTCCATCTTTGTCTCCGTCTTTGTCTCCGTCTTTGTCTCCGTCCTCGTCTTCCTCTTCGTCTCCGTCTTTGTCTCCGTCTATGTCACCGTCTTTGTCTCCGTCTTTGTCTCCGTCTTTGTCTCCGTCTTTGTCACCGTCCTTGTCTCCGTCTTTGTCTCCGTCCACGTCTCCTGCCCCTCTGTCTCTGTCTCTGTCTCAGTCTCTGTCTCTGTCCCTGTCTCTGTCTCTGTCTCTGTCTCTGTTTCTGTCACCGCCTCTGTCTCTGTCTCTGTCTCTGTCTCTGTCTCTGTCCCTGTCTCTGTCCCTGTCTCTGCCTCTGTCTGCGTCTGTGGCTCTGTCTTTGTCTCATGCGCCTCTGTCTTTGTCTCTGTCTGTGTCTCTGTCTGTTCCTCTGTCTCTGTCTCTGTTTCTGTCTCTGTCGCTGCCTCTGTCTCTGTCTCTGTCTCTGTCTCCATCTTTGTCTGCGTATTTGTCTCCGTCTTTGTCACCGTCTTTATCTCCGTCGTCGTCTTCCTCTTCGTCTCCGTCTTTGTGTCCGTCTTTGTCTCCGTCCTTGTCTCCGCCGGTGTCTCTGTCCGTGTCTCCTGCCCCTCTGTCTCGGTCGTTGTCTCATGCGCGTCTGACTCTGTCTCTGTCTCTGTCTCTGTCTCTGCCTCTGTCTCTGTCTGTGGCTCTGTCTTTGTCTCATGCGCCTCTGTCTTTGTCTCTGTCTGTGTCTCTGTCTGTGGCTCTGTCTCTGTCTCTGTTTCTGTCTCTGTCGCTGCCTCTGTCTCTGTCTCTGTCTCTGTCTCTTTTCCTGTCTCTGTCTCTGTCTCTGTCCCTTTCTCTGTCTCTGCCTCTGTTCCCTTCTCTGTCTCCGCCTCTGCCTCTGTCTCCGTCTTTGTCTCCATCTTTGTCTCCGTCTTTGTCTCCGTCTTTGTCACCGTCTTTGTCTCCGTCGTCGTCTTCCTCTTCGTCCCCGTCTTTGTCTCCGTCTTTGTCACCGTCGTTGTCTCCGTCTTTGTCTCCGTCTTTGTCTACGTCTTTGTCTACTTCTTTGTCTCCGTTTTTGTCTCCGTCTTTGTCTCTGTCTCTGTCTCTGTCTCTGTCTCTGTCTCTGTTTCTGTCTCTGCCTCTGTCTCTGTCTCTGTCTCTTTTCCTGTCTCTGTCTCTGTCTCTGTCCCTTTCTCTGTCTCTGCCTCTGTTCCCTTCTCTGTCTCCGCCTCTGCCTCTGTCTCCGTCTTTGTCTCCATCTTTGTCTCCGTCTTTGTCTCCGTCTTTGTCACCGTCTTTGTCTCCGTCGTCGTCTTCCTCTTCGTCCCCGTCATTGTCTCCGTCTTTGTCACCGTCGTTGTCTCCGTCTTTGTCTCCGTCTTTGTCTACGTCTTTCTCTACTTCTTTGTCTCCGTTTTTGTCTCCGTCTTTGTCTCTGTCTCTGTCTCTGTCTCTGTCTCTGTCTCTGTCTCTGTCTCTGTTCCTGTCCCTGTCTCTGTCTCTGTCTCTGTCTCTGTCTCTGTCTCTGTCTCTGTCTCTGTCTCTGTCTCTGTCTCTGCCTCTGTCTATTTCCCTGTCTCTGTCTCCGTCTCCGTCTCTGTCCCTGTCTCTGTCTCCGTCTTTGTACCTGTCTTTGTCTCCGTATTTGTGTCCGTCTGTGTCTCCATATTTGTCTCCGTCTTTGTCTACGTCTTTGTCTCCGTCGTCGTCTTCCTTTTCGTCTCCATCTTTGTCTCCGTCTTTGTCTCCGTCTTTGCCTCCGTCTTTGTCTCCGTATTTGTCTCCGCCTGTGTCTCCATCTTCGTCTCCGCCTTTGTCTCCGTCTTTGTCTCCGTCGTCGTCTTCCTCTTCGTCTCCGTCTTTGCCTCCGACTTTGTCACGGTCTTTGTCTCCGTATTTGTCTCCGTCTGTGTCTCCATCTCTGTCTCCATCTCTGTCTCTGTCTCTGTCTCTGTCTCTGCCTCAGTCTCTGTCTCTGCCTCTGTCTTTGTCTCATGCGCCTCTGTCTTTTTCTCTGTCTGTGTCTCTGTCTGTGACTCTGTCTCTGTCTCTGTTTCTGTCTCTGTCGCTGCCTCTGTCTCTCTCTCTGTCTCTGTCTCTGTCTCTGCCCCTGTCCCTGTCTCTGTCTCTGTCTCTGTCTCTGTCTCTGTCTCTGTCTCTGCCTCTGTCTCTGTCCCTTACTCTGTCTTTGTCTCTGTTCCCTTCTCTGTCTCCGCCTCTGCCACTGTCTCCGTCTTCGTCTCCATCTTTGTCTACGTCTTTGTCTCCGTCTTTGTCTACGTCTTTGTCTCCGTCGTCGTCTTCCTTTTCGTCTCCATCTTTGTCTCCGTCTTTGTCTCCGTCTTTGCCTCCGTCTTTGTCTCCGTATTTGTCTCCGCCTGTGTCTCCATCTTCGTCTCCGCCTTTGTCTCCGTCTTTGTCTCCGTCGTCGTCTTCCTCTTCGTGTCCGTCTTTGCCTCCGACTTTGTCACCGTCTTTGTCTCCGTATTTGTCTCCGTCTGTGTCTCCATCTCTGTCTCCGTCTCTGTCTCTGTCTCTGTCTGCGCCTCTGTCTCTGTCTCCATCTTTGTCCCCGTCTTTGTCTCCGTCTTTGTCTCCGTATTTGTCTCCGTCCACGTCTCCTGCCCCTCTGTCTCTGTCTCTGTCTCTGTCTCTGCCCCTGTCCCTGTCTCTGTCTCTGTCTCTGTCTCTGTCTCTGTCTCTGTCTCTGTCTCTGTCTCTGTCTCTGTCTCTGTCTCTGTTTCTGTCTCTGTCTCTGTCTCAGTCTCTGTCTCTGTCTGTGTCTCCGCCTCTGTCTCCGCCTTTGCCTCTGCCTTTGTCTCCGTATTTGTCTCCGTCTGTGTCACATTCTTTGTCTCCGTCGTCGTCTTCCTCTTCGTCTCCGTCTTTGTCTCCGTCTTTGTCACCGTCGTTGTCTCCGTCTTTGTCACCGTCTTTGTCTCCGTACTTGTCTCCGTCTGTGTCTCCATATTTGTCTCCGTCTTTGTCTCCGTCTTTGCCTCCGTCTTTGTCTCCGTATTTGTCTCTGCCTGTGTCTCCATTTTTGTCTCCGCCTTTGTCTCCGTCTTTGTCTCCGTCGTCGTCTTCCTCTTCGTCTCCGTCTTTGTCTCCGTCTTTGTCACCGTATTTGTCTCCGTCCACGTCTCCTGCACCTCTGTCTCTGTCTCTGTCTCAGTCTCTGTCTTTGTCTCTGTCTCTGTCTCTGTCTCTGTCTCTGTTTCTGTCTCTGCCTCTGTCTCTGTCTCTGTCTCTGTCTCTATCTCTGTCTCTGTCTCTGTCTCTGTCTCTGTCTCTGTCTCTGTCTCTGTCTCTGTCTGTGTCTCTGTCTCTGTCTCTGTCTCTGTCTCTGTCTCTGTCTCTGTCTCTGTCTCTGTCTCTGTCTCTGTCTCTGTCTCTGTCTCTGTCTCTGTCTCTGTCTCTGTCTCCGCCTCTGTCTTTGTCTGTGGCTCTGTCTTTGTCTCATGCGCCTCTGTCTTTGTCTCTGTCTGTGTCTCTGTCTGTGCCTCTGCCTCTGTCTCTGTTTCTGTCTCTGTCGCTGCCTCTGTCTCTGTCTCTGTCTCTTTTCCTGTCTCTGTCTCTGTCTCTGTCTCTGTCCCTTTCTCTGTCGCTGCCTCTGTTCCCTTCTCTGTCTCCGCCTCTGCCTCTGTCTCCGTCTTTGTCTCCATCTTTGTCTCCGTCTTTGTCTCCGCCTTTGTCACCGTCTTTGTCTCCGTCGTCGTCTTCCTCTTCGTCTCCGTCTTTGTCTCCGTCTTTGTCACCGTCTTTGTCTCCGTCTTTGTCTCCGTCTTTGTCTACGTCGTTGTCTCCGTCTTTGTCTCCGTCTCTGTCTCTGCCTCTGCATTGGTATCTGTCTCCGTCTTTGTCTTCGTCTTTGTCTGTGTCATTGTTTCCGTCTTTGTCTCCTGCCCCTCTGTCTCCGTCTCTCTCTTTCTCTCTGTCTCTGTCCCTGTCCCTGTCCCTGTCCCTGTCCCTGTCTCTGCCTCTGGCTCTGTCTCTGTCTCTGTCTCTGTCCCTGTCACTGTCTCTGTCTCGGTCTCTGTCTCCGTCTTTGTGTCCGTCTTTGTCTCCGTCTTCGTCTTCCTCTTTGTTTCCGCCTTTGTCTCCGTCTTTGTCTCCTGCGCCAGGGTCACCGCCTTTGTCTCCTGCCCCTCTGTTTCTGTCGCTCTCTCTGTCTCTGTCTGTGTCTCTGTCTCTGTCTCTGTCTCTGTCTCTGTCCCTGTTTCTGTCTGTGTCTCGGTCTCTGTCTCTGTCTCTGCCTCTGTCTCCGTCTTTGTCTCCGTCTTTGTATCCGTCTTTGTCTCCACCCATGTCTCCTGCCCCTCTGTCTCGGTCTTTGTGTCGTGCGCCTCTGGCTTTGTCTCTGTCTGTGTCTCTGTCTGTGCCTCTGTCTCTGTCTCTGTATCGGACTCTGTCTCCGTCTCTGTCTTCGTCTTTGTCTCCGTCTTTGTCTCTGTCTTTGTCTCCGTATTTGTCTCGGTCTGTGTCTCCGTCTTTGTCTCCGTCTTTGCCTCCGTCTTTGTCTCCGTATTTGTCTTCGTCTGTGTCGCCATCTTTGTCTCCGACTTCGTCTCCGTCCGTGTCTGCTGCCCCTCTGTCTCGGTCTTTGTCTCATGCGCGTCTCTCTCTCTCTCTGTCTCTGTCTGTGTCTCCGTCTCTGTCTCCGCCTTTGCCTCTGCCTTTGTCTCCCTATTTGTCTCTGTCTGTGTCACCATCTCTGTCTCCGTCTCTTTCTCTGTCTCTGTCTCTGTCTCTGTCTCTGTCTTTGTCTCCGCCTTTGTCTCCGTCTCCGTCTCTGTCTCTGTCTCTGTCCCTATCTCTGTCTCTGTCTCTGTTTTCGTCTCTGTCTCCGCCTCTGCCTCTGTCTCTGTCTCTGTCTTTGTCTCCATCTTTGTCTCCGTCTTTGTCTCCGTCCTCGTCTTCCTCTTCGTCTCCGTCTTTGTCTCCGTCTATGTCACCGTCTTTGTCTCCGTCTTTGTCTCCGTCTTTGTCTCCGTCTTTGTCTACGTCTTTTTCTCCGTCTTCGTCTTCCTCTTTGTTTCCGTCTTTGTCTCCGTCTTTGTCTCCTGCGCCAGGGTCACCGCCTTTGTCTCCTGCCCCTCTGTTTCTGTCGCTCTTTCTGCCTCTGTCTGTGTCTCTGTCTCCGTCTCTTTCCCTGTCTCTGTCTATGTCTCTGTCTCTGTCTCTGTCTTTGTATCCGTCTTTGTCTCCGTCTTTGTCACCGTCTTTGTCTCCGCCGTCGTCTTCCTCTTCGTCTCCGTCTTTGTCTCCGTCTTTGTCACCGTCTTTGTCTCCGTCTTTGTCTCCGTCTTTGTCTACGTCTTTGTCTCCGTCTTTGTCTCCGTCCACGTCTCCTGCCCATCTGTCTCTGTCTCTGTCTCAGTCTCTGTCTCTGTCTCTGTCTGTGCCTCTGTCTCTGTCTCTGTTTCTGTCTCTGTCGCTGCCTCTGTCTCTGTCTCTGTCTCCGCCTCTTTTCCTGTCTCTGTCTATGTCTCTGTCTCTGTCCTGTTCTCTGTCTCTGCCTCTGTTCCATTCTCTGTCTCCGCCTCTGCCTCTGTCTCCCTCTTTGTCTCCGTCTTTCTACCTGTCTTTGTCTCCGTATTTGTGTCCATCTTTGCCTCCGTCTTTGTCTCCGTCTTTGTCTACGTCCACGTCTCCTGTCCCTCTGTCTCTGTCTCTGTCTCAGTCTCTGCTTCTGTCTCTGTCTGTGGCTCTGTCTTTCTCTCATGCGCCTCTGTCTTTGTCTCTGTCTGTGTCTCTGCCTCTGTCTCTGTCCTTGTCTCCATCTTTGTCTCCGTCTTTGTCTCCGTCTTTGTCTCCGTCCTCGTCTTCCTCTTCGTCTCCGTCTTTGTCTCCGTCTATGTCACCGTCTTTGTCTCCGTCTTTGTCTCCGTCTTTGTCACCGTCTTTGTCTCCGTCTTTGTCTCCGTCCACGTCTCCTGCCCCTCTGTCTCTGTCTCAGTCTCTGTCTCTGTCCCTGTCTCTGTCTCTGTCTCTGTCTCTGTTTCTGTCTCTGCCTCTGTCTCTGTCTCTGTCTCTGTCTCTGTCTCTGTCCCTGTCTCTGTCTCTGTCTCTGCCTCTGTCTCCGTCTGTGGCTCTGTCTTTGTCTCATGCGCCTCTGTCTTTGTCTCTGTCTGTGTCTCTGTCTGTGCCTCTGTCTCTGTCTCTGTTTCTGTCTCTATCGCTGCCTCTGTCTCTGTCTCTGTCTCTGTCTCCATCTTTGTCTGCGTCTTTGTCTCCGTCTTTGTCACCGTTTATATCTCCGTCGTCGTCTTCCTCTTCGTCTCCGTCTTTGTGTCCGTCTTTGTCTCCGTCCTTGTCTCCGCCGGTGTCTCTGCCCGTGTCTCCTGCCCCTCTGTCTCGGTCGTTGTCTCATGCGCGTCTGACTCTGTCTCTGTCTGTGCCTCTGTCTCTGTCTCTGTTTCTGTCCCTGTCGCTGCCTCTGTCTCTGTCTCTGTCTCTGTCTCTTTTCCTGTCTCTGTCTCTGTCTCTGTCTCTGTCTCTGTCCCTTTCTCTGTCTCTGCCTCTGTTCCCTTCTCTGTCTCCGCTTCTGCCTCAGTCTCCGTCTTTGTCTCCATCTTTGTCTCCGTCTTTGTCTCCGTCTTTGTCACCGTCTTTGTCTCCGTCGTCGTCTTCCTCTTCGTCCCCGTCTTTGTCTCCGTCTTTGTCACCGTCGTTGTCTCCGTCTTTGTCTCCGTCTTTGTCTACGTCTTTGTCTACTTCTTTGTCTCCGTTTTTGTCTCCGTCTTTGTCTCTGTCTCTGTCTCTGTCTCTGTCTCTGTCTCTGTCTCTGTTCCTGTCCCTGTCTCTGTCTCTGTCTCTGTCTCTGTCTCTGTCTCTGCATCTGTCTCTTTCCCTGTCTCTGTCTCCGTCTCCGTCTCTGTCTCTGTCTCTGTCACCGTCTTTGTACCTGTCTTTGTCTCCGTATTTGTGTCCGTCTGTGTCTCCATCTTCGTCTCCGCCTTTGTCTCCGTCTTTGTCTCCGTCGTCGTCTTCCTCTTCGTCTCCGTCTTTGTCTCCGTCTTTGTCACCGTCTTTGTCTCCGTCTTTGTCTCCGTCTTTGTCTACGTCTTTGTCTCCGTCTTTGTCTTCGTCCATGTCTCCTGCCCCTCTGTCTAGGCCTCTGCCTCATGCGCCTCTATCTCTGTCTCTGTCTGCTTCTATGTCTCTGTGTCTGCCTCTGTATCGGTCTCTGTCCCTGTCCGTGTCTCTGTCTCTGTCTCTGTCCCTGTCTCTGTCTCTGGCTCTGTCTCTGTCTTTGTCTCCATCTTTGTCTCCGTCTTTGTCTCCGTCTTTGTCTCCGTCCTCGTCTTCCTCTTCGTCTCCGTCTTTGTCTCCGTCTGTGTCACCGTCTTTGTCTCCGTCTTTGTCTCCGTCCACGTCTCCTGCCCCTCTGTCTCTGTCTCTGTGTCTGTCTCTGTCTCTGTCTCTGTCTCTGTCTCTGTCGCTGTCTCTGTACCTGTCTCTGTCCCTGTCTCTGTCTCTGTCTCTGTCTCTGTCTCTGTTTCTGTCTCTGTCTCTGTTTCTGTCTCTGCCTCTGTCTCTGTCTCTGTCTCTGTCTCTGTCTCTGTCTCTGTCTCTGTTCCTGTCTCTGTCTCTGTCTCTGTCTCTGTCTCTGTCTCTGTCTCTGTCTCTGTCTCTGTCTCTGTCTCTGTCTCTGTCTCTGTCTCTGTCTCTGGCTCCATCTCTGTGTCTGTCTCAGTTTCTGTCTCTGTCTCTGTATCTGTCTCTGTCGCTGTCTCTGTCTCTGTCTCTGTCTCTGTCTCTGTCTCTGTCTCTGTCTCTTTCTCTGTCTCTGTCTCTGTCTCTGTCTCTGTCTCTGTCTCTGTCTCTGTCTCTGTCTCTGGCTCCATCTCTGTGTCTGTCTCAGTTTCTGTCTCTGTCTCTGTCTCTGTCTCTGTCGCTGTCTCTGTACATGTCTCTGTCTCTGTCTCTGTCTCTGTCTATGTCTCTGTCTCTGTCTCTGTCTTTGTATCCGTCTTTGTCTCCGTCTTTGTCACCGTCTTTGTCTCCGCCGTCGTCTTCCTCTTCGTCTCCGTCTTTGTCTCCGTCTTTGTCTTCGTCCATGTCTCCTGCCCCTCTGTCTAGGCCTCTGCCTCATGCGCCTCTATCTCTGTCTCTGTCTGCTTCTATGTCTCTGTGTCTGCCTCTGTATCGGTCTCTGTCCCTGTCCGTGTCTCTGTCTCTGTCTCTGTCCCTGTCTCTGCCACTGTCTCTGTCCCCGTCTCTGTCTCTGGCTCTGTCTCTGTCTTTGTCTCCATCTTTGTCTCCGTCTTTGTCTCCGTCTTTGTCTCCGTCCTCGTCTTCCTCTTCGTCTCCGTCTTTGTCTCCGTCTGTGTCACCGTCCTTGTCTCCGTCTTTGTCTCCGTCCACGTCTCCTGCCCCTCTGTCTCTGTCTCTGTCTCAGTCTCTGTCTTTGTCTCTGTCTCTGTCTCTGTCTCTGTCTCTGTTTCTGTCTCTGCCTCTGTCTCTGTCTCTGTCTCTATCTCTGTCTCTGTCTCTGTCTCTGTTTCTGTCTCTGTCTCAGTCTCTGTCTCTGTCTGTGTCTCCGCCTCTGTCTCCGCCTTTGCCTCTGCCTTTGTCTCCGTATTTGTCTCCGTCTGTGTCACATTCTTTGTCTCCGTCGTCGTCTTCCTCTTCGTCTCCGTCTTTGTCTCCGTCTTTGTCACCGTCGTTGTCTCCGTCTTTGTCACCGTCTTTGTCTCCGTACTTGTCTCCGTCTGTGTCTCCATATTTGTCTCCGTCTTTGTCTCCGTCTTTGCCTCCGTCTTTGTCTCCGTATTTGTCTCTGCCTGTGTCTCCATTTTTGTCTCCGCCTTTGTCTCCGTCTTTGTCTCCGTCGTCGTCTTCCTCTTCGTCTCCGTCTTTGTCTCCGTCTTTGTCACCGTATTTGTCTCCGTCCACGTCTCCTGCACCTCTGTCTCTGTCTCTGTCTCAGTCTCTGTCTTTGTCTCTGTCTCTGTCTCTGTCTCTGTCTCTGTTTCTGTCTCTGCCTCTGTCTCTGTCTCTGTCTCTGTCTCTATCTCTGTCTCTGTCTCTGTCTCTGTCTCTGTCTCTGTCTCTGTCTCTGTCTCTGTCTCTGTCTGTGTCTCTGTCTCTGTCTCTGTCTCTGTCTCTGTCTCTGTCTCTGTCTCTGTCTCTGTCTCTGTCTCTGTCTCTGTCTCCGCCTCTGTCTTTGTCTGTGGCTCTGTCTTTGTCTCATGCGCCTCTGTCTTTGTCTCTGTCTGTGTCTCTGTCTGTGCCTCTGCCTCTGTCTCTGTTTCTGTCTCTGTCGCTGCCTCTGTCTCTGTCTCTGTCTCTTTTCCTGTCTCTGTCTCTGTCTCTGTCTCTGTCCCTTTCTCTGTCGCTGCCTCTGTTCCCTTCTCTGTCTCGCCTCTGCCTCTGTCTCCGTCTTTGTCTCCATCTTTGTCTCCGTCTTTGTCTCCGCCTTTGTCACCGTCTTTGTCTCCGTCGTCGTCTTCCTCTTCGTCTCCGTCTTTGTCTCCGTCTTTGTCACCGTCTTTGTCTCCGTCTTTGTCTCCGTCTTTGTCTACGTCGTTGTCTCCGTCTTTGTCTCCGTCTCTGTCTCTGCCTCTGCATTGGTATCTGTCTCCGTCTTTGTCTTCGTCTTTGTCTGTGTCATTGTTTCCGTCTTTGTCTCCTGCCCCTCTGTCGCCGTCTCTCTCTTTCTCTCTGTCTCTGTCCCTGTCCCTGTCCCTGTCCCTGTCCCTGTCTCTGCCTCTGGCTCTGTCTCTGTCTCTGTCTCTGTCCCTGTCACTGTCTCTGTCTCGGTCTCTGTCTCCGTCTTTGTGTCCGTCTTTGTCTCCGTCTTCGTCTTCCTCTTTGTTTCCGCCTTTGTCTCCGTCTTTGTCTCCTGCGCCAGGGTCACCGCCTTTGTCTCTTGCCCCTCTGTTTCTGTCGCTCTCTCTGTCTCTGTCTGTGTCTCTGTCTCTGTCTCTGTCTCTGTCTCTGTCCCTGTTTCTGTCTCTGTCTCGGTCTCTGTCTCTGTCTCTGTCTCTGTCTCTGTCTCTGTCTCTGTCTCCGTCTTTGTATCCGTCTTTGTCTCCACCCATGTCTCCTGCCCCTCTGTCTCGGTCTTTGTGTCATGCGCCTCTGTCTTTGTCTCTGTCTGTGTCTCTGTCGCTGCCTCTGTCTCTGTCTCTGTCTCTGTCTCTTTTCCTGTCTCTGTCTATGTCTCTGTCTCTGTCCTTTTCTCTGTCTCTGCCTCTGTTCCCTTCTCTGTCTCCGCCTCTGCCTCTGTCTCCGTCTTTGTCTCCATCTTTGTCTCCGTCTTTGTCTCCGTCTTTGTCACCGTCTTTGTCTCCGTCGTCGTCTTCCTCTTCGTCTCCGTCCTTGTCTCCGTCTTTGTCACCGTCGTTGTCTCCGTCTTTGCCTCCGTCTCTGTCTCCCTCTTTGTCTCCGTCTTTCTACCTGTCTTTGTCTCCGTATTTGTGTCCATCTTTGCCTCCGTCTTTGTCTCCGTCTTTGTCTCCGTCCACGTCTCCTGCCCCTCTGTCTCTGTCTCTGTCTCAGTCTCTGCTTCTGTCTCTGTCTGTGGCTCTGTCTTTGTCTCATGCGCCTCTGTCTTTGTCTCTGTCTGTGTCTCTGTCTGTGCCTCCGTCTCTGTCTCTGTCTATGTCTCTGTCTCTGCCTCTGTCTCTGTCCTTGTCTCCATCCTTGTCTCCGTCTTTGTCTCCGTCTTTGTCTCCGTCCTCGTCTTCCTCTTCGTCTCCGTCTTTGTCTCCGTCTATGTCACCGTCTTTGTCTCCGTCTTTGTCTCCGTCTTTGTCACCGTCTTTGTCTCCGTCTTTGTCTCCGTCCACGTCTCCTGCCCCTCTGTCTCTGTCTGTGTCTCAGTCTCTGTCTCTGTCCCTGTCTCTGTCTCTGTCTCTGTCTCTGTCTCTGTCTCCGTCTTTGTATCCGTCTTTGTCTCCACCCATGTCTCCTGCCCCTCTGTCTCGGTCTTTGTGTCATGCGCCTCTGTCTTTGTCTCTGTCTGCGTCTCTGTCTGTGCCTCTGTCTCTGTCTCTGTCTCTGTCTCTGTCTCTGTCTCTGTCTTTGTCTCCGCCTTTGTCTCCGTCTCTGTCTCTGTCTCTGTCCCTATCTCTGTCTCTGTCTCTGTTTTCGTCTCTGTCTCCGCCTCTGCCTCTGTCTCTGTCTCTGTCTTTGTCTCCATCTTTGTCTCCGTCTTTGTCTCCGTCCTCGTCTTCCTCTTCGTCTCCGTCTTTGTCTCCGTCTATGTCACCGTCTTTGTCTCCGTCTTTGTCTCCGTCTTTGTCTCCGTCTTTGTCTACGTCTTTTTCTCCGTCTTCGTCTTCCTCTTTGTCTCCGTCTTTGTCTACGTCTTTGTCTCCGTCTTTGTCTCCGACCACGTCTCCTGCCCATCTGTCTCTGTCTCTGTCTCAGTCTCTGTCTCTGTCTCTGTCTGTGCCTCTGTCTCTGTCTCTGTTTCTGTCTCTGTCGCTGCCTCTGTCTCTGTCTCTGTCTCCGCCTCTTTTCCTGTCTCTGTCTATGTCTCTGTCTCTGTCCTGTTCTCTGTCTCTGCCTCTGTTCCATTCTCTGTCTCCGCCTCTGCCTCTGTCTCCCTCTTTGTCTCCGTCTTTCTACCTGTCTTTGTCTCCGTATTTGTGTCCATCTTTGCCTCCGTCTTTGTCTCCGTCTTTGTCTACGTCCACGTCTCCTGCCCCTCTGTCTCTGTCTCTGTCTCAGTCTCTGCTTCTGTCTCTGTCTGTGGCTCTGTCTTTCTCTCATGCGCCTCTGTCTTTGTCTCTGTCTGTGTCTCTGCCTCTGTCTCTGTCCTTGTCTCCATCTTTGTCACCGTCTTTGTCTCCGTCTTTGTCTCCGTCCACGTCTCCTGCCCCTCTGTCTCTGTCTCAGCCTCTGTCTCTGTCCCTGTTTCTGTCTCTGTCTCGGTCTCTGTCTCTGTCTCTGTCTCTGTCTCTGTCTCTGTCTCTGTCTCCGTCTTTGTATCCGTCTTTGTCTCCACCCATGTCTCCTGCCCCTCTGTCTCGGTCTTTGTGTCATGCGCCTCTGTCTTTGTCTCTGTCTGTGTCTCTGTCGCTGCCTCTGTCTCTGTCTCTGTCTCTGTCTCTTTTCCTGTCTCTGTCTATGTCTCTGTCTCTGTCCTTTTCTCTGTCTCTGCCTCTGTTCCCTTCTCTGTCTCCGCCTCTGCCTCTGTCTCCGTCTTTGTCTCCATCTTTGTCTCCGTCTTTGTCTCCGTCTTTGTCACCGTCTTTGTCTCCGTCGTCGTCTTCCTCTTCGTCTCCGTCCTTGTCTCCGTCTTTGTCACCGTCGTTGTCTCCGTCTTTGCCTCCGTCTCTGTCTCCCTCTTTGTCTCCGTCTTTCTACCTGTCTTTGTCTCCGTATTTGTGTCCATCTTTGCCTCCGTCTTTGTCTCCGTCTTTGTCTCCGTCCACGTCTCCTGCCCCTCTGTCTCTGTCTCTGTCTCAGTCTCTGCTTCTGTCTCTGTCTGTGGCTCTGTCTTTGTCTCATGCGCCTCTGTCTTTGTCTCTGTCTGTGTCTCTGTCTGTGCCTCCGTCTCTGTCTCTGTCTATGTCTCTGTCTCTGCCTCTGTCTCTGTCCTTGTCTCCATCCTTGTCTCCGTCTTTGTCTCCGTCTTTGTCTCCGTCCTCGTCTTCCTCTTCGTCTCCGTCTTTGTCTCCGTCTATGTCACCGTCTTTGTCTCCGTCTTTGTCTCCGTCTTTGTCACCGTCTTTGTCTCCGTCTTTGTCTCCGTCCACGTCTCCTGCCCCTCTGTCTCTGTCTGTGTCTCAGTCTCTGTCTCTGTCCCTGTCTCTGTCTCTGTCTCTGTCTCTGTCTCTGTCTCCGTCTTTGTATCCGTCTTTGTCTCCACCCATGTCTCCTGCCCCTCTGTCTCGGTCTTTGTGTCATGCGCCTCTGTCTTTGTCTCTGTCTGCGTCTCTGTCTGTGCCTCTGTCTCTGTCTCTGTCTCTGTCTCTGTCTCTGTCTCTGTCTTTTTCTCCGCCTTTGTCTCCGTCTCTGTCTCTGTCTCTGTCCCTATCTCTGTCTCTGTCTCTGTTTTCGTCTCTGTCTCCGCCTCTGCCTCTGTCTCTGTCTCTGTCTTTGTCTCCATCTTTGTCTCCGTCTTTGTCTCCGTCCTCGTCTTCCTCTTCGTCTCCGTCTTTGTCTCCGTCTATGTCACCGTCTTTGTCTCCGTCTTTGTCTCCGTCTTTGTCTCCGTCTTTGTCTACGTCTTTTTCTCCGTCTTCGTCTTCCTCTTTGTCTCCGTCTTTGTCTACGTCTTTGTCTCCGTCTTTGTCTCCGACCACGTCTCCTGCGCATCTGTCTCTGTCTCTGTCTCAGTCTCTGTCTCTGTCTCTGTCTGTGCCTCTGTCTCTGTCTCTGTTTCTGTCTCTGTCGCTGCCTCTGTCTCTGTCTCTGTCTCCGCCTCTTTTCCTGTCTCTGTCTATGTCTCTGTCTCTGTCCTGTTCTCTGTCTCTGCCTCTGTTCCATTCTCTGTCTCCGCCTCTGCCTCTGTCTCCCTCTTTGTCTCCGTCTTTCTACCTGTCTTTGTCTCCGTATTTGTGTCCATCTTTGCCTCCGTCTTTGTCTCCGTCTTTGTCTACGTCCACGTCTCCTGCCCCTCTGTCTCTGTCTCTGTCTCAGTCTCTGCTTCTGTCTCTGTCTGTGGCTCTGTCTTTCTCTCATGCGCCTCTGTCTTTGTCTCTGTCTGTGTCTCTGCCTCTGTCTCTGTCCTTGTCTCCATCTTTGTCACCGTCTTTGTCTCCGTCTTTGTCTCCGTCCACGTCTCCTGCCCCTCTGTCTCTGTCTCAGCCTCTGTCTCTGTCCCTGTCTCTGTCTCTGTCTCTGTTTCTGTCTCTGCCTCTGTCTCTGTCTCTGTCTCTGTATCTGTCTCTGTCCCTGTCTCTGTCTCTGTCTCCGCCTCTGTCTCCGTCTGTGGCTCTGTCTTTGTCTCATGCGCCTCTGTCTTTGTCTCTGTCTGTGTCTCTGTCTGTGCCTCTGTCTCTGTCTCTGTTTCGGTCTCTGTCGCTGCCTCTGTCTCTGTCTCTGTCTCTGTCTCCATCTTTGTCTGCGTCTTTGTCTCCGTCTTTGTCACCGTCTTTATCTCCGTCGTCGTCTTCCTCTTCGTCTCCGTCTTTGTGTCCGTCTTTGTCTCCGTCCTTGTCTCCGCCGGGGTCTCTGTCCGTGTCTCCTGCCCCTCTGTCTCGGTCGTTGTCTCATGCGCGTCTGACTCTGTCTCTGTCTGTGCCTCTGTCTCTGTCTCTGTTTCTGTCCCTGTCGCTGCCTCTGTCTCTGTCTCTGTCTCTGTCTCTTTTCCTGTCTCTGTCTCTGTCTCTGTCTCTGTCTCTGTCCCTTTCTCTGTCTCTGCCTCTGTTCCCTTCTCTGTCTCCGCTTCTGCCTCTGTCTCCGTCTTTGTCTCCATCTTTGTCTCCGTCTTTGTCTCCGTCTTTGTCACCGTCTTTGTCTCCGTCTTCGTCTTCCTCTTCGTCCCCGTCTTTGTCTCCGTCTTTGTCACCGTCGTTGTCTCCGTCTTTGTCTCCGTCTTTGTCTACGTCTTTGTCTACTTCTTTGTCTCCGTTTTTGTCTCCGTCTTTGTCTCTGTCTCTGTCTCTGTCTCTGTCTCTGTCTCTGTCTCTGTCTCTGTCTCTGTTCCTGTCCCTGTCTCTGTCTCTGTCTCTGTCTCTGTCTCTGCCTCTGTCTCTTTCCCTGTCTCTGTCTCCGTCTCCGTCTCTGTCTCTGTCTCTGTCTCCGTCTTTGTACCTGTCTTTGTCTCCGTATTTGTGTCCGTCTGTTTCTCCATATTTGTCTCCGTCTTTGTCTACGTCTTTGTCTCCGTCGTCGTCTTTCTTTTCGTCTCCATCTTTGTCTCCGTCTTTGTCTCTGTCTTTACCTCCGTCTTTGTCTCTGTATTTGTCTCCGCCTGTGTCTCCATCTTCGTCTCCGCCTTTGTCTCCGTCTTTGTCTAAGTCGTCGTCTTCCTCTTCGTCTCCGTCTTTGCCTCCGACTTTGTCACCGTCTTTGTCTCCGTATTTGTCTCCGTCTGTGTCTGCATCTCTGTCTCCGTCTCTGTCTCTGTCTCTGTCTGCGCCTCTGCCTCTGTCTCTGTCTCCATCTTTGTCCCCGTCTTTGTCTCCGTCTTTGTCTCCGTCTTTGTCTCCGTCCATGTCTCCTGCCCCTCTGTCTAGGCCTCTGTCTCATGCGCCTCTGTCTCTGTCTCTGTCTGTGTCTATGTCTCTGTGTCTGCCTCCGTATCGGTCTCTGTCCCTGTCCCTGTCTCTGTCTCTGTCTCTGTCTCTGTCCCTGTCTCTGTCTCTGCCACTCTCTCTGTCCCCGTCTCTGTGTCCGTCTCCGTCTCTGTCTCTGTCTCTGTCTCTGTCTCTGTCTCTGTCTCTGTCGCTGTCTCTGTCCCTGTCTCTGTCTCTGTCTCTGGCTCTGCCTCTGTCTTTGTCTCCGTCTTTGTCTCCGTCTTTGTCTACGTCTTTGGCTCCGTCTTTGTCTCCGTCCACGTCTCCTGCCCCTCTGTCTCTGTTTCTGTCTCAGTCTCTGTCTCTGTCTCACTCTCTGTCTCTGTCTCTGTCTCTGTCTCTGTCTCTGCCTCTGTCTCTGTATCTGTCTCTGTCCCTGTCTCTGTCTCTGTCTCTGTCTCTGCCTCTGTCTCTGTCTGTGGCTCTTTTCCTGTCTCTGTCTATGTCTCTGTCTCTGTCCTTTTCTCTGTCTCTGCCTCTGTTCCCTTCTCTGTCTCCGCCTCTGCCTCTGTCTCCTTCTTTGTCTCCATCTTTGTCTCCGTCTTTGTCTCCGTCTTTGTCACCGTCTTTGTCTCCGTCGTCGTCTTCCTCTTCGTCTCCGTCTTTGTCTCCGTCTATGTCACCGTCTTTGTCTCGGTCTTTGTCTCCGTCTTTGTCTCCGTCTTTGTCTCCGTCTTTGTCTACGTCTTTGTCTCCGTCTTTTTCTCCGTCCACGTCTACGGCCCCTCTGTCTCTGTCTCTGTCTCTGTCTCCGTCTCTGTCTCTGTCTCTGCCTCTGTCTCTGTCTCTGCCTCTGTCATTGTCTCATGCGCCTCTGTCTTTTTCTCTGTCTGTGTCTCTGTCTGTGACTCTGTCTCTGTCTCTGTTTCTGTCTCTGTCGCTGCCTCTGTCTCTGTCTCTGTCTCTCTCTCTTTTCCTGTCTCTGTCTCTGACTCTGTCTCTGTCTCTGCCCCTGTCCCTGTCTCTGTCTCTGTCTCTGTCTCTGTCTCTGTCTCTGTCTCTGTCTCTGTCTCTGTCTCTGTCTCTGTCTCTGTCTCTGCCTCTGTCTTTGTCTCGGCCTTTGTCTCCGTTTCTGTCTCTGTCTCTGTCCCTATCTCTGTCTCTGTCTCTGTTTTCGTCTCTGTCTCCGCCTCTGCCTCCGTCTCTGTCTCTGTCTTTGTCTCCATCTTTGTCTCCGTCTTTGTCTCCGTCTTTTGTCCCCGACCTCGTCTTCCTCTTCGTCTCCGTCTTTGTCTCCGTCTACGTCACCGTCTTTGTCTCCGTCTTTGTCTCCGTCTTTGTCTCCGTCCATGTCTCCTGCCCCTCTGTCTAGGCCTCTGTCTCATGCGCCTCTGTCTCTGCCTCTGTCTGTGTCTATGTCTCTGTGTCTGCCTCTGTATCGGTCTCTGTCCCTGTCCCTGTCTCTGTCTCTGTCTCTGTCTCTGTCCTTGTCCCTGTCTCTGTCTCTGCCACTCTCTCTGTCCCCGTCTCTGTCTCCGTCTCCGTCTCTGTCTCTGTCTCTGTCTCTGTCTCTGTCTCTGTCTCTGTCTCTGTCTCTGGATCCATCTCTGTGTCTGTCTCAGTTTCTGTGTCTGTCTATGTCTCTGTCTCTGTCGCTGTCTCTGTCCCTGTCTCTGTCTCTGTCTCCGTCTTTGTCTCCGTCTTTGTCTCCGTCCACGTCTCCTGCCCCTCTGTCTCTGTCTCTGTCTCTGTCTGTGCCTCTGTCTCTGTCTCTGTTTCTGTCTCTGTCGCTGCCTCTGTCTCTGTCTCTGTCTCTGTCTCCTTTCCTGTCTCTGTCTATGTCTCTGTCTCTGTCCTTTTCTCTGTCTCTGCCTCTGTTCCCTTCTCTGTCTCCGCCTCTGCCTCTGTCTCCGTCTTTGTCTCCATCTTTGTCTCCGTCTTTGTCTCCGTCTTTGTCACCGTCTTTGTCTCCGTCGTCGTCTTCCTCTTCGTCTCCGTCCTTGTCTCCGTCTTTGTCACCGTCGTTGTCTCCGTCTTTGCCTCCGTCTCTGTCTCCCTCTTTGTCTCCGTCTTTCTACCTGTCTTTGTCTCCGTATTTGTGTCCATCTTTGCCTCCGTCTTTGTCTCCGTCTTTGTCTCCGTCCACGTCTCCTGCCCCTCTGTCTCTGTCTCTGTCTCAGTCTCTGCTTCTGTCTCTGTCTGTGGCTCTGTCTTTGTCTCATGCGCCTCTGTCTTTGTCTCTGTCTGTGTCTCTGTCTGTGCCTCCGTCTCTGTCTCTGTCTATGTCTCTGTCTCTGCCTCAGTCTCTGTCCTTGTCTCCATCCTTGTCTCCGTCTTTGTCTCCGTCTTTGTCTCCGTCCTCGTCTTCCTCTTCGTCTCCGTCTTTGTCTCCGTCTATGTCACCGTCTTTGTCTCCGTCTTTGTCTCCGTCTTTGTCACCGTCTTTGTCTCCGTCTTTGTCTCCGTCCACGTCTCCTGCCCCTCTGTCTCTGTCTGTGTCTCAGTCTCTGTCTCTGTCCCTGTCTCTGACTCTGTCTCCGTCTCTGTTTCTGTCTCTGCCTCTGTCTCTGTCTCTGTCTCTGTCTCTGTCCCTGTCTCTGTCTCTGTTTCTGCCTCTGTTTCTGTCTGTGGCTCTGTCTTTGTCTCATGCGCCTCTGTCTTTGTCTCTGTCTGTGTCTCTGTCTGTGCCTCTGTCTCTGTCTCTCTTTCTGTCTCTGTCGCTGCCTCTGTCTCTGTCTCTGCCTCTGTCTCTTTTCCTGTCTCTGTCTCTGTCTCTGTCTCTGTCCCTTTCTCTGTCTCTGCCTCTGTTCCCTTCTCCGTCTCCGCCTCTGCCTCTGTCTCCGTCTTTGTCTCCTTCTTTGTCTCCGTCTTTGTCTCCGTCTTTGTCACCGTCTTTGTCTCCGTCGTCGTCTTCCTCTTCGTCTCCGTCTTTGTCTCCGTCTTTGTCACCGTCGTTGTCTCCGTCTTTGTCTCCGTCTTTGTCTACGTCTTTGTCCACTTCTTTGTCTCCGTTTTTGTCTCCGTCTTTGTCTCTGTCTCTGTCTCTGTCTCTGTCTCTGTCTCTGTCTCGGTTCCTGTCCCTGTCTCTGTCTCTGTCTCTGTCTCTGCTTCTGTCTCTTTCCCTGTCTCTGTCTCCGTCTCCGTCTCTGTCTCTGTCTCTGTCTCCGTCTTTGTACCTGTCTTTGTCTCCGTATTTGTGTCCGTCTGTGTCTCCATATTTGTCTCCGTCTTTGTCTACGTCTTTGTCTCCGTCGTCGTCTTCCTTTTCGTCTCCATCTTTGTCTCCGTCTTTGTCTCCGTCTTTGCCTCCGTCTTTGTCTCCGTATTTGTCTCCGCCTGTGTCTCCATCTTCGTCTCCGCCTTTGTCTCCGTCTTTGTCTCCGTCGTCGTCTTCCTCTTCATCTCCGTCTTTGCCTCCGACTTTGTCTCCGTATTTGTCTCCGTCTGTGTCTCCATCTCTGTCTCCGTCTCTGTCTCTGTCTCTGTCTGCGCCTCTGCCTCTGTCTCTGTCTCCATCTTTGTCCCCGTCTTTGTCTCCGTCTTTGTCTCCGTCTTTGTCTCCGTCCTCGTCTTCCTCTTCGTCTCCGTCTTTGTCTCCGTCTACGTCACCGTCTTTGTCTCCATCTTCGTCTCCGCCTTTGTCTCCATCTTTGTCTCCGTCGTCGTCTTCCTCTTCGTCTCCGTCTTTGCCTCCGACTTTGTCACCGTCTTTGTCTCCGTATTTATCTCCGTCTGTGTCTCCATCTCTGTCTCCGTCTCTGTCTCTGTCTCTGTCTGCGCCTCTGCCTCTGTCTCTGTCCCCATCTTTGTCCCCGTCTTTGTCTCCGTCTTTGTCTCCGTCTTTGTCTCCGTCCTCGTCTTCCTCTCCGTCTCCGTCTTTGTCTCCGTCTATGTCACCGTCTTTGTCTCCGTCTTTGTCTCCGTCTTTGTCACCGCCTTTGTCTCCGTCTTTGTCTCCGTCCACGTCTCCTGCCCCTCTGTCTCTGTCTCTGTCTCAGTCTCTGTCTCTGTCCCTGTCTCTGTCTCTGTCTCTGTCTCTGTTTCTGTCTCTGCCTCTGTCTCTGTCTCTGTCTCTGTCTCTGTCTCTGTCTCTGTCTCTGTCCCTGTCTCTGTCTCTGTCTCTGCCTCTGTTTCTGTCTGTGGCTCTGTCTTTGTCTCATGCGCCTCTGTCTTTGTCTCTGTCTGTGTCTCTGTCTGTGCCTCTGTCTCTGTCTCTCTTTCTGTCTCTGTCGCTGCCTCTGTCTCTGTCTCTGTCTCTGTCTCTTTTCCTGTCTCTGTCTCTGTCTCTGTCTCTGTCTCTGTCCCTTTCTCTGTCTCTGCCTCTGTTCCCTTCTCTGTCTCCGCCTCTGCCTCTGTCTCCGTCTTTGTCTCCATCTTTGTCTCCGTCTTTGTCTCCGTCTTTGTGACCGTCTTTGTCTCCGTCGTCGTCTTCCTCTTCGTCTCCGTCGTCGTCTTCCTCTTCGTCTCCGTCTTTGTCTCCGTCTTTGTCACCGTCGTTGTCTCCGTCTTTGTCTCCGTCTTTGTCTACGTCTTTGTCTACTTCTTTGTCTCCGTTTTTGTCTCCGTCTTTGTCTCTGTCTCTGTCTCTGTCTCTGTCTCTGTCTCTGTTCCTGTCCCTGCCTCTGTCTCTGTCTCTGTCTCTGCCTCTGTCTCTTTCCCTGTCTCTGTCTCCGTCTCCGTCTCTGTCTCTGTCTCTGTCTCCGTCTTTGTACCTGTCTTTGTCTCCGTATTTGTGTCCGTCTGTGTCTCCATATTTGTCTCCGTCTTTGTCTACGTCTTTGTCTCCGTCGTCGTCTTCCTTTTCGTCTCCATCTTTGTCTCCGTCTTTGTCTCCGTCTTTGCCTCCGTCCTTGTCTCCGTCTCTGTCTCTGTCTCTGTCTCCGCCTCTGCCTCTGTCTCTGTCTCCATCTTTGTCTCCGTCTTTGTCTCCGTCTTCGTCTGCGTCCTCGTCTTCCTCTTCGTCTCCGTCTTTGTCTCCGTCTACGTCACCGTCTTTGTCTCCGTCTTAGTCTCCGTCTTTGTCTCCGTCTTTGTCTCCGTCTTTGTCTCCGTCTTTGTCACCGTCTTTGTCTCCGTCCACATCTCCTGCCCCTCTGTCTCTGTCTCTGTCTCCGTCTTTGTCTACGTCTTTGTCTCCGTCTTTGTCTCCGTCCACGTCTCCTGCCCCTCTGTCTCTGTCTCTGTCTCAGTCTCTGTCTCTGTCTCTGTCTCTGTCTCTGTCTCTGTCTCTGTCTCTGTCTCTGTCTCTGTCCCTTTCTCTGTCTCTGCCTCTGTCTCCGTCTTTGTCTCCATCTTTGTCTCCGTCTTTGTCTCCGTCTTTGTCACCGTCTTTGTCTCCGTCGTCGTCTTCCTCTTCGTCTCCGTCTTTGTCACCGTCTTTGTCTGCATCGTCGTCTTCCCCTTCGTCTCCGTCTTTGTCTGCGTCTTTGTCACCGTCTTTGTCTCCGTCTTTGTCTCCGTCTTTGTCTACGTCGTTGTCTCCGTCTTTGTCTCCGTCTCTGTCTCTGCCTCTGCATTGGTATCTGTCTCCGTCTTTGTCTTCGTCTTTGTCTGTGTCATTGTTTCCGTCTTTGTCTCCTGCCCCTCTGTCTCCGTCTCTCTCTTTCTCTCTGTCTCTGTCCCTGTCCCTGTCCCTGTCTCTGTCTCTGGCTCTGTCTCTGTCTCTGTCTCTGTCCCTGTCCCTGTCTCTGTCTCGGTCTCTGTCTCCGTCTTTGTGTCCGTCTTTGTCTCCGTCTTCGTCTTCCTCTTTGTTTCCGCCTTTGTCTCCGTCTTTGTCTCCTGCGCCAGGGTCACCGCCTTTGTCTCCTGCCCCTCTGTTTCTGTCGCTCTCTCTGTCTCTGTCTGTGTCTCTGTCTCTCTCTCTGTCTCTGTCTCTGTCCCTGTTTCTGTCTCTGTCTCGGTCTCTGTCTCTGTCTCTGTCTCTGTCTCCGTCTTTGTATCCGTCTTTGTCTCCGTCTTTGTCTACGTCTTTTTCTCCGTCCTCGTCTTCCTCTTTGTTTCCGTCTTTGTCTCCGTCTTTGTCTACGTCTTTTTCTCCGTCCTCGTCTTCCTCTTTGTTTCCCTCTTTGTCTCCGTCTTTGTCTCCTGCGCCAGGGTCACCGCCTTTGTCTCCTGCCCCTCTGTTTCTGTCGCTCTTTCTGCCTCTGTCTGTGTCTCTGTCTCCGTCTCTTTCTCTGTCTCTGTCTATGTCTCTGTCTCTGTCTCTGTCTTTGTCACCGTCTTTGTCTCCGTCTTTGTCTCCGTCCACGTCTCCTGCCCCTCTGTCTCTGTCTCAGTCTCTGTCTCTGTCCCTGTCTCTGTCTCTGTCTCTGTCTCTGTCCCTGTCTCTGTCTCTGTCTCTGCCTCTGTCTCCGTCTGTGGCTCTGTCTTTGTCTCATGCGCCTCTGTCTTTGTCTCTGTCTGTGTCTCTGTCTGTGCCTCTGTCTCTGTCTCTGTTTCTGTCTCTGTCGCTGCCTCTGTCTCTGTCTCTGTCTCTGTCTCCATCTTTGTCTGCGTCTTTGTCTCCGTCTTTGTCACCGTCTTTATCTCCGTCGTCGTCTTCCTCTTCGTCTCCGTCTTTGTGTCCGTCTTTGTCTCCGTCCTTGTCTCCGCCGGTGTCTCTGTCCGTGTCTCCTGCCCCTCTGTCTCGGTCGTTGTCTCATGCGCGTCTGACTCTGTCTCTGTCTGTGCCTCTGTCTCTGTCTCTGTTTCTGTCCCTGTCGCTGCCTCTGTCTCTGTCTCTGTCTCTGTCTCTTTTCCTGTCTCTGTCTCTGTCTCTGTCTCTGTCTCTGTCCCTTTCTCTGTCTCTGCCTCTGTTCCCTTCTCTGTCTCCGCTTCTGCCTCTGTCTCCGTCTTTGTCTCCACCTTTGTCTCCGTCTTTGTCTCCGTCTTTGTCACCGTCTTTGTCTCCGTCGTCGTCTTCCTCTTCGTCTCCGTCTTTGTCTCCGTCTATGTCACCGTCTTTGTCTCGGTCTTTGTCTCCGTCTTTGTCTCCGTCTTTGTCTCCGTATTTGTCTCCGCCTGTGTCTCCATCTTCGTCTCCGCCTTTGTCCCCGTCTTTGTCTCCGTCTTTGTCTCCGTCTTTGTCTCCGTCCTCGTCTTCCTCTTCGTCACCGTCTTTGTCTCCGTCTACGTCACCGTCTCTGTCTCCGTCTTTGTCTCCGTCTTTGTCTCCGTCTTTGTCTACGTCTTTGTCTCCGTCTTTTTCTCCGTCCACGTCTACGGCCCCTCTGTCTCTGTCTCTGTCTCTGTCTCCGTCTCTGTCTCTGTCTCTGCCTCTGTCTCTGTCTCTGCCTCTGTCATTGTCTCATGCGCCACTGTCTTTTTCTCTGTCTGTGTCTCTGTCTGTGACTCTGTCTCTGTCTCTGTTTCTGTCTCTGTCGCTGCCTCTGTCTCTGTCTCTGTCTCTCTCTCTTTTCCTGTCTCTGTCTCTGTCTCTGTCTCTGTCTCTGCCCCTGTCCCTGTCTCTGTCTCTGTCTCTGTCTCTGTCTCTGTCTCTGTCTCTGTCTCTGTCTCTGTCTCTGTCTCTGTCTCTGTCTCTGTCTCTGTCTCTGTCTCTGTCTCTGTCTCTGTCTCTGTCTCTGTCTTTGTCTCCGCCTTTGTCTCCGTTTCTGTCTCTGTCTCTTCTCCCTATCTCTGTCTCTGTCTCTGTTTTCGTCTCTGTCTCCGCCTCTGCCTCCGTCTCTGTCTCTGTCTTTGTCTCCATCTTTGTCTCCGTCTTTGTCTCCGTCTTTTGTCTCCGACCTCGTCTTCCTCTTCGTCTCCGTCTTTGTCTCCGTCTACGTCACCGTCTTTGTCTCCGTCTTTGTCTCCGTCTTTGTCTCCGTCCATGTCTCCTGCCCCTCTGTCTAGGCCTCTGTCTCATGCGCCTCTGTCTCTGTCTCTGTCTGTGTCTATGTCTCTGTGTCTGCCTCTGTATCGGTCTCTGTCCCTGTCCCTGTCTCTGTCTATGTCTCTGTCTCTGTCCTTTTCTATGTCTCTGCCTCTGTTCCCTTCTCTGTCTCCGCCTCTGCCCCTGTCTCCGTCTTTGTCTCCATCTTTGTCTCCGTCTTTGTCTCCGTCTTTGTCACCGTCTTTGTCTCCGTCGTCGTCTTCCTCTTCGTCTCCGTCCTTGTCTCCGTCTTTGTCACCGTCGTTGTCTCCGTCTTTGCCTCCGTCTCTGTCTCCCTCTTTGTCTCCGTCTTTCTACCTGTCTTTGTCTCCGTATTTGTGTCCATCTTTGCCTACGTCTTTGTCTCCGTCTTTGTCTCCGTCCACGTCTCCTGCCCCTCTGTCTCTGTCTCTGTCTCAGTCTCTGCTTCTGTCTCTGTCTGTGGCTCTGTCTTTGTCTCATGCGCCTCTGTCTTTGTCTCTGTCTGTGTCTCTGTCTGTGCCTCCGTCTCTGTCTCTGTCTATGTCTCTGTCTCTGCCTCTGTCTCTGTCCTTGTCTCCATCCTTGTCTCCGTCTTTGTCTCCGTCTTTGTCTCCGTCCTCGTCTTCATCTTCGTCTCCGTCTTTGTCTCCGTCTATGTCACCGTCTTTGTCTCCGTCTTTGTCTCCGTCTTTGTCACCGTCTTTGTCTCCGTCTTTGTCTCCGTCCACGTCTCCTGCCCCGCTGTCTCTGTCTGTGTCTCAGTCTCTGTCTCTGTCCCTGTCTCTGTCTCTGTCTCCGTCTCTGTTTCTGTCTCTGCCTCTGTCTCTGTCTCTGTCTCTGTCTCTGTCTCTGTCCCTGTCTCTGTCTCTGTTTCTGCCTCTGTTTCTGTCTGTGGCTCTGTCTTTGTCTCATGCGCCTCTGTCTTTGTCTCTGTCTGTGTCTCTGTCCTTTTCTCTGTCTCTGCCTCTGTTCCCTTCTCTGTCTCCGCCTCTGCCTCTGTCTCCGTCTTTGTCTCCATCTTTGTTTACGTCTTTGTCTCCGTCTTTGTCTCCGTCTTTGTCTCCGTCTATGTCACCGTCTTTGTCTCCGTCTTTGTCTCCGTCTTTGTCACCGTCTTTGTCACCGTCTTTGTCTCCGTCTTTGTCTCCGTCCACGTCTCCTGCCCCTCTGTCTCTGTCTATGTCTCTGTCTCTGTCTCTGTCGCTGTCTCTGTCCCTGTCTCTGTCTCTGTCTCTGGCTCTGCCTCTGTCTTTGTCTCCGTCTTTTTCTCCATCTTTGTCTCCGCCTTTGTCTCCGTCCTCGTCTTCCTCTTCGTCTCCGTCTTTGTCTCCGTCTATGTCACCGTCTTTGTCTCCGTCTTTGTCTCCGTCTTTGTCACCGTCTTTGTCTCCGTCTTTGTCTCCGTCCACGTCTCCTGCCCCTCTGTCTCTGTCTGTGTCTCAGTCTCTGTCTCTGTCCCTGTCTCTGTCTCTGTCTCCGTCTCTGTTTCTGTCTCTGCCTCTGTCTCTGTCTCTGTCTCTGTCTCTGTCTCTGTCTCTGTCTCTGTCGCTGACTCTGTCTCTGTCTCTGTCTCTGTCTCTTTTCCTGTCTCTGTCTCTGTCTCTGTCTCTGTCCCTTTCTCTGTCTCTGCCTCTGTTCCCTTCTCCGTCTCCGCCTCTGCCTCTGTCTCCGTCTTTGTCTCCTTCTTTGTCTCCGTCATTGTCTCCGTCTTTGTCACCGTCTTTGTCTCCGTCGTCGTCTTCCTCTTCGTCTCCGTCTTTGTCTCCGTCTTTGTCACCGTCGTTGTCTCCGTCTTTGTCTCCGTCTTTGTCTACGTCTTTGTCCTCTTCTTTGTCTCCGTTTTTGTCTCCGTCTTTGTCTCTGTCTCTGTCTCTGTCTCTGTCTCTGTCTCTGTCTCTGTTCCTGTCCCTGTCTCTGTCTCTGTCTCTGTCTCTGTCTCTGCCTCTGTCTCTTTCCCTGTCTCTGTCTCCATCTCCGTCTCTGTCTCTGTCTCTGTCTCCGTCTTTGTACCTGTCTTTGTCTCCGTATTTGTGTCCGTCTGTGTCTCCATATTTGTCTCCGTCTTTGTCTACGTCTTTGTCTCCGTCGTCGTCTTCCTTTTCGTCTCCATCTTTGTCTCCGTCTTTGTCTCCGTCTTTGCCTCCGTCTTTGTCTCCGTATTTGTCTCCGCCTGTGTCTCCATCTTCGTCTCCGCCTTTGTCTCCGTCTTTGTCTCCGTCGTCGTCTTCCTCTTCATCTCCGTCTTTGCCTCCGACTTTGTCTCCGTATTTGTCTCCGTCTGTGTCTCCATCTCTGTCTCCGTCTCTGTCTCTGTCTCTGTCTGCGCATCTGCCTCTGTCTCTGTCTCCATCTTTGTCCCCGTCTTTGTCTCCGTCTTTGTTTCCGTCTTTGTCTCCGTCCTCGTCTTCCTCTTCGTCTCCGTCTTTGTCTCCGTCTACGTCACCGTCTTTGTCTCCATCTTCGTCTCCGCCTTTGTCTCCATCTTTGTCTCCGTCGTCGTCTTCCTCTTCGTCTCCGTCTTTGCCTCCGACTTTGTCACCGTCTTTGTCTCCGTATTTATCTCCGTCTGTGTCTCCATCTCTGTCTCCGTCTCTGTCTCTGTCTCTGTCTGCGCCTCTGCCTCTGTCTCTGTCTCCATCTTTGTCCCCGTCTTTGTCTCCGTCTTTGTCTCCGTCTTTGTCTCCGTCCTCGTCTTCCTCTTCGTCTCCGTCTTTGTCTCCGTCTATGTCACCGTCTTTGTCTCCGTCTTTGTCTCCGTCTTTGTCACCGCCTTTGTCTCCGTCTTTGTCTCCGTCCACGTCTCCTGCCCCTCTGTCTCTGTCTCTGTCTCAGTCTCTGTCTCTGTCCCTGTCTCTGTCTCTGTCTCTGTCTCTGTTTCTGTCTCTGCCTCTGTCTCTGTCTCTGTCTCTGTCTCTGTCTCTGTCCCTGTCTCTGTCTCTGTCTCTGCCTCTGTTTCTGTCTGTGGCTCTGTCTTTGTCTCATGCGCCTCTGTCTTTGTCTCTGTCTGTGTCTCTGTCTGTGCCTCTGTCTCTGTCTCTCTTTCTGTCTCTGTCGCTGCCTCTGTCTCTGTCTCTGTCTCTGTCTCTTTTCCTGTCTCTGTCTCTGTCTCTGTCTCTGTCTCTGTCCCTTTCTCTGTCTCTGCCTCTGTTCCCTTCTCTGTCTCCGCCTCTGCCTCTGTCTCCGTCTTTGTCTCCATCTTTGTCTCCGTCTTTGTCTCCGTCTTTGTGACCGTCTTTGTCTCCGTCGTCGTCTTCCTCTTCGTCTCCGTCTTTGTCTCCGTCTTTGTCACCGTCGTTGTCTCCGTCTTTGTCTCCGTCTTTGTCTACGTCTTTGTCTACTTCTTTGTCTCCGATTTTGTCTCCGTCTTTGTCTCTGTCTCTGTCTCTGTTCCTGTCCCTGTCTCTGTCTCTGTCTCTGTCTCTGCCTCTGTCTCTTTCCCTGTCTCTGTCTCCGTCTCCGTCTCTGTCTCTGTCTCTGTCTCCGTCTTTGTACCTGTCTTTGTCTCCGTATTTGTGTCCGTCTGTGTCTCCATATTTGTCTCCGTCTTTGTCTACGTCTTTGTCTCCGTCGTCGTCTTCCTTTTCGTCTCCATCTTTGTCTCCGTCTTTGTCTCCGCCTTTGACTCCGTCTTTGTCTCCGTATTTGTCTCCGCCTGTGTCTCCATCTTCGTCACCGTCTTTGTCTCCGTATTTGTCTCCGTCTGTGTCTCCATCTCTGTCTCCGTCTCTGTCTCTGTCTCTGTCTCTGTCTCCGCCTCTGCCTCTGTCTCTGTCTCCATCTTTGTCCCCGTCTTTGTCTCCGTCTTTGTCTCCGTCCTTGTCTCCGTCCTCGTCTTCCTCTTCGTCTCCGTCTTTGTCTCCGTCTACGTCACCGTCTTTGTCTCCGTCTTTGTCTCCGTCTTTGTCTCCGTCTTTGTCTACGTCTTTGTCCCCGTCTTTTTCTCCGTCCACGTCTCCGGCCCCTCTGTCTCTGTCTCTGTCTCTGTCTCTGTCTCTGTCTCTGTCTCTGTCTCTGCCTCTGTCTCTGTCTCTGCCTCTGTCTTTGTCTCATGCGCCTCTGTCTTTTTCTCTGTCTGTGTCTCTGTCTGTGACTCTGTCTCTGTTTCTGTCTCTGTCGCTGCCTCTGTCTCTGTCTCTGTCTCTCTCTCTGTCTCTGTCTCTGTCTCTGCCCCTGTCCCTGTCTCTGTCTCTGTCTCTGTCTCTGCCTCTGTCTCTGTCTGTGGCTCTGTCTTTGTCTCATGCGCCTCTGTCTTTGTCTCTGTCTGTGTCTCTGTCTCTGTTTCTGTCTCTGTCGCTGCCCCTGTCTCTGTCTCTATCTCTGTCTCTTTTCCTGTCTCTGTCTCTGTCCTTTTCTCTGTCTCTGTCTCTGTTTCTGTCTCTGTCTCTGTCTCTGTCCCTGTCCCTGTCTCTGTATCTGTCTCTGTCACTGTCTCTGTCTCTGCCTCTGTCTCTGTCCCTGTCTCTGTCCCCGTCCCCGCCGCTGTCACGGTCTCTGTGTCTGTGTCCATCTCTGTCTCTGTATGTGTCTCTGTCACTGTCTCTGTCTCTGCCTCTGTCTCTGTCCCTGTCTCTGTCCCCGTCCCCGCCGCTGTCACGGTCTCTGTGTCTGTGTCCATCTCTGTCTCTGTCTCAGTCTCTGTCTCTGTCTCTGTCTCTGTCTCTGTCTCTGTCTGTGTCTCTGCCTCTGTCTCCGTCTCTGCCGCTGTCTGTGTCTCTGTCATTTTCTCTGTCTCTGTCTCTGTTCCCTTCTCTGTCTCCGCCTCTGCCTCTGTCTCCGTCTTTGTCTCCATCTTTGTCTGCGTCTTTGTCTCCGTCTTTGTCACCGTCTTTGTCTCCGTCGTCGTCTTCCTCTTCGTCTCCGTGTTTGTCTCCGTCTTTGTCACCGTCTTTGCCTCCGCATTTGTCTCCGTCTGTGTCTCCATATTTGTCTCCGTCTTTGTCTCCGTCTTTGCCTCCGTCTTTGTCTCCGTCCTCGTCTTCCTCTTCGTCTCCGTCTTTGTCTCCGTCTATGTCACCGTCTCTGTCTCCGTCTTTGTCTCCGTCTTTGTCTACGTCTTTGTCTCCGTCTCTGTCTCCGTCCACGTCTCCTGCCCCTCTGTCTCTCTCTGTCTCAGTCTCTGTCTCTGGCTCTGTCTCTGTCTCTGTCTCTGTCTCTGTCTCTGTCTCTGTCTCTGTCTCTGTCGCTGCCTCTGTCTCTGTCTCTGTCTCTCTCTCTTTTCCTGTCTCTGTCTCTGTCTCTGTCTCTGCCCCTGTCCCTGTCTCTGTCTCTGTCTCTGTCTCTGTCTCTGTCTCTGTCTCTGCCCCTGTCTCAGTCTCTGTCTCTGTCTCTGTCTCTGTCTCTGTCTCTGTCTCGGTCCCTGTCTCCGTCTTTGTGGCCGTCTTTGTATCCGTCTTTGTCTCCGTCTTCGTCTTCCTCTTTGTTTCCGTCTTTGTCTCTGTCTCTGTCTCTGTCTCTGTCTCTGTCTCTGTCTCTGTCTCTGTCGCTGTCTCTGTCTCTGTCTCTGTCTCCGTCTCTGTCTCTGTCTCTGTCTCTGTCTCTGTCTCTGTCTCTGTCTCTGTCTCTCTCTCTTTTCCTGTCTCTGTCTCTGTCACTGTCTCTGCCCCTGTCCCTGTCTCTGTCTCTGTCTCTGTCTCTGTCTCTGTCTCTGTCTCTGTCCCTGTCTCTGTCTCTGTCTCTGTCTCGGTCTCTGTCTCTGCCACTGTCTCTGTCTCTGTCTCTGTCTCTGTCTCTGCCTCTGTCTCTGTCTGTGGCTCTGTCTTTGTCTCATGCGCCTCTGTCTTTGTCTCTGTCTGTGTCTCTGTCTGTGCCTCTGTCTCTGTCTCTGTTTCTGTCTCTGTCGCTGCCCCTGTCTCTGTCTCTATCTCTGTCTCTTTTCCTGTCTCTATCTCTGTCTCTGTCTCTGTCTCTGTCCTTTTCTCTGTCTCTGTCTCTGTTCCCTTCTCTGTCTCCGCCTCTGCCTCTGTCTCTGTCTTTGTCTCCATCTTTGTCTGCGTCTTTGTCTCCGTCTTTATCACCGTCTCTGTCTCCGTCGTCGTCTTCCTCTTCGTCGCCGTCTTTGTCTCCGTCTTTGTCACCATCGTTTTCTCCGTCTTTGTCTCCGTCTTTGTCTACGTCTTTGTCTACGTCTTTGTCTCCGTCTTTGTCTCCGTCTATGTCTCTGTCACTGTCTTTGTCTCTGTCTCTGTTTCTGTCTCTGTCTCTGTCTCTGTCTCTGTCCCTGTCTCTGTATCTGTCTCTGTCACTGTCTCTGTCCCCGTCCCCGCCGCTGTCACTGTCTCTGTGTCTGTGTCCATCTCTGTCTCTGTCTCACTCTCTGTCTCTGTCTCTGTCTCTGTCTCTGTCTCCGTCTGTGTCTCTGCCTCTGTCTCCGTCTCTGCCGCTGTCTGTGTCTCTGTCACTTTCTCTGTCTCTGTCTCTGTTCCCTTCTCTGTCTCCGCCTCTGCCTCTGTCTCCGTCTTTGTCTCCATCTTTGTCTGCGTCTTTGTCTCCGTCTTTGTCACCGTCTTTGTCTCCGTCGTCGTCTTCCTCTTCGTCTCCGTCTTTGTCTCCGTCTTTGTCACCATCGTTGTCTCCGTCTTTGTCTCCGTCTTTGTGTCCGTATTTGTCTCCGTCTGTGTCTCCATCTTCGTCTCCGCCTTTGTCTCCGTATTTGTCTCCGTCGTCGTCTTCCTCTTCGTCTCCGTCTTTGCCTCCGTCTTTGTCACCGTCTTTGTCTCCGCATTTGTCTCCGTCTGTGTCTCCATATTTGTCTCCGTCTTTGTCTACGTCTTTGTCTCCGTCGTCGTCTTCCTTTTCGTCTCCATCTTTGTCTCCGTCTTTGTCTCCGCCTTTGACTCCGTCTTTGTCTCCGTATTTGTCTCCGCCTGTGTCTCCATCTTCGTCACCGTCTTTGTCTCCGTATTTGTCTCCGTCTGTGTCTCCATCTCTGTCTCCGTCTCTGTCTCTGTCTCTGTCTCTGTCTCTGCCTCTGTCTCTGTCTCTGCCTCTGTCTTTGTCTCATGCGCCTCTGTCTTTTTCTCTGTCTGTGTCTCTGTCTGTGACTCTGCCTCTGTTTCTGTCTCTGTCGCTGCCTCTGTCTCTGTCTCTGTCTCTCTCTCTGTCTCTGTCTCTGTCTCTGCCCCTGTCCCTGTCTCTGTCTCTGTCTCTGTCTCTGCCTCTGTCTCTGTCTGTGGCTCTGTCTTTGTCTCATGCGCCTCTGTCTTTGTCTCTGTCTGTGTCTCTGTCTCTGTTTCTGTCTCTGTCGCTGCCCCTGTCTCTGTCTCTATCTCTGTCTCTTTTCCTGTCTCTGTCTCTGTCCTTTTCTCTGTCTCTGTCTCTGTTTCTGTCTCTGTCTCTGTCTCTGTCCCTGTCCCTGTCTCTGTATCTGTCTCTGTCACTGTCTCTGTCTCTGCCTCTGTCTCTGTCCCTGTCTCTGTCCCCGTCCCCGCCGCTGTCACGGTCTCTGTGTCTGTGTCCATCTCTGTCTCTGTATGTGTCTCTGTCACTGTCTCTGTCTCTGCCTCTGTCTCTGTCCCTGTCTCTGTCCCCGTCCCCGCCGCTGTCACGGTCTCTGTGTCTGTGTCCATCTCTGTCTCTGTCTCAGTCTCTGTCTCTGTCTCTGTCTCTGTCTCTGTCTCTGTCTGTGTCTCTGCCTCTGTCTCCGTCTCTGCCGCTGTCTGTGTCTCTGTCATTTTCTCTGTCTCTGTCTCTGTTCCCTTCTCTGTCTCCGCCTCTGCCTCTGTCTCCGTCTTTGTCTCCATCTTTGTCTGCGTCTTTGTCTCCGTCTTTGTCACCGTCTTTGTCTCCGTCGTCGTCTTCCTCTTCGTCTCCGTGTTTGTCTCCGTCTTTGTCACCGTCTTTGCCTCCGCATTTGTCTCCGTCTGTGTCTCCATATTTGTCTCCGTCTTTGTCTCCGTCTTTGCCTCCGTCTTTGTCTCCGTCCTCGTCTTCCTCTTCGTCTCCGTCTTTGTCTCCGTCTATGTCACCGTCTCTGTCTCCGTCTTTGTCTCCGTCTTTGTCTACGTCTTTGTCTCCGTCTCTGTCTCCGTCCACGTCTCCTGCCCCTCTGTCTCTCTCTGTCTCAGTCTCTGTCTCTGTCTCTGTCTCTGTCTCTGTCTCTGTCTCTGTCTCTGTCTCTGTCTCTGTCTCTGTCGCTGCCTCTGTCTCTGTCTCTGTCTCTCTCTCTTTTCCTGTCTCTGTCTCTGTCTCTGTCTCTGCCCCTGTCCCTGTCTCTGTCTCTGTCTCTGTCTCTGTCTCTGTCTCTGTCTCTGCCTCTGTCTCAGTCTCTGTCTCTGTCTCTGTCTCTGTCTCTGTCTCTGTCTCGGTCCCTGTCTCCGTCTTTGTGGCCGTCTTTGTATCCGTCTTTGTCTCCGTCTTCGTCTTCCTCTTTGTTTCCGTCTTTGTCTCTGTCTCTGTCTCTGTCTCTGTCTCTGTCTCTGTCGCTGTCTCTGTCTCTGTCTCTGTCTCCGTCTCTGTCTCTGTCTCTGTCTCTGTCTCTGTCTCTGTCTCTGTCTCTCTTTCTTTTCCTGTCTCTGTCTCTGTCACTGTCTCTGCCCCTGTCCCTGTCTCTGTCTCTGTCTCTGTCTCTGTCTCTGTTTCTGTCTCTGTCGCTGCCCCTGTCTCTGTCTCTATCTCTGACTCTTTTCCTGTCTCTATCTCTGTCTCTGTCTCTGTCTCTGTCCTTTTCTCTGTCTCTGTCTCTGTTCCCTTCTCTGTCTCCGCCTCTGCCTCTGTCTCCGTCTTTGTCTCCATCTTTGTCTGCGTCTTTGTCTCCGTCTTTGTCACCGTCTCTGTCTCCGTCGTCGTCTTCCTCTTCGTCTCCGTCTTTGTCTCCGTCTTTGTCACCATCGTTTTCTCCGTCTTTGTCTCCGTCTTTGTCTCCGTCTTTGTCACCATCGTTTTCTCCGTCTTTGTCTCCGTCTTTGTCTACGTCTTTGTCTACGTCTTTGTCTCCGTCTTTGTCTCCGTCTATGTCTCTGTCACTGTCTTTGTCTCTGTCTCTGTTTCTGTCTCTGTCTCTGTCTCTGTCTCTGTCCCTGTCTCTGTATCTGTCTCTGTCACTGTCTCTGTCTCTGCCTCTGTCTCTGTCCCTGTCTCTGTCCCCGTCCCCGCCGCTGTCACTGTCTCTGTGTCTGTGTCCATCTCTGTCTCTGTCTCACTCTCTGTCTCTGTCTCTGTCTCTGTCTCTGTCTCTGTCTCCGTCTGTGTCTCTGCCTCTGTCTCCGTCTCTGCCGCTGTCTGTGTCTCTGTCACTTTCTCTGTCTCTGTCTCTGTTCCCTTCTCTGTCTCCGCCTCTGCCTCTGTCTCCGTCTTTGTCTCCATCTTTGTCTGCGTCTTTGTCTCCGTCTTTGTCACCGTCTTTGTCTCCGTCGTCGTCTTCCTCTTCGTCTCCGTCTTTGTCTCCGTCTTTGTCACCATCGTTGTCTCCGTCTTTGTCTCCGTCTTTGTCTCCGTATTTGTCTCCGTCTGTGTCTCCATCTTCGTCTCCGCCTTTGTCTCCGTATTTGTCTCCGTCGTCGTCTTCCTCTTCGTCTCCGTCTTTGCCTCCGTCTTTGTCACCGTCTTTGTCTCCGCATTTGTCTCCGTCTGTGTCTCCATATTTGTCTCCGTCTTTGTCTCCGTCTTTGCCTCCGTCTTTGTCTCCGTCCTCGTCTTCCTCTTCGTCTCCGTCTTTGTCTCCGTCTATGTCACCGTCTTTGTCTCCGTCTTTGTCTCCGTCTTTGTCTCCGTCCTTGTCTGCGTCTTTGTCTCCGTCTCTGTCTCCGTCCACGTCTCCTGCCCCTCTGTCTCTGTCTCTGTCTCTGTCTCTGTCTCTGTCTCTGTCTCTGTCTCTGTCTCTGTCTCTGGCTCCATCTCTGTGTCTGTCTCAGTTTCTGTCTCTGTCTCTGTCTCTGTCTCTGTCTCTGTCTCTGTCTCTGTCGCTGTCTCTGTACCTGTCTCTGTCTCTGTCTCTGGCTCCATCTCTGTGTCTGTCTCAGTTTCTGTCTCTGTCTCTGTCTCTGTCTCTGTCTCTGTCTCTGTCTCTGCCTCTGTCTCTGCCTCTGTCTCTGTCTGTGTCTCTGTCTGTGCCTCTGTCTCTGGCTCTGTTTCTGTCTCTGTCGCTGCCTCTGTCTCTGTCTCTGTCTCCGTCTCTGTCTCTGTCTCTGTCTCTGTCTCTGTCTCCGTCTTTGTACCTGTCTTTGTCTCCGTATTTGTGTCCGTCTGTGTCTCCAGATTTGTCTCCGCCTTTGTGTACGTCTTTGTCTCTGTCGTCGTCTTCCTCTTCGTCTCCGTCTTTGCCTCCGTCTTTGTCACCGTCTTTGTCTGCGTATTTGCCTCCGTCTGTGTCTCCATCTTTGTCTCCGTCTTTGTCTCCGTCTTTGCCTCCGTCTTTGTCTCCGTATTTGTCTCCGTCTGTGTCTCCGTCTTCGTCTCCGCCTTTGTCTCCGTCTTTGTCTCCGTCGTCGTCTTCCTCTTCGTCTCCGTCTTTGCCTCCGTATTTGTCTCCGTCTGTGTCTCCATATTTGTCTCCGTCTTTGTCTCCGTCTTTGCCTCCATCTTTGTCTCCGTATTTGTCTCTGTCTGTGTCTCCATCTTTGTCTCCGCCTTTGTCTCCGTCTTTGTCTCCGTCGTCGTCTTCCTCTTCGTCTCCGTCTTTGTCTCCGTCTTTGTCACCGTCTTTGTCTCCGTCTTTGTCTCCGTCCACGTCTCCTGCCCCTCTGTCTCTGTCTCATTCTCTGTCTCTGTCTCCGTCTCGGTCTCTGTTTCTGTCTCTGCCTCTGTCTCTGTCTCTCTCTCTGTCTCTGTCTCTGCCTCTGTCTCTGCCTCTGTCTCTGTCTCTGTCAGTTTCTCTGTCTCTGCCTCTGTCTCTGTTTCTGTCTCTGTCTCTGTCTCTGTCTCTGTCTCTGTCTCTGTCTCTGTCCTGTCTCTGTCTCTGTCTCTGTCTCTGTCTCCGTCTCCGTCTCTGTCTCTGTCTCTGTCATTGGCTCCATCTCTGTCTCTGTCTCAGTCTCTGTCTCTGTCTCTGTCTCTGTCTCTGTCTCTGTCTCTGTCTCGGTCTCTGTCTCTGCCACTGTCTCTGTCTCTGTCTCTGTCTCTGCCTCTGTCTCTGTCTGTGGCTCTGTCTTTGTCTCATGCGCCTCTGTCTTTGTCTCTGTCTGTGTCTCTGTCTGTGCCTCTGTCTCTGTCTCTGTTTCTGTCTCTGTCGCTGCCCCTGTCTCTGTCTCTATCTCTGTCTCTTTTCCTGTCTCTGTCTCTGTCGCTGTCTCTGTCTCTGTCCTTTTCTCTGTCTCTGTCTCTGTCTCTGCCTCTGTCTCTGTCTGTGGCTCTGTCTTTGTCTCATGCGCCTCTGTCTTTGTCTCTGTCTGTGTCTCTGTCTGTGCCTCTGTCTCTGTCTCTGTTTCTGTCTCTGTCTCTGTCGCTGCCCCTGTCTCTGTCTCTATCTCTGTCTCTTTTCCTGTCTCTGTCTCTGTCGTTTTCTCTGTCTCTGTCTCTGTTCCCTTCTCTGTCTCCGCCTCTGCCTCTGTCTCCGTCTTTGTCTCCGTCTATGTCTCCGTCTATGTCTCTGTCACTGTCTCTGTCTCTGTCTGTGTCTCTGTTTCTGTCTCTGTCTCTGTCTCTGTCGCTGTCCCTGTCTCTGTATCTGTCTCTGTCACTGTCTCTGTCTCTGCCTCTCTCTCTGTCCCTGTCTCTGTCCCCGTCCCCGCCGCTGTCACGGTCTCTGTGTCTGTGTCCATCTCTGTCTCTGTCTCAGTCTCTGTCTCTGTCTCTGTCTCTGTCTCTGTCTCTGTCTCTGTCTGTGTCTCTGCCTCTGTCTCCGTCTCTGCCGCTGTCTGTATCTCTGTCACTTTCTCTGTCTCTGTCTCTGTTCCCTTCTCTGTCTCCGCCTCTGCCTCTGTCTCCGTCTTTGTCTCCATCTTTGTCTGCGCCTTTGTCTCCGTCTTTGTCACCGTCTTTGTCTCCGTCGTCGTCTTCCTCTTCGTCTCCGTGTTTGTCTCCGTCTTTGTCACCATCGTTGTCTCCGTCTTTGTCTCCGTCTTTGTCTCCGTATTTGTCTCCGTCTGTGTCTCCATCTTCGTCTCCGCCTTTGTCTCCGTCTTTGTCTCCGTCGTCGTCTTCCTCTTTGTCTCCGTCTTTGCCTCCGTCTTTGTCACCGTCTTTGTCTCCGCATTTGTCTCCGTCTGTGTCTCCATATTTGTCTCCGTCTTTGTCTCCGTCTTTGCCTCCGTCTTTGTCTCCGTCCTCGTCTTCCTCTTCGTCTCCGTCTTTGTCTCCGTCTATGTCACCGTCTTTGTCTCCGTCTTTGTCTCCGTCTTTATCTCCGTCTTTGTCTCCACCTTTGTCTACGTCTTTGTCTCCGTCTCTGTCTCCGTCCACGTCTCCTGCCCCTCTGTCTCTGTCTCTGTCTCAGTCTCTGTCTCTGTCTCTGTCTCTGTCTCTGTCTCTGTTTCTGTCTCTGTCTCTGTTTCTGTCTCTGCCTCTGCCTCTGTCTCTGTCTCTGTCTCTGTCTCTGTCTCTGTCTCTGTCTCTGTCTCTGTCTCTGTCTCTGTCTCTGTCTCTGTCTCTGTCTCTGTCTCTGTCTCTGTCTCTGTCTCTGTCTCTGTCTCTGTCTCTGTCTCTGTCTCTGTCTCTGTCTCTGTCTCTGTCTCTGTCTCTGTCTCTGTCTCTGTCTCTGTCTCTGGCTCCATCTCTGTGTCTGTCTCAGTTTCTGTCTCTGTCTCTGTCTCTGTCTCTGTCTCTGTCTCTGTCTCTGTCGCTGTCTCTGTACCTGTCTCTGTCTCTGTCTCTGTCTCTGTCTCTGTCTCTGTCTCTGTCTCTGTCTTTGTCTCTGTCTCTGTCTCTGTCTCTGTCTCTGTCTCTGTCTCTGTCTCTGTCTCTGTCTCTGTCTCGCTCCCTGTCTCCGTCTTTGTGGCCGTCTTTGTATCCGTCTTTGTCTCCGTCTTCGTCTTCCTCTTTGTTTCCGTCTTTGTCTCTGCCTTTGTCTCCTGCGCCAGGGTCACCGCCTTTGTCTCCTGCCCCCCTGTTTCCGTCGCTCTTTCTGCCTCTGTCTGTGTCTCTGTCTCCGCCTCTTTCTCTGTCTCTGTCTCTGTCTCTGTCTCTGTCTCTGTCTCTGTCTGTGTCTCTGCCTCTGTCTCCGTCTCTGCCGCTGTCTGTGTCTCTGTCACTTTCACTGTCTCTGTCTCTGCTCCCTTCTCTGTCACCGCCTCTGCCTCTGTCTCCGTCTTTGTCTCCATCTTTGTCTGCGTCTTTGTCTCCGTCTTTGACACCGTCTTTGTCTCCGTCGTCGTCTTCCTCTTCGTCTCCGTCTTTGTCTCCGTCTTGGTCTCCGTCTTTGTCTCCGTCCACGTCTCCTGCCCCTCTGCCTCTGTCTCTGTCTCAGTCTCTGTCTCTGTCTCTGTCTCTGTCTCTGTCTCTGTCTCTGTCTCTGTCTCTGTCTCTGTCTCGGTCTCTGTCTCTGCCACTGTCTCTGTCTCTGTCTCTGTCTCTGCCTCTGTCTCTGTCTGTGGCTCTGTCTTTGTCTCATGCGCCTCTGTCTTTGTCTCTGTCTGTGTCTCTGTCTGTGCCTCTGTCTCTGTCTCTGTTTCTGTCTCTGTCGCTGCCCCTGTCTCTGTCTCTATCTCTGTCTCTTTTCCTGTCTCTGTCTCTGTCTCTGTCTCTGTCTCTGTCCTTTTCTCTGTCTCTGTCTCTGTTCCCTTCTCTGCCTCCGCCTCTGCCTCTGTCTCCATCTTCGTCTCCGCCTTTGTCTCCGTCTTTGTCTCCGTCGTCGTCTTCCTCTTCGTCTCCGTCTTTGCCTCCGTCTTTGTCATCGTCTTTGTCTCCATATTTGTCTCCGTCTGTGTCTCCATATTTGTCTCCGTCTTTTTCTCGGTCTTTGTCTCCGTCTTTGTATCCGGCCTCGTCTTCCTCTTCGTCTCCGTCTTTGTCTCCGTCTATGTCACCGTCTTTGTCTCCGTCTTTGTCTCCGTCTTTGTCTCCGTCTTTGTCTCCGTCCTTGTCTACGTCTTTGTCTCCGTCTCTGTCTCCGTCCACGTCTCCTGCCCCTCTGTCTCTGTCTCTGTCTCAGTCTCTGTCTCTGTCTCTGTCTCAGTCTCTGTCTCTGTTTCTGTCTCTGTCTCTGTTTCTGTCTCTGCCTCTGCCTCTGTCTCTGTCTCTGTCTCTGTCTCTGTCTCTGTCTCTGTCTCTGTCTCGGTTTCTGTCTCTGTCTCTGTCTCTGTCTCTGTCTCTGTCTCTGTCTCTGCCTCTGTCTCTGTCTCTGTCTCTGTCTCTGTCTCTGTCTCTGTCTCTGTCTCTGTCTCTGTCTCTGTCTCTGTCTCTGTCTCTGTCTCTGTTTCTGTCTCTGTCTCTGTCTCTGTCTGTGTCTCTGTCTCTGTTTCTGTCTCTGTCGCTGCCCCTGTCTCTGTCTCTATCTCTGTCTCTTTTCCTGTCTCTGTCTCTGTCCTTTTCTCTGCCTCTGTCTCTGTTTCTGTCTCTGTCTCTGTCTCTGTCCCTGTCTCTGTCTCTGTATCTGTCTCTGTCACTGTCTCTGTCTCTGCCTCTGTCTCTGTCCCTGTCTCTGTCCCCGTCCCCGCCGCTGTCACGGTCTCTGTGTCTGTGTCCATCTCTGTCTCTGTATGTGTCTCTGTCACTGTCTCTGTCTCTGCCTCTGTCTCTGTCCCTGTCTCTGTCCCCGTCCCCGCCGCTGTCACGGTCTCTGTGTCTGTGTCCATCTCTGTCTCTGTCTCAGTCTCTGTCTCTGTCTCTGTCTCTGTCTCTGTCTCTGTCTGTGTCTCTGCCTCTGTCTCCGTCTCTGCCGCTGTCTGTGTCTCTGTCATTTTCTCTGTCTCTGTCTCTGTTCCCTTCTCTGTCTCCGCCTCTGCCTCTGTCTCCGTCTTTGTCTCCATCTTTGTCTGCGTCTTTGTCTCCGTCTTTGTCACCGTCTTTGTCTCCGTCGTCGTCTTCCTCTTCGTCTCCGTGTTTGTCTCCGTCTTTGTCACCGTCTTTGTCTCCGCATTTGTCTCCGTCTGTGTCTCCATATTTGTCTCCGTCTTTGTCTCCGTCTTTGCCTCCGTCTTTGTCTCCGTCCTCGTCTTCCTCTTCGTCTCCGTCTTTGTCTCCGTCTATGTCACCGTCTTTGTCTCCGTCTTTGTCTCCGTCTTTGTCTACGTCTTTGTCTCCGTCTCTGTCTCCGTCCACGTCTCCTGCCCCTCTGTCTCTCTCTGTCTCAGTCTCTGTCTCTGTCTCTGTCTCTGTCTCTGTCTCTGTCTCTGTCTCTGTCTCTGTTTCTGTCTCTGTCTCTGTTTCTGCCTCTGCCTCTGCCTCTGTCTCTGTCCCTGTCTCTGTCTCTGTCTCTGTCTCTGTCTCTGTCTCTGTCTCTGTCTCTGTCTCTGTCTCTGTCTCTGTCTCTGTCTCTGTCTCTGTCTGTGTCTCTGTCTCTGTCTCTGTCTCTGTCTCTGTCTCGGTCCCTGTCTCCGTCTTTGTGGCCGTCTTTGTATCCGTCTTTGTCTCCGTCTTCGTCTTCCTCTTTGTTTCCGTCTTTGTCTCTGTCTTTGTCTCCTGCGCCAGGGTCACCGCCTTTGTCTCCTGCCCCCCTGTTTCCGTCGCTCTTTCTGCCTCTGTCTGTGTCTCTGTCTCCGCCTCTTTCTCTGTCTCTGTCTCTGTCTCTGTCTCTGTCTCTGTCTCTGTCTCTGTCTCTGCCTCTGTCTCTGTCCTTGTCTCTATCTTTGTCTCCGTCTTTGTCTCCGTCTTTGTCACCGTCTTTGTCTCCGTTTTTGTCTCCGTCTTTGTCTCCGCCTTTTTCACCGTCTTTGTCTCCGTCTTTGTCTCCGTCCACGTCTCCTGCCCCTCTCTCTCTGTATCTGTCTCAGTCTCTGTCTCTGTCTCTGTCTCTGTCTCTGTCTCTGTCTCTGTCTCTGTCTCTGTCTCTGTCTCTGTTTCTGTCTCTGTCGCTGTCTCTGTACCTGTCTCTGTCTCTGTCTCTGCCTCTGTCTCCGTCTCTGCCGCTGTCTGTGTCTCTGTCACTTTCTCTGTCTCTGTCTCTGTTCCCTTCTCTGTCTCCGCCTCTGCCTCTGTCTCCGTCTTTGTCTCCATCTTTGTCTGCGTCTTTGTCTCCGTCTTTGTCACCGTCTTTGTCTCCGTCGTCGTCTTCCTCTTCGTCTCCGTCTTTGTCTCCGTCTTTGTCACCATCGTTGTCTCCGTCTTTGTCTCCGTCTTTGTCTCCGTATTTGTCTCCGTCTGTGTCTCCATCTTCATCTCCGCCTTTGTCTCTGTCTCTGTCTCTGTCTCTGTCTCTGTCTCTGTCTCTGTCTCTGTCTCTGTCTCTGTTTCTGTCTCTGTCTCTGTCTCTGTCTCTGTCTCTGTCTCTGTCTCTGTCTCTGTCTCTGTCTCTGTCTCTGTCTCTGTCTCTGTCTCTGTCTCTGTCGCTGCCTCTGTCTCTGTCTCTGTCTCTCTCTCTTTTCCTGTCTCTGTCTCTGTCTCTGTCCCTGCCCCTGTCCCTGTCTCTGTCTCTGTCTCTGTCTCTGTCTCTGTCTCTGTCTCTGCCTCTGTCTCAGTCTCTGTCTCTGTCTCTGTCTCTGTCTCTGTCTCTGTCTCTGTCTCGGTCCCTGTCTCCGTCTTCGTCTTCCTCTTTGTTTCCGTCTTTGTCTCTGTCTCTGTCTCTGTCTCTGTCTCTGTCTCTGTCTCTGTCTCTGTCGCTGTCTCTGTCTCTGTCTCTGTCTCCGTCTCTGTCTCTGTCTCTGTCTCTGTCTCTGTCTCTGTCTCTGTCTCTCTCTCTTTTCCTGTCTCTGTCTCTGTCACTGTCTCTGCCCCTGTCCCTGTCTCTGTCTCTGTCTCTGTCTCTGTCTCTGTCTCTGTCTCTGTCTCTGTCTCTGTCCCTGTCTCTGTCTCTGTCTCTGTCTCGGTCTCTGTCTCTGCCCCTGTCTCTGTCTCTATCTCTGTCTCTTTTCCTGTCTCTGTCTCTGTCTCTGTCTCTGTCTCTGTCCTTTTCTCTGTCTCTGTCTCTGTTCCCTTCTCTGTCTCCGCCTCTGCCTCTGTCTCCGTCTTTGTCTCCATCTTTGTCTGCGTCTTTGTCTCCGTCTTTGTCACCGTCTCTGTCTCCGTCGTCGTCTTCCTCTTCGTCTCCGTCTTTGTCTCCGTCTTTGTCACCATCGTTTTCTCCGTCTTTGTCTCCGTCTTTATCTACGTCTTTGTCTACGTCTTTGTCTCCGTCTTTGTCTCCGTCTATGTCTCTGTCACTGTCTTTGTCTCTGTCTCTGTTTCTGTCTCTGTCTCTGTCTCTGTCTCTGTCCCTGTCTCTGTATCTGTCTCTGTCACTGTCTCTGTCTCTGCCTCTGTCTCTGTCCCTGTCTCTGTCCCCGTCCCCGCCGCTGTCACTGTCTCTGTGTCTGTGTCCATCTCTGTCTCTGTCTCACTCTCTGTCTCTGTCTCTGTCTCTGTCTCTGTCTCTGTCTCCGTCTGTGTCTCTGCCTCTGTCTCCGTCTCTGCCGCTGTCTGTGTCTCTGTCACTTTCTCTGTCTCTGTCTCTGTTCCCTTCTCTGTCTCCGCCTCTGCCTCTGTCTCCGTCTTTGTCTCCATCTTTGTCTGCGTCTTTGTCTCCGTCTTTGTCACCGTCTTTGTCTCCGTCGTCGTCTTCCTCTTCGTCTCCGTCTTTGTCTCCGTCTTTGTCACCATCGTTGTCTCCGTCTTTGTCTGCGTCTTTGTCTCCGTCTTTGTCTCCGTATTTGTCTCTGTGTGTGTCTCCATCTTCGTCTCCGCCTTTGTCTCCGTCTTTGTCTCCGTCGTCGTCTTCCTCTTCGTCTCCGTCTTTGCCTCCGTCTTTGTCACCGTCTTTGTCTCCGCATTTGTCTCCGTCTGTGTCTCCATATTTGTCTCCGTCTTTGTCTCCGTCTTTGCCTCCGTCTTTGTCTCCGTCCTCGTCTTCCTCTTCGTCTCCGTCTTTGTCTCCGTCTATGTCACCGTCTTTGTCTCCGTCTTTGTCTCCGTCTTTGGCTCCGTCCTTGTCTGCGTCTTTGTCTCCGTCTCTGTCTCCGTCCACGTCTCCTGCCCCTCTGTCTCTGTCTCTGTCTCTGTCTCTGTCTCTGTCTCTGTCTCTGTCTCTGTCTCTGGCTCCATCTCTGTGTCTGTCTCAGTTTCTGTCTCTGTCTCTGTCTCTGTCTCTGTCTCTGTCTCTGTCTCTGTCTCTGTCTCTGTCGCTGTCTCTGTACCTGTCTCTGTCTCTGTCTCTGTCTCTGTCTCTGTCTCTGTCTCTGTCTCTGTCTTTGTCTCCGTCTTTGTCTCCGTCTTTGTCTCCGTCCTCGTCTTCCTCCTCGTCTCCGTCTTTGTCTCCGTCTATGTCACCGTCCTTGTCTCCGTCGTTGTCTCCGTCTTTGTCTCCGTCTTTGTCTACGTCTTTGTCTCCGTCCTTGTGTCCGTCCACGTCTCCTGCCCCTCTGTCTCAGTCTCTGTCTCTGTCTCTGTCTCTGTCTCTGTCTCTGTCTCTGTCTTGTCTCTGTCTCTGTCTCTGTCTCTGTCTCTGTCTCCGTCTCTGTCTCTGCCTCTGTCTCTGTCTCTGTCTCTGTCTTTGTATACGTTTTTGTCTCCGCCTTTGTCTCCATCTTTGTCTCCGTCGTCGTCTTCCTCTTCGTCTCCCTCTTTGTCTCCGTCTTTGTCACCGTCTTTGTCTCCGTCCTTGTCTCCGTCCACGTCTCCTGCCCCTCTGTCTCTGTCTCTGTCTCAGTCTCTGTCTGTGTCTCTGTCTCTGCCTCTGTCTCTGTCCTTGTCTCTATCTTTGTCTCCGTCTTTGTCTCCGTCTTTGTCACCGTCTTTGTGTCCGTCTTTGTCTCCGTCTTTGTCTCCGCCTTTTTCACCGTCTTTGTCTCCGTCTTTGTCTCCGTCCACGTCTCCTGCCCCTCTGTCTCTGTCTCTGTCTCAGTATCTGTCTCTGTCTCTGTCTCTGTCTCTGTCTCTGTCTCTGTCTCTGTCTCTGTCTCTGTCTCTGTCTCTGTCTCTGTCTCTGTCTCTGCCTCTGTCTCAGTCTCTGTCTCTGTCTCTGTCTCTGTCTCTGTCTCACTCTCTGTCTCTGTCTCTGTCTCTGTCTCTGTCTCTGTCTCTGTCTTTGTCTCCGTCTTTGTCTCCGTCTTTGTCTCCGTCCTCGTCTTCCTCCTCGTCTCCGTCTTTGTCTCCGTCTATGTCACCGTCCTTGTCTCCGTCGTTGTCTCCGTCTTTGTCTCCGTCTTTGTCTACGTCTTTGTCTCCGTCCTTGTGTCCGTCCACGTCTCCTGCCCCTCTGTCTCTGTCTCTGTCTCAGTCTCTGTCTCTGTCTCTGTCTCTGTCTCTGTCTCTGTCTCTGTCTCAGTCTCTGTCTCTGTCTCTGTCTCTGTCTCTGTCTCTGTCTCTGTCTCTGTCTCTGTCTCTGTCTCTGTCTCTGTCTCCGTCTCTGTCTCTGCCTCTGTCTCTGTCTCTGTCTCTGTCTTTGTATACGTTTTTGTCTCCGCCTTTGTCTCCATCTTTGTCTCCGTCGTCGTCTTCCTCTTCGTCTCCCTCTTTGTCTCCGTCTTTGTCACCGTCTTTGTCTCCGTCCCTGTCTCCGTCCACGTCTCCTGCCCCTCTGTCTCTGTCTCTGTCTCAGTCTCTGTCTCTGTCTCTGTCTCTGCCTCTGTCTCTGTCCTTGTCTCTATCTTTGTCTCCGTCTTTGTCTCCGTCTTTGTCACCGTCTTTGTGTCCGTCTTTGTCTCCGTCTTTGTCTCCGCCTTTTTCACCGTCTTTGTCTCCGTCTTTGTCTCCGTCCACGTCTCCTGCCCCTCTGTCTCAGTATCTGTCTCTGTCTCTGTCTCTGTCTCTGTCTCTGTCTCTGTCTCTGTCTGTGTCTCTGTCTCTGTCTCTGCCTCTGTCTCAGTCTCTGTCTCTGTCTCTGTCTCTGTCTCTGTCTCTGTCTCTGTCTCTGTCTCTGTCTCTGTCTCTGTCTCTGTCTCTGTCTCTGTCTCTGTCTCTGTCTCTGTCTCTGTCTCTGTCTCTGTCTCTGCCTCTGTCTCTGTCTCTGTCTCTGTCTCTGTCTCTGTCTCTGTCTCTGTCTCTGTCTCTGTCTCTGTCTCTGTCTCTGTCTCTGTCTGTGTCTCTGTCGCTGTCTCTGTCTCTGTCTCTGTCTATGTCCCTGTCTGCGTCTCCGTCTCCGCCGCTGTCTCTGTCTCTGTCTCTGTGTCCATCTCTGTCTCTGTCTCAGTCTCTGTCTCTGTCTCTGTCTCTGTCTCTGTCTCTGTCTCTGTCTCTGTCTCTGTCTCTGTCTCTGTCTCTGTCTCTGTCTCTGTCTCTGTCTCTGTCTCTGTCTGTGTCTCTGTCGCTGTCTCTGTCTCTGTCTCTGTCTATGTCCCTGTCTGCGTCTCCGTCTCTGTCTATGTCCCTGTCTGCGTCTCCGTCTCCGCCGCTGTCTCTGTCTCTGTCTCTGTCTCTGTCTCTGCCCCTGTCCCTGTCTCTGTCTCTGTCTCTGTCTCTGTCTCTGTCTCTGTCTCTGTCTCTGTCTCTGTCTCTGTCTCGGTCCCTGTCTCCGTCTTTGTGGCCGTCTTTGTATCCGTCTTTGTCTCCGTCTTCGTCTTCCTCTTTGTTTCCGTCTTTGTCTCTGTCTTTGTCTCCTGCGCCAGGGTCACCGCCTTTGTCTCCTGCCCCCCTGTTTCCGTCGCTCTTTCTGCCTCTGTCTGTGTCTCTGTCTCCGCCTCTTTCTCTGTCTCTGTCTCTGTCTCTGTCTGTGTCTCTGTCTCTGTCTCTGTCTCTGTCTCTGTCTCGGTCCCTGTCTCCGTCTTTGTGGCCGTCTTTGTATCCGTCTTTGTCTCCGTCTTCGTCTTCCTCTTTGTTTCCGTCTTTGTCTCTGTCTTTGTCTCCTGCGCCAGGGTCACCGCCTTTGTCTCCTGCCCCCCTGTTTCCGTCGCTCTTTCTGCCTCTGTCTGTGTCTCTGTCTCCGCCTCTTTCTCTGTCTCTGTCTCTGTCTCTGTCTCTGTCTCTGTCTCTGTCTCTGCCTCTGTCTCTGTCCTTGTCTCTATCTTTGTCTCCGTCTTTGTCTCCGTCTTTGTCACCGTCTTTGTCTCCGTTTTTGTCTCCGTCTTTGTCTCCGCCTTTTTCACCGTCTTTGTCTCCGTCTTTGTCTCCGTCCACGTCTCCTGCCCCTCTCTCTCTGTCTCTGTCTCAGTCTCTGTCTCTGTCTCTGTCTCTGTCTCTGTCTCTGTCTCTGTCTCTGTCTCTGTCTCTGTCTCTGTTTCTGTCTCTGTCGCTGTCTCTGTACCTGTCTCTGTCTCTGTCTCTGCCTCTGTCTCCGTCTCTGCCGCTGTCTGTGTCTCTGTCACTTTCTCTGTCTCTGTCTCTGTTCCCTTCTCTGTCTCCGCCTCTGCCTCTGTCTCCGTCTTTGACTCCATCTTTGTCTGCGTCTTTGTCTCCGTCTTTGTCACCGTCTTTGTCTCCGTCGTCGTCTTCCTCTTCGTCTCCGTCTTTGTCTCCGTCTTTGTCACCATCGTTGTCTCCGTCTTTGTCTCCGTCTTTGTCTCCGTATTTGTCTCCGTCTGTGTCTCCATCTTCATCTCCGCCTTTGTCTCTGTCTCTGTCTCTGTCTCTGTCTCTGTCTCTGTCTCTGTCTCTGTTTCTGTCTCTGTCTCTGTCTCTGTCTCTGTCTCTGTCTCTGTCTCTGTCTCTGTCTCTGTCTCTGTCTCTGTCTCTGTCTCTGTCTCTGTCTCTGTCTCTGTCTCTGTCGCTGCCTCTGTCTCTGTCTCTGTCTCTCTCTCTTTTCCTGTCTCTGTCTCTGTCTCTGTCCCTGCCCCTGTCCCTGTCTCTGTCTCTGTCTCTGTCTCTGTCTCTGTCTCTGTCTCTGCCTCTGTCTCAGTCTCTGTCTCTGTCTCTGTCTCTGTCTCTGTCTCTGTCTCTGTCTCGGTCCCTGTCTCCGTCTTCGTCTTCCTCTTTGTTTCCGTCTTTGTCTCTGTCTCTGTCTCTGTCTCTGTCTCTGTCTCTGTCTCTGTCTCTGTCGCTGTCTCTGTCTCTGTCTCTGTCTCCGTCTCTGTCTCTGTCTCTGTCTCTGTCTCTGTCTCTGTCTCTGTCTCTCTCTCTTTTCCTGTCTCTGTCTCTGTCACTGTCTCTGCCCCTGTCCCTGTCTCTGTCTCTGTCTCTGTCTCTGTCTCTGTCTCTGTCTCTGTCTCTGTCTCTGTCTCTATCTCTGTCTCTTTTCCTGTCTCTGTCTCTGTCTCTGTCTCTGTCCTTTTCTCTGTCTCTGTCTCTGTTCCCTCCTCTGTCTCCGCCTCTGCCTCTGTCTCCGTCTTTGTCTCCATCTTTGTCTGCGTCTTTGTCTCCGTCTTTGTCACCGTCTCTGTCTCCGTCGTCGTCTTCCTCTTCGTCTCCGTCTTTGTCTCCGTCTTTGTCACCATCGTTTTCTCCGTCTTTGTCTCCGTCTTTATCTACGTCTTTGTCTACGTCTTTGTCTCCGTCTTTGTCTCCGTCTATGTCTCTGTCACTGTCTTTGTCTCTGTCTCTGTTTCTGTCTCTGTCTCTGTCTCTGTCTCTGTCCCTGTCTCTGTATCTGTCTCTGTCACTGTCTCTGTCTCTGCCTCTGTCTCTGTCCCTGTCTCTGTCCCCGTCCCCGCCGCTGTCACTGTCTCTGTGTCTGTGTCCATCTCTGTCTCTGTCTCACTCTCTGTCTCTGTCTCTGTCTCTGTCTCTGTCTCTGTCTCCGTCTGTGTCTCTGCCTCTGTCTCCGTCTCTGCCGCTGTCTGTGTCTCTGTCACTTTCTCTGTCTCTGTCTCTGTTCCCTTCTCTGTCTCCGCCTCTGCTTCTGTCTCCGTCTTTGTCTCCATCTTTGTCTGCGTCTTTGTCTCCGTCTTTGTCACCGTCTTTGTCTCCGTCGTCGTCTTCCTCTTCGTCTCCGTCTTTGTCTCCGTCTTTGTCACCATCGTTGTCTCCGTCTTTGTCTGCGTCTTTGTCTCCGTCTTTGTCTCCGTATTTGTCTCCGTCTGTGTCTCCATCTTCGTCTCCGCCTTTGTCTCCGTCTTTGTCTCCGTCGTCGTCTTCCTCTTCGTCTCCGTCTTTGCCTCCGTCTTTGTCACCGTCTTTGTCTCCGCATTTGTCTCCGTCTGTGTCTCCATATTTGTCTCCGTCTTTGTCTCCGTCTTTGCCTCCGTCTTTGTCTCCGTCCTCGTCTTCCTCTTCGTCTCCGTCTTTGTCTCCGTCTATGTCACCGTCTTTGTCTCCGTCTTTGTCTCCGTCTTTGTCTCCGTCCTTGTCTGCGTCTTTGTCTCCGTCTCTGTCTCCGTCCACGTCTCCTACCCCTCTGTCTCTGTCTCTGTCTCTGTCTCTGTCTCTGTCTCTGTCTCTGTCTCTGTCTCTGTCTCTGTCTCTGTCTCTGTCTCTGGCTCCATCTCTGTGTCTGTCTCAGTTTCTGTCTCTGTCTCTGTCTCTGTCTCTGTCTCTGTCTCTGTCTCTGTCTCTGTCTCTGTCGCTGTCTCTGTACCTGTCTCTGTCTCTGTCTCTGTCTCTGTCTCTGTCTCTGTCTCTGTCTCTGTCTTTGTCTCCGTCTTTGTCTCCGTCTTTGTCTCCGTCCTCGTCTCCTGCCCCTCTGTCTCAGTCTCTGTCTCTGTCTCTGTCTCTGTCTCTGTCTCTGTCTCTGTCTTGTCTCTGTCTCTGTCTCTGTCTCTGTCTCCGTCTCTGTCTCTGCCTCTGTCTCTGTCTCTGTCTCTGTCTTTGTATACGTTTTTGTCTCCGCCTTTGTCTCCATCTTTGTCTCCGTCGTCGTCTTCCTCTTCGTCTCCCTCTTTGTCTCCGTCTTTGTCACCGTCTTTGTCTCCGTCCTTGTCTCCGTCCACGTCTCCTGCCCCTCTGTCTCTGTCTCTGTCTCAGTCTCTGTCTGTGTCTCTGTCTCTGCCTCTGTCTCTGTCCTTGTCTCTATCTTTGTCTCCGTCTTTGTCTCCGTCTTTGTCACCGTCTTTGTGTCCGTCTTTGTCTCCGTCTTTGTCTCCGCCTTTTTCACCGTCTTTGTCTCCGTCTTTGTCTCCGTCCACGTCTCCTGCCCCTCTGTCTCTGTCTCTGTCTCAGTATCTGTCTCTGTCTCTGTCTCTGTCTCTGTCTCTGTCTCTGTCTCTGTCTCTGTCTCTGTCTCTGTCTCTGTCTCTGTCTCTGCCTCTGTCTCAGTCTCTGTCTCTGTCTCTGTCTCTGTCTCTGTCTCTGTCTCACTCTCTGTCTCTGTCTCTGTCTCTGTCTCTGTCTCTGTCTCCGTCTGTGTCTCTGCCTCTGTCTCCGTCTCTGCCGCTGTCTGTGTCTCTGTCACTTTCTCTGTCTCTGTCTCTGTTCCCTTCTCTGTCTCCGCCTCTGCCTCTGTCTCCGTCTTTGTCTCCATCTTTGTCTGCGTCTTTGTCTCCGTCTTTGTCACCGTCTTTGTCTCCGTCGTCGTCTTCCTCTTCGTCTCCGTCTTTGTCTCCGTCTTTGTCACCATCGTTGTCTCCGTCTTTGTCTCCGTCTTTGTCTCCGTATTTGTCTCCGTCTGTGTCTCAATCTTCGTCTCCGCCTTTGTCTCCGTCTTTGTCTCCGTCGTCGTCTTCCTCTTCGTCTCCGTCTTTGTCTCCGTCTTTGTCACCGTCTTTGTCTCCGTCCCTGTCTCCGTCCACGTCTCCTGCCCCTCTGTCTCTGTCTCTGTCTCAGTCTCTGTCTCTGTCTCTGTCTCTGCCTCTGTCTCTGTCCTTGTCTCTATCTTTGTCTCCGTCTTTGTCTCCGTCTTTGTCACCGTCTTTGTCTCCGTCTTTGTCTCCGTCTTTGTCTCCGTCCTTGTCTGCGTCTTTGTCTCCGTCCCTGTCTCCGTCCACGTCTCCTGCCCCTCTGTCTCTGTCTCTGTCTCAGTCTCTGTCTCTGTCTCTGTCTCTGCCTCTGTCTCTGTCCTTGTCTCTATCTTTGTCTCCGTCTTTGTCTCCGTCTTTGTCACCGTCTTTGTGTCCGTCTTTGTCTCCGTCTTTGTCTCCGCCATTTTCACCGTCTTTGTCTCCGTCTTTGTCTCCGTCCACGTCTCCTGCCCCTCTGTCTCAGTATCTGTCTCTGTCTCTGTCTCTGTCTCTGTCTCTGTCTCTGTCTCTGTCTCTGTCTGTGTCTCTGTCTCTGTCTCTGCCTCTGTCTCAGTCTCTGTCTCTGTCTCTGTCTCTGTCTCTGTCTCTGTCTCTGTCTCTGTCTCTGTCTCTGTCTCTGTCTCTGTCTCTGTCTCTGTCTCTGTCTCTGTCTCTGTCTCTGTCTCTGTCTCTGCCTCTGTCTCTGTCTCTGTCTCTGTCTCTGTCTCTGTCTCTGTCTCTGTCTCTGTCTCTGTCTCTGTCTCTGTCTCTGTCTCTGTCTCTGTCTCTGTCTCTGTCTGTGTCTCTGTCGCTGTCTCTGTCTCTGTCTCTGTCTATGTCCCTGTCTGCGTCTCCGTCTCCGCCGCTGTCTCTGTCTCTGTCTCTGTGTCCATCTCTGTCTCTGTCTCAGTCTCTGTCTCTGTCTCTGTCTCTGTCTCTGTCTCTGTCTCTGTCTCTGTCTCTGTCTCTGTCTCTGTCTCTGTCTCTGTCTCTGTCTCTGTCTCTGTCTCTGTCTGTGTCTCTGTCGCTGTCTCTGTCTCTGTCTCTGTCTATGTCCCTGTCTGCGTCTCCGTCTCTGTCTATGTCCCTGTCTGCGTCTCCGTCTCCGCCGCTGTCTCTGTCTCTGTCTCTGTCTCTGTCTCTGCCCCTGTCCCTGTCTCTGTCTCTGTCTCTGTCTCTGTCTCTGTCTCTGTCTCTGTCTCTGTCTCTGTCTCTGTCTCGGTCCCTGTCTCCGTCTTTGTGGCCGTCTTTGTATCCGTCTTTGTCTCCGTCTTCGTCTTCCTCTTTGTTTCCGTCTTTGTCTCTGTCTTTGTCTCCTGCGCCAGGGTCACCGCCTTTGTCTCCTGCCCCCCTGTTTCCGTCGCTCTTTCTGCCTCTGTCTGTGTCTCTGTCTCCGCCTCTTTCTCTGTCTCTGTCTCTGTCTCTGTCTCTGTCTCTGTCTCTGTCTCTGTCTCTGTCTGTGTCTCTGCCTCTGTCTCCGTCTCTGCCGCTGTCTGTGTCTCTGTCACTTTCACTGTCTCTGTCTCTGTTCCCTTCTCTGTCACCGCCTCTGCCTCTGTCTCCGTCTTTGTCTCCATCTTTGTCTGCGTCTTTGTCTCCGTCTTTGACACCGTCTTTGTCTCCGTCGTCGTCATCCTCTTCGTCTCCGTCTTTGTCTCCGTCTTTGTCACCATCGTTGTCTCCGTCTTTGTCTCCGTCTTTGTCTCCGTATTTGTCTCCGTCTGTGTCTCCATCTTTGTCTCCGCCTTTGTCTCCGTCTTTGTCTCCGTCGTCGTGTTCCTCTTCGTCTCCGTCTTTGCCTCCGTCTTTGTCACCGTCTTTGTCTCCGCATTTGTCTCCGTCTGTGTCTCCATATTTGTCTCCGTCTTCGTCTCCGTCTTTGTCTCAGTCTTTGTCACCGTCTTTGTCTCCGTCTATGTCTCCGTCCACGTCTCCTGCCCCTCTGTCTCTGTCTCTGTCTCAGTCTCTGTCTCTGTCTCTGTCTCTGTCTCTGTCTCTGTCTCTGTCTCTGTCTCTGTCTCTGTCTCTGTCTCTGTCTCTGTTTCTGTCTCTGTCTCTGTCTCTGTCGCTGTCCCTGTCTCTGTATCTGTCTCTGTATCTGTCTCTGTCACTGTCTTTGTCTCTGCCTCTCTCTCTGTCCCTGTCTCTGTCCCCGTCCCCGCCGCTGTCACGGTCTCTGTGTCTGTGTCCATCTCTGTCTCTGTCTCAGTCTCTGTCTCTGTCTCTGTCTCTGTCTCTGTCTCTGTCTCTGTCTCTGTCTGTGTCTCTGCCTCTGTCTCCGTCTCTGCCGCTGTCTGTATCTCTGTCACTTTCTCTGTCTCTGTCTCTGTTCCCTTCTCTGTCTCCGCCTCTGCCTCTGTCTCCGTCTTTGTCTCCATCTTTGTCTGCGTCTTTGTCTCCGTCTTTGTCACCGTCTTTGTCTCCGTCGTCGTCTTCCTCTTCGTCTCCGTGTTTGTCTCCGTCTTTGTCACCATCGTTGTCTCCGTCTTTTTCTCCGTCTTTGTCTCCGTATTTGTATCCGTCTGTGTCTCCATCTTCGTCTCCGCCTTTGTCTCCGTCTTTGTCTCCGTCGTCGTCTTCCTCTTCGTCTCCGTCTTTGCCTCCGTCTTTGTCACCGTCTTTGTCTCCGCATTTGTCTCCGTCTGTGTCTCCATATTTGTCTCCGTCTTTGTCTCCGTCTTTGCCTCCGTCTTTGTCTCCGTCCTCGTCTTCCTCTTCGTCTCCGTCTTTGTCTCCGTCTATGTCACCGTCTTTGTCTCCGTCTTTGTCTCCGTCTTTATCTCCGTCTTTGTCTCCACCTTTGTCTACGTCTTTGTCTCCGTCTCTGTCTCCGTCCACGTCTCCTGCCCCTCTGTCTCTGTCTCTGTCTCAGTCTCTGTCTCTGTCTCTGTCTCTGTCTCTGTCTCTGTCTCTGTCTCTGTCTCTGTCTCTGTCTCTGTCTCTGTCTCGGTCCCTGTCTCCGTCTTTGTGGCCGTCTTTGTATCCGTCTTTGTCTCCGTCTTCGTCTTCCTCTTTTTTTCCGTCTTTGTCTCTGTCTTTGTCTCCTGCGCCAGGGTCACCGCCTTTGTCTCCTGCCCCCCTGTTTCCGTCGCTCTTTCTGCCTCTGTCTGTGTCTCTGTCTCCGCCTCTTTCTCTGTCTCTGTCTCTGTCTCTGTCTCTGTCTCTGCCTCTGTCTCTGCCTCTGTCTCTGTCTGTGTCTCTGTCTGTGCCCCTGTCTCTGGCTCTGTTTCTGTCTCTGTCGCTGCCTCTGTCTCTGTCTCTGTCTCCGTCTCTGTCTCTGTCTCTGTCTCTGTCTCTGTCTCCGTCTTTGTACCTGTCTTTGTCTCCGTATTTGTGTCCGTCTGTGTCTCCAGATTTGTCTCCGCCTTTGTGTACGTCTTTGTCTCTGTCGTCCTCTTCCTCTTCGTCTCCGTCTTTGCCTCCGTCTTTGTCACCGTCTTTGTCTACGTATTTGCCTCCGTCTGTGTCTCCATCTTTGTCTCCGTCTTTGTCTCCGTCTTTGCCTCCGTCTTTGTGTCCGTATTTGTCTCCGTCTGTGTCTCCATCTTCGTCTCCGCCTTTGTCTCCGTCTTTGTCTCCGTCGTCGTCTTCCTCTTCGTCTCCGTCTTTGCCTCCGTATTTGTCTCCGTCTGTGTCTCCATATTTGTCTCCGTCTTTGTCTCCGTCTTTGCCTCCATCTTTGTCTCCGTATTTGTCTCTGTCTGTGTCTCCATCTTTGTCTCCGCCTTTGTCTCCGTCTTTGTCTCCGTCGTCGTCTTCCTCTTCGTCTCCGTCTTTGTCTCCGTCTTTGTCACCGTCTTTGTCTCCGTCTTTGTCTCCGTTCACGTCTCCTGCCCCTCTGTCTCTGTCTCTGTCTCTGTCTCAGTCTCTGTCTCTGTCTCCGTCTCGGTCTCTGTTTCTGTCTCTGCCTCTGCCTCTGTCTCTGTCTCTGTCTCTGTCTCTGTCTCTGCCTCTGTCTCTGCCTCTGTCTCTGTCTCTGTCAGTTTCTCTGTCTCTGCCTCTGTCTCTGTTTCTGTCTCTGTCTCTGTCTCTGTCTCTGTCTCTGTCTCTGTCTCTGTCCTGTCTCTGTCTCTGTCTCTGTCTCTGTCTCCGTCTCCGTCTCTGTCTCTGTCTCTGTCATTGGCTCCATCTCTGTCTCTGTCTCAGTCTCTGTCTCTGTCTCCGTCTCTGTCTCTGTCTCTGTCTCTGTCTCTGTCTCGGTCTCTGTCTCTGCCACTGTCTCTGTCTCTGTCTCTGTCTCTGCCTCTGTCTCTATCTGTGGCTCTGTCTTTGTCTCATGCGCCTCTGTCTTTGTCTCTGTCTGTGTCTCTGTCTGTGCCTCTGTCTCTGTCTCTGTTTCTGTCTCTGTCGCTGCCCCTGTCTCTGTCTCTATCTCTGTCTCTTTTCCTGTCTCTGTCTCTGTCGTTTTCTCTGTCTCTGTCTCTGTTCCCTTCTCTGTCTCCGCCTCTGCCTCTGTCTCCGTCTTTGTCTCCATCTTTGTCTGCGTCTTTGTCTCCGTCTTTGTCACCGTCTTTGTCTCCGTCGTCGTCTTCCTCTTCGTCTCCGTCTTTGTCTCCGTCTTTGTCACCATCGTTTTCTCCGTCTTCGTCTCCGTCTTTGTCTACGTCTTTGTCTACGTCTTTGTCTCCGTCTATGTCTCCGTCTATGTCTCTGTCACTGTCTCTGTCTTTGTCTCTGTTTCTGTCTCTGTCTCTGTCTCTGTCGCTGTCCCTGTCTCTGTATCTGTCTCTGTCACTGTCTCTGTCTCTGCCTCTCTCTCTGTCCCTGTCTCTGTCCCCGTCCCCGCCGCTGTCACGGTCTCTGTGTCTGTGTCCATCTCTGTCTCTGTCTCAGTCTCTGTCTCTGTCTCTGTCTCTGTCTCTGTCTCTGTCTCTGTCTCTGTCTGTGTCTCTGCCTCTGTCTCCGTCTCTGCCGCTGTCTGTATCTCTGTCACTTTCTCTGTCTCTGTCTCTGTTCCCTTCTTTGTCTCCGCCTCTGCCTCTGTCTCCGTCTTTGTCTCCATCTTTGTCTGCGTCTTTGTCTCCGTCTTTGTCACCGTCTTTGTCTCCGTCGTCGTCTTCCTCTTCGTCTCCGTGTTTGTCTCCGTCTTTGTCACCATCGTTGTCTCCGTCTTTGTCTCCGTCTTTGTCTCCGTATTTGTCTCCGTCTGTGTCTCCATCTTCGTCTCCGCCTTTGTCTCCGTCTTTGTCTCCGTCGTCGTCTTCCTCTTTGTCTCCGTCTTTGCCTCCGTCTTTGTCACCGTCTTTGTCTCCGCATTTGTCTCCGTCTGTGTCTCCATATTTGTCTCCGTCTTTGTCTCCGTCTTTGCCTCCGTCTTTGTCTCCGTCCTCGTCTTCCTCTTCGTCTCCGTCTTTGTCTCCGTCTATGTCACCGTCTTTGTCTCCGTCTTTGTCTCCGTCTTTATCTCCGTCTTTGTCTCCACCTTTGTCTACGTCTTTGTCTCCGTCTCTGTCTCCGTCCACGTCTCCTGCCCCTCTGTCTCTGTCTCTGTCTCAGTCTCTGTCTCTGTCTCTGTCTCTGTCTCTGTCTCTGTCTCTGTCTCTGTTTCTGTCTCTGTCTCTGTTTCTGTCTCTGCCTCTGCCTCTGTCTCTGTCTCTGTCTCTGTCTCTGTCTCTGTCTCTGTCTCTGTCTCTGTCTCTGTCTCTGTCTCTGTCTCTGTCTCTGTCTCTGTCTCTGTCTCTGTCTCTGTCTCTGTCTCTGTCTGTGTCTCTGTCTCTGTCTCTGGCTCCATCTCTGTGTCTGTCTCAGTTTCTGTCTCTGTCTCTGTCTCTGTCTCTGTCTCTGTCTCTGTCGCTGTCTCTGTACCTGTCTCTGTCTCTGTCTCTGTCTCTGTCTCTGTCTCTGTCTCTGTCTCTGTCTCTGTCTTTGTCTCTGTCTCTGTCTCTGTCTCTGTCTCTGTCTCTGTCTCTGTCTCTGTCTCTGTCTCTGTCTCGCTCCCTGTCTCCGTCTTTGTGGCCGTCTTTGTATCCGTCTTTGTCTCCGTCTTCGTCTTCCTCTTTGTTTCCGTCTTTGTCTCTGTCTTTGTCTCCTGCGCCAGGGTCACCGCCTTTGTCTCCTGCCCCCCTGTTTCCGTCGCTCTTTCTGCCTCTGTCTGTGTCTCTGTCTCCGCCTCTTTCTCTGTCTCTGTCTCTGTCTCTGTCTCTGTCTCTGTCTCTGTCTGTGTCTCTGCCTCTGTCTCCGTCTCTGCCGCTGTCTGTGTCTCTGTCACTTTCACTGTCTCTGTCTCTGTTCCCTTCTCTGTCACCGCCTCTGCCTCTGTCTCCGTCTTTGTCTCCATCTTTGTCTGCGTCTTTGTCTCCGTCTTTGACACCGTCTTTGTCTCCGTCGTCGTCTTCCTCTTCGTCTCCGTCTTTGTCTCCGTCTTTGTCACCATCGTTGTCTCCGTCTTTGTCTCCGTATTTGTCTCCGTCTGTGTCTCCATCTTTAACTCCGCCTTTGTCTCCGTCTTTGTCTCCGTCGTCGTGTTCCTCTTCGTCTCCGTCTTTGCCTCCGTCTTTGTCACCGTCTTTGTCTCCGCATTTGTCTCCGTCTGTGTCTCCATATTTGTCTCCGTCTTTGTCTCCGTCTTTGCCTCCGTCTTTGTCTCCGTATTTGTCGCCGTCTGTGTCTCCGTCTTTGTCACCGTCTTTGTATCCGTCTTTGTCTCCGTCGTCGTCTTCCTCTTCGTCTCCGTCTTTGTCTCAGTCTTTGTCACCGTCTTTGTCTCCGTCTTTGTCTCCGTCCACGTCTCCTGCCCCTCTGTCTCTGTCTCTGTCTCAGTCTCTGTCTCTGTCTCTGTCTCTGTCTCTGTCTCTGTCTCTGTCTCTGTCTCTGTCTCTGTCTCTGTCTCTGTCTCTGTCTCGGTCTCTGTCTCTGCCACTGTCTCTGTCTCTGTCTCTGTCTCTGTCTCTGCCTCTGTCTCTGTCTGTGGCTCTGTCTTTGTCTCATGCGCCTCTGTCTTTGTCTCTGTCTGTGTCTCTGTCTGTGCCTGTGTCTCTGTCTCTGTTTCTGTCTCTGTCGCTGCCCCTGTCTCTGTCTCTATCTCTGTCTCTTTTCCTGTCTCTGTCTCTGTCTCTGTCTCTGTCTCTGTCCTTTTCTCTGTCTCTGTCTCTGTTCCCTTCTCTGCCTCCGCCTCTGCCTCTGTCTCCGTCTTTGTCTCCATCTTTGTCTGCGTCTTTGTCTCCGTCTTTGTCACCGTCTCTGTCTCCGTCGTCGTCTTCCTCTTCGTCTCCGTCTTTGTCTCCGTCTTTGTCACCATCGTTTTCTCCGTCTTTGTCTCCGTCTTTGTCTACGTCTTTGTCTACGTCTTTGTCTCCGTCTTTGTCTCCGTCTATGTCTCTGTCACTGTCTCTGTCTCTGTCTCTGTTTCTGTCTCTGTCTCTGTCTCTGTCTCTGTCCCTGTCTCTGTATCTGTCTCTGTCACTGTCTCTGTCTCTGCCTCTGTCTCTGTCCCTGTCTCTGTCCCCGTCCCCGCCGCTGACACTGTCTCTGTGTCTGTGTCCATCTCTGTCTCTGTCTCACTCTCTGTCTCTGTCCCTGTCTCTGTCTCTGTCTCTGTCTCTGTCTCCGTCTGTGTCTCTGCCTCTGTCTCCGTCTCTGCCGCTGTCTGTGTCTCTGTCACTTTCTCTGTCTCTGTCTCTGTTCCCTTCTCTGTCTCCGCCTCTGCCTCTGTCTCCGTCTTTGTCTCCATCTTTGTCTGCGTCTTTGTCTCCGTCTTTGTCACCGTCTTTGTCTCCGTCGTCGTCTTCCTCTTCGTCTCCGTCTTTGTCTCCGTCTTTGTCACCATCGTTGTCTCCGTCTTTGTCTCCGTCTTTGTCTCCGTATTTGTCTCCGTCTGTGTCTCCATCTTCGTCTCCGCCTTTGTCTCCGTCTTTGTCTCCGTCGTCGTCTTCCTCTTCGTCTCCGTCTTTGCCTCCGTCTTTGGCACCGTCTTTGTCTCCGCATTTGTCTCCGTCTGTGTCTCCATATTTGTCTCCGTCTTTGTCTCCGTCTTTGCCTCCGTCTTTGTCTCCGTCCTCGTCTTCCTCTTCGTCTCCGTCTTTGTCTCCGTCTATGTCACCGTCTTTGTCTCCGTCTTTGTCTCCGTCTTTGTCTCCGTCCTTGTCTGCGTCTTTGTCTCCGTCTCTGTCTCCGTCCACGTCTCCTGCCCCTCTGTCTCTGTCTCTGTCTCTGTCTCTGTCTCTGTCTCTGTCTCTGTCTCTGTCTCTGTCTCTGTCTCTGTCTCTGTCTCTGTCTCTGTCTCTGTCTCTGTCTCTGTCTCTGTCTCTGTCTCTGTCTCTGTCTCTGTCTCTGGCTCCATCTCTGTGTCTGTCTTAGTTTCTGTCTCTGTCTCTGTCTCTGTCTCTGTCTCTGTCTCTGTCGCTGTCTCTGTACCTGTCTCTGTCTCTGTCTCTGTCTCTGTCTCTGTCTCTGTCTCTGTCTTTGTCTCCGTCTTTGTCTCCGTCTTTGTCTCCGTCCTCTTCTTCCTCCTCGTCTCCGTCTTTGTCTCCGTCTATGTCACCGTCTTTGTCTCCGTCTTTGTCTGCGTCTTTGTCTCCGTCCTTGTCTGCGTCTTTGTCTCCGTCTCTGTCTCCGTCCACGTCTCCTGCCCCTCTGTCTCTGTCTCTGTCTCTGTCTCTGTCTCTGTCTCTGTCTCTGTCTCTGTCTCTGTCTCTGTCTCTGTCTCTGTCTCTGTCTCTGTCTCTGTCTCTGTCTCTGTCTCTGTCTCTGTCTCTGTCTCTGTCTCTGTCTCTGTCTCTGTCTCTGTCTCTGTCTCTGTCTCTGTCTCTGTCTCTGCCTCTGTCTCTGTCTCTGTCTCTGTCTCTGTCTCTGTCTCTGTCTCTGTCTCTGTCTCTGTCTCTGGCTCCATCTCTGTGTCTGTCTCAGTTTCTGTCTCTGTCTCTGTCTCTGTCTCTGTCTCTGTCTCTGTCTCTGTCTCTGTCTCTGTCGCTGTCTCTGTACCTGTCTCTGTCTCTGTCTCTGTCTCTGTCTCTGTCTCTGTCTCTGTCTCTGCCTCTGTCTCTGTCTGTGGCTCTGTCTTTGTCTCATGCGCCTCTGTCTTTGTCTCTGTCTGTGTCTCTGTCTGTGCCTGTGTCTCTGTCTCTGTTTCTGTCTCTGTCGCTGCCCCTGTCTCTGTCTCTATCTCTGTCTCTTTTCCTGTCTCTGTCTCTGTCTCTGTCTCTGTCTCTGTCCTTTTCTCTGTCTCTGTCTCTGTTCCCTTCTCTGCCTCCGCCTCTGCCTCTGTCTCCGTCTTTGTCTCCATCTTTGTCTGCGTCATTGTCTCCGTCTTTGTCACCGTCTCTGTCTCCGTCGTCGTCTTCCTCTTCGTCTCCGTCTTTGTCTCCGTCTTTGTCACCATCGTTTTCTCCGTCTTTGTCTCCGTCTTTGTCTACGTCTTTGTCTACGTCTTTGTCTCCGTCTTTGTCTCCGTCTATGTCTCTGTCACTGTCTCTGTCTCTGTCTCTGTTTCTGTCTCTGTCTCTGTCTCTGTCTCTGTCCCTGTCTCTGTATCTGTCTCTGTCACTGTCTCTGTCTCTGCCTCTGTCTCTGTCCCTGTCTCTGTCCCCGTCCCCGCCGCTGACACTGTCTCTGTGTCTGTGTCCATCTCTGTCTCTGTCTCACTCTCTGTCTCTGTCCCTGTCTCTGTCTCTGTCTCTGTCTCTGTCTCCGTCTGTGTCTCTGCCTCTGTCTCCGTCTCTGCCGCTGTCTGTGTCTCTGTCACTTTCTCTGTCTCTGTCTCTGTTCCCTTCTCTGTCTCCGCCTCTGCCTCTGTCTCCGTCTTTGTCTCCATCTTTGTCTGCGTCTTTGTCTCCGTCTTTGTCACCGTCTTTGTCTCCGTCGTCGTCTTCCTCTTCGTCTCCGTCTTTGTCTCCGTCTTTGTCACCATCGTTGTCTCCGTCTTTGTCTCCGTCTTTGTCTCCGTATTTGTCTCCGTCTGTGTCTCCATCTTCGTCTCCGCCTTTGTCTCCGTCTTTGTCTCCGTCGTCGTCTTCCTCTTCGTCTCCGTCTTTGCCTCCGTCTTTGTCACCGTCTTTGTCTCCGCATTTGTCTCCGTCTGTGTCTCCATATTTGTCTCCGTCTTTGTCTCCGTCTTTGCCTCCGTCTTTGTCTCCGTCCTCGTCTTCCTCTTCGTCTCCGTCTTTGTCTCCGTCTATGTCACCGTCTTTGTCTCCGTCTTTGTCTCCGTCTTTGTCTCCGTCCTTGTCTGCGTCTTTGTCTCCGTCTCTGTCTCCGTCCACGTCTCCTGCCCCTCTGTCTCTGTCTCTGTCTCTGTCTCTGTCTCTGTCTCTGTCTCTGTCTCTGTCTCTGTCTCTGTCTCTGTCTCTGTCTCTGTCTCTGTCTCTGTCTCTGTCTCTGTCTCTGTCTCTGTCTCTGTCTCTGTCTCTGTCTCTGTCTCTGTCTCTGGCTCCATCTCTGTGTCTGTCTTAGTTTCTGTCTCTGTCTCTGTCTCTGTCTCTGTCTCTGTCTCTGTCTCTGTCGCTGTCTCTGTACCTGTCTCTGTCTCTGTCTCTGTCTCTGTCTCTGTCTCTGTCTCTGTCTTTGTCTCCGTCTTTGTCTCCGTCTTTGTCTCCGTCCTCTTCTTCCTCCTCGTCTCCGTCTTTGTCTCCGTCTATGTCACCGTCTTTGTCTCCGTCTTTGTCTGCGTCTTTGTCTCCGTCCTTGTCTGCGTCTTTGTCTCCGTCTCTGTCTCCGTCCACGTCTCCTGCCCCTCTGTCTCTGTCTCTGTCTCTGTCTCTGTCTCTGTCTCTGTCTCTGTCTCTGTCTCTGTCTCTGTCTCTGTCTCTGTCTCTGTCTCTGTCTCTGTCTCTGTCTTTGTCTCCGTCCTCGTCTTCCTCCTCGTCTCCGTCTTTGTCTCCGTCTATGTCACCGTCCTTGTCTCCGTCGTTGTCTCCGTCTTTGTCTCCGTCTTTGTCTACGTCTTTGTCTCCGTCCTTGTGTCCGTACACGTCTCCTGCCACTCTGTCTCTGTCTCTGTCTCAGTCTCTGTCTCTGTCTCTGTCTCTGTCTCTGTCTCTGTCTCTGTCTCTGTCTCTGTCTCTGTCTCTGTCTCTGTCTCTGTCTCTGTCTCTGTCTCTGTCTCCGTCTCTGTCTCTGCCTCTGTCTCTGTCTCTACCTCTGTCTTTGTATACGTTTTTGTCTCCGTCTTTGTCTCCGTCCTCGTCTTCCTCCTCGTCTCCGTCTTTGCCTCCGTCTTTGTCACCGTCTTTGTCTCCGCATTTGTCTCCGTCTGTGTCTCCATATTTGTCTCCGTCTTTGTCTCCGTCTTTGCCTCCGTCTTCGTCTCCGTCGTTGCCTCCGTCTTTGTCACCGTCTTTGTCTCCGCATTTGTCTCCGTCTGTGTCTCCATATTTGTCTCCGTCTTTGTCTCCGTCTTTGCCTCCGTCTTTGTCTCCGTCCTCGTCTTCCTCTTCGTCTCCGTCTTTGTCTCCGTCTATGTCACCGTCTTTGTCTCCGTCTTTTTCTCCGTCTTTATCTCCGTCTTTGTCTCCACCTTTGTCTACGTCTTTGTCTCCTGTCTCTGTCTCTGTCTCTGTCTCTGTCTCTGTCTCTGTCTCTGTCTCTGTCTCTGTCTCTGTCTCTGTCTCTGTCTCTGTCTCTGTCTCTGTCTCTGTCTCTGTCTGTGTCTCTGTCGCTGTCTCTGTCTCTGTCTCTGTCTATGTCCCTGTCTGCGTCTCCGTCTCCGCCGCTGTCTCTGTCTCTGTCTCTGTGTCCATCTCTGTCTCTGTCTCAGTCTCTGTCTCTGTCTCTGTCTCTGTCTGTGTCTCTGCCTCTGTCTCCGTCTCTGCCGCTGTCTGTGTCTCTGTCGCTGTCTCTGTCTCTGTCGCTGCCTCTGTCTCTGTCTCTGTCTCTCTCTCTTTTCCTGTCTCTGTCTCTGTCACTGTCTCTGCCCCTGTCCCTGTCTCCGTCTCTGTCTCTGTCTCTGTATCTGTCTCTGTCTCTGTCTCTGTCTCTGTCTCTGTCTCTGTCTCTGTCTCTGTCTCTGTCTATGTCTCTGTCTCTGTCTCGGTCCCTGTCTCCGTCTTTGTGGCCGTCTTTGTATCCGTCTTTGTCTCCGTCTTCGTCTTCCTCTTTGTTTCCGTCTTTGTCTCTGTCTTTGTCTCCTGCGCCAGGGTCACCGCCTTTGTCTCCTGCCCCCCTGTTTCCGTCGCTCTTTCTGCCTCTGTCTGTGTCTCTGTCTCCGCCTCTTTCTCTGTCTCTGTCTCTGTCTCTGTCTCTGTCTCTGTCTCTGCCTCTGTCTCTGCCTCTGTCTCTGTCTGTGTCTCTGTCTGTGCCTCTGTCTCTGGCTCTGTTTCTGTCTCTGTCGCTGCCTCTGTCTCTGTCTCTGTCTCCGTCTCTGTCTCTGTCTCCAACTCTGTCTCTGTCTCCGTCTTTGTACCTGTCTTTGTCTCCGTCGCTGTCTCTGTCTCTGTCTCTGTCTATGTCCCTGTCTGCGTCTCCGTCTCCGCCGCTGTCTCTGTCTCTGTCTCTGTGTCCATCTCTGTCTCTGTCTCAGTCTCTGTCTCTGTCTCTGTCTCTGTCTGTGTCTCTGCCTCTGTCTCCGTCTCTGCCGCTGTCTGTGTCTCTGTCGCTGTCTCTGTCTCTGTCGCTGCCTCTGTCTCTGTCTCTGTCTCTGTCTCTGTCTCTGTCTCTGTCTCTGTCTCTGTCTCTGTCTCTGTCTCTGTCTCGGTCCCTGTCTCCGTCTTTGTGGCCGTCTTTGTATCCGTCTTTGTCTCCGTCTTCGTCTTCCTCTTTGTTTCCGTCTTTGTCTCTGTCTTTGTCTCCTGCGCCAGGGTCACCGCCTTTGTCTCCTGCCCCCCTGTTTCCGTCGCTCTTTCTGCCTCTGTCTGTGTCTCTGTCTCCGCCTCTTTCTCTGTCTCTGTCTCTGTCTCTGTCTCTGTCTCTGTCTCTGCCTCTGTCTCTGCCTCTGTCTCTGTCTGTGTCTCTGTCTGTGCCTCTGTCTCTGGCTCTGTTTCTGTCTCTGTCGCTGCCTCTGTCTCTGTCTCTGTCTCCGTCTCTGTCTCTGTCTCTGTCTCTGTCTCTGTCTCCGTCTTTGTACCTGTCTTTGTCTCCGTATTTGTGTCCGTCTGTGTCTCCAGATTTGTCTCCGCCTTTGTGTACGTCTTTGTCTCTGTCGTCGTCTTCCTCTTCGTCTCCGTCTTTGCCTCCGTCTTTGTCACCGTCTTTGTCTGCGTATTTGCCTCCGTCTGTGTCTCCATCTTTGTCTCCGTCTTTGTCTCCGTCTTTGCCTCCGTCTTTGTCTCCGTATTTGTCTCCGTCTGTGTCTCCATCTTCGTCTCCGCCTTTGTCTCCGTCTTTGTCTCCGTCGTCGTCTTCCTCTTCGTCTCCGTCTTTGCCTCCGTATTTGTCTCCGTCTGTGTCTCCATATTTGTCTCAGTCTTTGTCTCCGTCTTTGCCTCCATCTTTGTCTCCGTATTTGTCTCTGTCTGTGTCTCCATCTTTGTCTCCGCCTTTGTCTCCGTCTTTGTCTCCGTCGTCGTCTTCCTCTTCGTCTCCGTCTTTGTCTCCGTCTTTGTCACCGTCTTTGTCTCCGTCTTTGTCTCCGTCCACGTCTCCTGCCCCTCTGTCTCTGTCTCTGTCTCTGTCTCAGTCTCTGTCTCTGTCTCCGTCTCGGTCTCTGTTTCTGTCTCTGCCTCTGTCTCTGTCTCTGCCTCTGTCTCTGTCTCTGCCTCTGTCTCTGCCTCTGTCTCTGTCTCTGTCAGTTTCTCTGTCTCTGCCTCTGTCTCTGTTTCTGTCTCTGTCTCTGTCTCTGTCTCTGTCTCTGTCTCTGTCTCTGTCTCTGTCTCTGTCCTGTCTCTGTCTCTGTCTCTGTCTCTGTCTCCGTCTCCGTCTCTGTCTCTGTCTCTGTCATTGGCTCCATCTCTGTCTCTGTCTCAGTCTCTGTCTCTGTCTCTGTCTCTGTCTCTGTCTCTGTCTCTGTCTCTGTCTCGGTCTCTGTCTCTGCCACTGTCTCTGTCTCTGTCTCTGTCTCTGCCTCTGTCTCTGTCTGTGGCTCTGTCTTTGTCTCATGCGCCTCTGTCTTTGTCTCTGTCTGTGTCTCTGTCTGTGCCTCTGTCTCTGTCTCTGTTTCTGTCTCTGTCGCTGCCCCTGTCTCTGTCTCTATCTCTGTATCTTTTCCTGTCTCTGTCTCTGTCGCTGTCTCTGTCTCTGTCCTTTTCTCTGTCTCTGTCTCTGTCTCTGCCTCTGTCTCTGTCTGTGGCTCTGTCTTTGTCTCATGCGCCTCTGTCTTTGTCTCTGTCTGTGTCTCTGTCTGTGCCTCTGTCTCTGTCTCTGTTTCTGTCTCTGTCGCTGCCCCTGTCTCTGTCTCTATCTCTGTCTCTTTTCCTGTCTCTGTCTCTGTCTCTGTCTCTGTCTCTGTCCTTTTCTCTGTCTCTGTCTCTGTTCCCTTCTCTGCCTCCGCCTCTGCCTCTGTCTCCGTCTTTGTCTCCATCTTTGTCTGCGTCTTTGTCTCCGTCTTTGTCACCGTCTCTGTCTCCGTCGTCGTCTTCCTCTTCGTCTCCGTCTTTGTCTCCGTCTTTGTCACCATCGTTTTCTCCGTCTTTGTCTCCGTCTTTGTCTACGTCTTTGTCTACGTCTTTGTCTCCGTCTTTGTCTCCGTCTATGTCTCTGTCACTGTCTCTGTCTCTGTCTCTGTTTCTGTCTCTGTCTCTGTCTCTGTCTCTGTCCCTGTCTCTGTATCTGTCTCTGTCACTGTCTCTGTCTCTGCCTCTGTCTCTGTCCCTGTCTCTGTCCCCGTCCCCGCCGCTGTCACTGTCTCTGTGTCTGTGTCCATCTCTGTCTCTGTCTCACTCTCTGTCTCTGTCTCTGTCTCTGTCTCTGTCTCTGTCTCTGTCTCCGTCTGTGTCTCTGCCTCTGTCTGCGTCTCTGCCGCTGTCTGTGTCTCTGTCACTTTCTCTGTCTCTGTCTCTGTTCCCTTCTCTGTCTCCGCCTCTGCCTCTGTCTCCGTCTTTGTCTCCATCTTTGTCTGCGTCTTTGTCTCCGTCTTTGTCACCGTCTTTGTCTCCGTCGTCGTCTTCCTCTTCGTCTCCGTCTTTGTCTCCGTCTTTGTCACCATCGTTGTCTCCGTCTTTGTCTCCGTCTTTGTCTCCGTCTTTGTCTCCGTATTTGTCTCCGTCTGTGTCTCCATCTTCGTCTCCGCCTTTGTCTCCGTCTTTGTCTCCGTCGTCGTCTTCCTCTTCGTCTCCGTCTTTGCCTCCGTCTTTGTCACCGTCTTTGTCTCCGCATTTGTCTCCGTCTGTGTCTCCATATTTGTCTCCGTCTTTGTCTCCGTCTTTGCCTCCGTCTTTGTCTCCGTCCTCGTCTTCCTCTTCGTCTCCGTCTTTGTCTCCGTCTATGTCACCGTCTTTGTCTCCGTCTTTGTCTCCGTCTTTGTCTCCGTCCTTGTCTGCGTCTTTGTCTCCGTCTCTGTCTCCGTCCACGTCTCCTGCCCCTCTGTCTCTGTCTCTGTCTCTGTCTCTGTCTCTGTCTCTGTCTCTGTCTCTGTCTCTGTCTCTGTCTCTGTCTCTGTCTCTGTCTCTGTCTCTGTCTCCGTCTCTGTCTCTGCCTCTGTCTCTGTCTCTACCTCTGTCTTTGTATACGTTTTTGTCTCCGCCTTTGTCTCCATCTTTGTCTCCGTCGTCGTCTTCCTCTTCGTCTCCCTCTTTGTCTCCGTCTTTGTCACCGTCTTTGTCTCCGTCCTTGTCTCCGTCCACGTCTCCTGCCCCTCTGTCTCTGTCTCTGTCTCAGTCTCTGTCTCTGTCTCTGTCTCTGCCTCTGTCTCTGTCCTTGTCTCTATCTTTGTCTCCGTCTTTGTCTCCGTCTTTGTCACCGTCTTTGTCTCCGTCCTTGTCTCCGTCCACGTCTCCTGCCCCTCTGTCTCTGTCTCTGTCTCAGTCTCTGTCTCTGTCTCTGTCTCTGCCTCTGTCTCTGTCCTTGTCTCTATCTTTGTCTCCGTCTTTGTCTCCGTCTTTGTCACCGTCTTTGTCTCCGTCTTTGTCTCCGTCTTTGTCTCCGCCTTTTTCACCGTCTTTGTCTCCGTCTTTGTCTCCGTCCACGTCTCCTGCCCCTCTGTCTCTGTCTCTGTCTCAGTATCTGTCTCTGTCTCTGTCTCTGTCTCTGTCTCTGTCTCTGTCTCTGTCTCTGTCTCTGTCTCTGTCTCTGTCTCTGTCTCTGTCTCTGTCTCTGTCTCTGTCTCTGTCTCTGTCTCTGTCTCTGTCTCTGTCTCTGTCTCTGTCTCTGTCTCTGTCTCTGTCTCTGTCTGTGTCTCTGTCGCTGTCTCTGTCTCTGTCTCTGTCTATGTCCCTGTCTGCGTCTCCGTCTCCGCCGCTGTCTCTGTCTCTGTCTCTGTGTCCATCTCTGTCTCTGTCTCAGTCTCTGTCTCTGTCTCTGTCTCTCTCTGTGTCTCTGCCTCTGTCTCCGTCTCTGCCGCTGTCTGTGTCTCTGTCGCTGTCTCTGTCTCTGTCGCTGCCTCTGTCTCTGTCTCTGTCTCTCTCTCTTTTCCTGTCTCTGTCTCTGTCACTGTCTCTGCCCCTGTCCCTGTCTCCGTCTCTGTCTCTGTCTCTGTCTCTGTCTCTGTCTCTGTCTCTGTCTCTGTCTCTGTCTCTGTCTCTGCCCCTGTCCCTGTCTCTGTCTCTGTCTCTGTCTCTGTCTCTGTCTCTGTCTCTATCTCTGTCTCTGTCTCTGTCTCTGTCTCTGTCTCTGTCTCGGTCCCTGTCTCCGTCTTTGTGGCCGTCTTTGTATCCGTCTTTGTCTCCGTCTTCGTCTTCCTCTTTGTTTCCGTCTTTGTCTCTGTCTTTGTCTCCTGCGCCAGGGTCACCGCCTTTGTCTCCTGCCCCCCTGTTTCCGTCGCTCTTTCTGCCTCTGTCTGTGTCTCTGTCTCCGCCTCTTTCTCTGTCTCTGTCTCTGTCTCTGTCTCTGTCTCTGTCTCTGTCTCTGCCTCTGTCTCTGCCTCTGTCTCTGTCTGTGTCTCTGTCTGTGCCTCTGTCTCTGGCTCTGTTTCTGTCTCTGTCGCTGCCTCTGTCTCTGTCTCTGTCTCCGTCTCTGTCTCTGTCTCTCTCCCTGTCCCTGTCTCTGTCTCTGTCTCTGTCCCTGTCTCTGTATCTGCCTCTGTCTCTGTCCTTGTCTCTGTCTCCGTCTCCGTCTCCGTCTCTGTCTCTGTCTCTGTCTCCGTCTTTGTACCTGTCTTTGTCTCCGTATTTGTGTCCGTCTGTGTCTCCAGATTTGTCTCCGTCTTTGTGTACGTCTTTGTCTCTGTCGTCGTCTTCCTCTTCGTCTCCGTCTTTGCCTCCGTCTTTGTCACCGTCTTTGTCTGCGTATTTGCCTCCGTCTGTGTCTCCATCTTTGTCTCCGTCTTTGTCTCCGTCTTTGCCTCCGTCTTTGTCTCCGTATTTGTCTCCGTCTGTGTCTCCATCTTCGTCTCCGCCTTTGTCTCCGTCTTTGTCTCCGTCGTCGTCTTCCTCTTCGTCTCCGTCTTTGCCTCCGTATTTGTCTCCGTCTGTGTCTCCATATTTGTCTCCGTCTTTGCCTCCATCCTTGTCTCCGTATTTGTCTCTGTCTGTGTCTCCATCTTTGTCTCCGCCTTTGTCTCCGTCTTTGTCCCCGTCGTCGTCTTCCTCTTCGTCTCCGTCTTTGTCTCCGTCTTTGTCACCGTCTTTGTCTCCGTCTTTGTCTCCGTCCACGTCTCCTGCCCCTCTGTCTCTGTCTCTGTCTCTGTCTCAGTCTCTGTCTCTGTCTCCGTCTCGGTCTCTGTTTCTGTCTCTGCCTCTGTCTCTGTCTCTGTCTCTGTCTCTGTCTCTGCCTCTGTCTCTGCCTCTGTCTCTGTCTCTGTCAGTTTCTCTGTCTCTGCCTCTGTCTCTGTCTCTGTCTCTGTCTCTGTCTCTGTCCTGTCTCTGTCTCTGTCTCTGTCTCTGTCTCCGTCTCCGTCTCTGTCTCTGTCTCTGTCATTGGCTCCATCTCTGTCTCTGTCTCAGTCTCTGTCTCTGTCTCTGTCTCTGTCTCTGTCTCTGTCTCTGTCTCTGTCTCGGTCTCTGTCTCTGCCACTGTCTCTGTCTCTGTCTCTGTCTCTGCCTCTGTCTCTGTCTGTGGCTCTGTCTTTGTCTCATGCGCCTCTGTCTTTGTCTCTGTCTGTGTCTCTGTCTGTGCCTCTGTCTCTGTCTCTGTTTCTGTCTCTGTCGCTGCCCCTGTCTCTGTCCCTATCTCTGTCTCTTTTCCTGTCTCTGTCTCTGTCGTTGTCTCTGTCTCTGTCCTTTTCTCTGTCTCTGTCTCTGTCTCTGCCTCTGTCTCTGTCTGTGGCTCTGTCTTTGTCTCATGCGCCTCTGTCTTTGTCTCTGTCTGTGTCTCTGTCTGTGCCTCTGTCTCTGTCTCTGTTTCTGTCTCTGTCGCTGCCCCTGTCTCTGTCTCTATCTCTGTCTCTTTTCCTGTCTCTGTCTCTGTCGTTTTCTCTGTCTCTGTCTCTGTTCCCTTCTCTGTCTCCGCCTCTGCCTCTGTCTCCGTCTTTGTCTCCATCTTTGTCTGCGTCTTTGTCTCCGTCTTTGTCACCGTCTTTGTCTCCGTCGTCGTCTTCCTCTTCGTCTCCGTCTTTGTCTCCGTCTTTGTCACCATCGTTTTCTCCGTCTTCGTCTCCGTCTTTGTCTACGTCTTTGTCTCCGTCTATGTCTCCGTCTATGTCTCTGTCACTGTCTCTGTCTCTGTCTCTGTTTCTGTCTCTGTCTCTGTCTCTGTCGCTGTCCCTGTCTCTGTATCTGTCTCTGTCACTGTCTCTGTCTCTGCCTCTCTCTCTGTCCCTGTCTCTGTCCCCGTCCCCGCCGCTGTCACGGTCTCTGTGTCTGTGTCCATCTCTGTCTCTGTCTCAGTCTCTGTCTCTGTCTCTGTCTCTGTCTGTGTCTCTGCCTCTGTCTCCGTCTCTGCCGCTGTCTGTATCTCTGTCACTTTCTCTGTCTCTGTCTCTGTTCCCTTCTCTGTCTCCGCCTCTGCCTCTGTCTCCGTCTTTGTCTCCATCTTTGTCTGCGTCTTTGTCTCCGTCTTTGTCACCGTCTTTGTCTCCGTCGTCGTCTTCCTCTTCGTCTCCGTGTTTGTCTCCGTCTTTGTCACCATCGTTGTCTCCGTCTTTGTCTCCGTCTTTGTCTCCGTATTTGTCTCCGTCTGTGTCTCCATCTTCGTCTCCGCCTTTGCCTCCGTCTTTGTCTCCGTCGTCGTCTTCCTCTTCGTCTCCGTCTTTGCCTCCGTCTTTGTCACCGTCTTTGTCTCCGCATTTGTCTCCGTCTGTGTCTCCATATTTGTCTCCGTCTTTGTCTCCGTCTTTGCCTCCGTCTTTGTCTCCGTCCTCGTCTTCCTCTTCGTCTCCGTCTTTGTCTCCGTCTATGTCACCGTCTTTGTCTCCGTCTTTGTCTCCGTCTTTGTCTCCGTCCTTGTCTGCGTCTTTGTCTCCGTCTCTGTCTCCGTCCACGTCTCCTGCCCCTCTGTCTCTGTCTCTGTCTCTGTCTCTGTCTCTGTCTCTGTCTCTGTCTCTCTCTCTGTCTCTGTCTCTGTCTCTGTCTCTGTCTCTGTCTCTGTCTCTGTCTCTGTCTCTGTCTCTGGCTCCATCTCTGTGTCTGTCTCAGTTTCTGTCTCTGTCTCTGTCTCTGTCTCTGTCTCTGTCTCTGTCTCTGTCTCTGTCTCTGTCTCTGTCTCTGTCTCTGTCTCTGTCTCTGTCGCTGTCTCTGTACCTGTCTCTGTCTCTGTCTCTGTCTCTGTCTCTGTCTCTGTCTCTGTCTCTGTCTCTGTCTTTGTCTCCGTCTTTGTCTCCGTCTTTGTCTCCGTCCTCGTCTTCCTCCTCGTCTCCGTCTTTGTCTCCGTCTATGTCACCGTCCTTGTCTCCGTCGTTGTCTCCGTCTTTGTCTCCGTCTTTGTCTACGTCTTTGTCTCCGTCCTTGTGTCCGTCCACGTCTCCTGCCCCTCTGTCTCTGTCTCTGTCTCAGTCTCTGTCTCTGTCTCTGTCTCTGTCTCTGTCTCTGTCTCTGTCTCTGTCTCTGTCTCTGTCTCTGTCTCTGTCTCTGTCTCTGTCTCCGTCTCTGTCTCTGCCTCTGTCTCTGTCTCTGTCTCTGTCTTTGTATACGTTTTTGTCTCCGCCTTTGTCTCCATCTTTGTCTCCGTCGTCGTCTTCCTCTTCGTCTCCCTCTTTGTCTCCGTCTTTGTCACCGTCTTTGTCTCCGTCCTTGTCTCCGTCCACGTCTCCTGCCCCTCTGTCTCTGTCTCTGTCTCTGTCTCTGTCTCTGTCTCTGCCTCTGTCTCTGTCCTTGTCTCTATCTTTGTCTCCGTCTTTGTCTCCGTCTTTGTCACCGTCTTTGTCTCCGTCCTTGTCTCCGTCCACGTCTCCTGCCCCTCTGTCTCTGTCTCTGTCTCAGTCTCTGTCTCTGTCTCTGTCTCTGCCTCTGTCTCTGTCCTTGTCTCTATCTTTGTCTCCGTCTTTGTCACCGTCTTTGTCACCGTCTTTGTCTCCGTCTTTGTCTCCGTCTTTGTCTCCGCCTTTTTCACCGTCTTTGTCTCCGTCTTTGTCTCCGTCCACGTCTCCTGCCCCTCTGTCTCTGTCTCTGTCTCAGTATCTGTCTCTGTCTCTGTCTCTGTCTCTGTCTCTGTCTCTGTCTCTGTCTCTGTCTCTGTCTCCGTCTCTGTCTCTGTCTCTGTCTCCGTCTTTGTACCTGTCTTTGTCTCCGTATTTGTGTCCGTCTGTGTCTCCAGATTTGTCTCCGTCTTTGTGTACGTCTTTGTCTCTGTCGTCGTCTTCCTCTTCGTCTCCGTCTTTGCCTCCGTCTTTGTCACCGTCTTTGTCACCGTCTTTGTCTCCGTCTTTGACTCCGTCCACGTCTCCTGCCCCTCTGTCTCTGTCTCTGTCTCTGCCTCTGTCTCTGCCTCTGTCTCTGTCTCTGTCAGTTTCTCTGTCTCTGCCTCTGTCTCTGTCTCTGTCTCTGTCTCTGTCTCTGTCCTGTCTCTGTCTCTGTCTCTGTCTCTGTCTCCGTCTCCGTCTCTGTCTCTGTCTCTGTCATTGGCTCCATCTCTGTCTCTGTCTCAGTCTCTGTCTCTGTCTCTGTCTCTGTCTCTGTCTCTGTCTCTGTCTCTGTCTCTGTCTCTGTCTCGGTCTCTGTCTCTGCCACTGTCTCTGTCTCTGTCTCTGTCTCTGCCTTTGTCTCTGTCTGTGGCTCTGTCTTTGTCTCATGCGCCTCTGTCTTTGTCTCGGTCTGTGTCTCTGTCTGTGCCTCTGTCTCTGTCTCTGTTTCTGTCTCTGTCGCTGCCCCTGTCTCTGTCTCTATCTCTGTCTCTTTTCCTGTCTCTGTCTCTGTCGCTGTCTCTGTCTCTGTCCTTCTCTCTGTCTCTGTCTCTGTCTCTGCCTCTGTCTCTGTCTGTGGCTCTGTCTTTGTCTCATGCGCCTCTGTCTTTGTCTCTGTCTGTGTCTCTGTCTGTGCCTCTGTCTCTGTCTCTGTTTCTGTCTCTGTCGCTGCCCCTGTCTCTGTCTCTATCTCTGTCTCTTTTCCTGTCTCTGCCTCTGTCGTTTTCTCTGTCTCTGTCTCTGTTCCCTTCTCTGTCTCCACTTCTGCCTCTGTCTCCGTCTTTGTCTCCATCTTTGTCTGCGTCTTTGTCTCCGTCTTTGTCACCGTCTTTGTCTCCGTCGTCGTCTTCCTCTTCGTCTCCGTCTTTGTCTCCGTCTTTGTCACCATCGTTTTCTCCGTCTTCGTCTCCGCCTTTGTCTACGTCTTTGTCTACGTCTTTGTCTCCGTCTATGTCTCCGTCTATGTCTCTGTCACTGTCTCTGTCTCTGTCTCTGTTTCTGTCTCTGTCTCTGTCTCTGTCGCTGTCCCTGTCTCTGTATCTGTCTCTGTCACTGTCTCTGTCTCTGCCTCTCTCTCTGTCCCTGTCTCTGACCCCGTCCCCGCCGCTGTCGCGGTCTCTGTGTCTGTGTCCATCTCTGTCTCTGTCTCAGTCTCTGTCTCTGTCTCTGTCTCTGTCTGTGTCTTTGCCTCTGTCTCCGTCTCTGCCGCTGTCTGTATCTCTGTCACTTTCTCTGTCTCTGTCTCTGTTCCCTTCTCTGTCTCCGCCTCTGCCTCTGTCTCCGTCTTTGTCTCCATCTTTGTCTGCGTCTTTGTCTCCGTCTTTGTCACCGTCTTTGTCTCCGTCGCCGTCTTCCTCTTCGTGTCCGTCTTTGTCACCGTCTTTGTCTCCGTCTTTGTCTCCGTCCGTGTCTCCTGCCCCTATGTTTCTGTCGCTCTCTCTGTCTCTGTCTGTGTCTCTGTCTCCGTCTCTGTCTCTGTCTCTGTCTCTGTCATTGGCTCCATCTCTGTCTCTGTCTCAGTCTCTGTCTCTGTCTCTGTCTCTGTCTCTGTATGGGACTCTGTCTCCGTCTCCGTCTTCGTCTTTGTCTCCGTCTTTGTCTCTGTCTTTGTCTCCGTATTTGTCTCCGTATTTGTCTCCGTATTTGTCTCCGTCTGTGTCGCCATCGTTGTCTCCGCCTTTGTCTCCGTATTTGTCTCCGTCGCCGTCTTCCTCTTCGTGTCCGTCTTTGTTTCCGTCTATGTCACCGTCTTTGTCTCCGTCTTTGTCTCCGTCCGTGTCTCCTGCCCCTCTGTTTCTGTCGCTCTCTCTGTCTCTGTCTGTGTCTCTGTCTCCGTCTCTGTCTCTGTCTCTGTCCCTGTCTCTGTCTCTGTCTCTGTCTCTGTCTCTGTCTCTGTCCCTGTCTCTGTCTCTGTATCCGCCGCTGTCTCTGTCTCTGTGTCCATCTCTGTCTCTGTCTCAGTCTCTGTCTCTGTCTCTGTCTCTGTCTGTGTCTCTGCCTCTGTCTCCGACTCTGCAGCTGTCTGTGCCTCTGTCGTTGTCTCTTTCTATGTCTATGTCTGTTTCTCTGCCACTGTCTCCGTCTCTGCCGCTGTCAGTGTCTCTGTCTCCGTCTCCATCTCTGTCTCTGTCTCTGTCATTGGCTCCATCTCTGTCTCTGTCCTGTCTCTGTCTCTGTCTCTGTCTCTGTCTCTGTCTCTGTCTCTGTCTCTGTCTCTGTCTGTGTCTCTGTCTCCGTCTCTGTCTCTGTCTCTGTCCCTGTCTCTGTCTCTGTCTCTGTCTCTGTCTCTGTCCCTGTCTCTGTCTCTGTATCCGCCGCTGTCTCTGTCTCTGTGTCCATCTCTGTCTCTGTCTCAGTCTCTGTCTCTGTCTCTGTCTCTGTCTGTGTCTCTGCCTCTGTCTCCGACTCTGCAGCTGTCTGTGCCTCTGTCGTTGTCTCTGTCTATGTCTATGTCTGTTTCTCTGCCACTGTCTCCGTCTCTGCCGCTGTCTGTGTCTCTGTCTCCGTCTCCATCTCTGTCTCTGTCTCTGTCATTGGCTCCATCTCTGTCTCTGTCTCAGTCTCTGTCTCTGTCTCTGTCTCTGTCTCTGTCTCTGTCTCTGTCTCTGTCTCTGTCTCAGTCTCTGTCTCTGTCTCTGTCTCTGTCTGTGTCTCTGCCTCTGTCTCCGACTCTGCAGCTGTCTGTGCCTCTGTCGTTGTCTCTGTCTATGTCTATGTCTGTTTCTCTGCCACTGTCTCCGTCTCTGCCGCTGTCTGTGTCTCTGTCTCCGTCTCCATCTCTGTCTCTGTCTCTGTCATTGGCTCCATCTCTGTCTCTGTCTCAGTCTCTGTCTCTGTCTCTGTCTCTGTCTCAGTCTCTGTCTCTGTCTCTGTCTCTGTCTCTGTCTCTGTCCCTGTCTGTGTCTCTGTCTCCGTCTCTGTCTCCGTCTCTGTCTCTGTCTCTGCCTCTGTCTCTGTCTCTGTCTCTGTCTCTGTCTCTGTATCTGTCTCAGTCTCTGTCTCTGTCTCTGTCTCTGTCTCTGTCTCTGTCTCTGTCTCTGTCTCTGTCTCTGTCTCTGTCTCGGTCTCTGTCTCTGCCACTGTCTCTGTCTCTGTCTCTGTCTCTGCCTTTGTCTCTGTCTGTGGCTCTGTCTTTGTCTCATGCGCCTCTGTCTTTGTCTCTGTCTGTGTCTCTGTCTGTGCCTCTGTCTCTGTCTCTGTTTCTGTCTCTGTCGCTGCCCCTGTCTCTGTCTCTATCTCTGTCTCTTTTCCTGTCTCTGTCTCTGTCGCTGTCTCTGTCTCTGTCCTTTTCTCTGTCTCTGTCTCTGTCTCTGCCTCTGTCTCTGTCTGTGGCTCTGTCTTTGTCTCATGCGCCTCTGTCTTTGTCTCTGTCTGTGTCTCTGTCTGTGCCTCTGTCTCTGTCTCTGTTTCTGTCTCTGTCGCTGCCCCAGTCTCTGTCTCTATCTCTGTCTCTTTTCCTGTCTCTGCCTCTGTCGTTTTCTCTGTCTCTGTCTCTGTTCCCTACTCTGTCTCCACCTCTGCCTCTGTCTCCGTCTTTGTCTCCATCCTTGTCTGCGTCTTTGTCTCCGTCTTTGTCACCGTCTTTGTCTCCGTCGTCGTCTTCCTCTTCGTCTCCGTCTTTGTCTCCGTCTTTGTCACCATCGTTTTCTCCGTCTTCGTCTCCGTCTTTGTCTACGTCTTTGTCTACGTCTTTGTCTCCGTCTATGTCTCCGTCTATGTCTCTGTCACTGTCTCTGTCTCTGTCTCTGTTTCTGTCTCTGTCTCTGTCTCTGTCGCTGTCCCTGTCTCTGTATCTGTCTCTGTCACTGTCTCTGTCTCTGCCTCTCTCTCTGTCCCTGTCTCTGACCCCGTCCCCGCCGCTGTCGCGGTCTCTGTGTCTGTGTCCATCTCTGTCTCTGTCTCAGTCTCTGTCTCTGTCTCTGTCTCTGTCTGTGTCTTTGCCTCTGTCTCCGTCTCTGCCGCTGTCTGTATCTCTGTCACTTTCTCTGTCTCTGTCTCTGTTCCCTTCTCTGTCTCCGCCTCTGCCTCTGTCTCCGTCTTTGTCTCCATCTTTGTCTGCGTCTTTGTCTCCGTCTTTGTCACCGTCTTTGTCTCCGTCGTCGTCTTCCTCTTCGTCTCCGTGTTTGTCTCCGTCTTTGTCACCATCGTTGTCTCCGTCTTTGTCTCCGTCTTTGTCTCCGTATTTGTCTCCGTCTGTGTCTCCATCTTCGTCTCCGCCTTTGTCTCCGTCTTTGTCTCCGTCGTCGTCTTCCTCTTCGTCTCCGTCTTTGCCTCCGTCTTTGTCACCGTCTTTGTCTCCGCATTTGTCTCCGTCTGTGTCTCCATATTTGTCTCCGTCTTTGTCTCCGTCTTTGCCTCCGTCTTTGTCTCCGTCCTCGTCTTCCTCTTCGTCTCCGTCTTTGTCTCCGTCTATGTCACCGTCTTTGTCTCCGTCTTTGTCTCCGTCTTTATCTCCGTCTTTGTCTCCACCTTTGTCTACGTCTTTGTCTCCGTCTCTGTCTCCGTCCACGTCTCCTGCCCCTCTGTCTCTGTCTCTGTCTCAGTCTCTGCCTCTGTCTCTGTCTCTGTCTCTGTCTCTGTTTCTGTCTCTGTCTCTGTTTCTGTCTCTGCCTCTGCCTCTGTCTCTGTCTCTGTCTCTGTCTCTGTCTCTGTCTCTGTCTCTGTCTCTGTCTCTGTCTCTGTCTCTTTCTCTGTCTCTGTCTCTGTCTCTGTCTCTGTCTCTGTCTCTGTCCCTGTCCCTGTCTCTGTCTCTGTCTCTGTCTCTGTCTCTGCCTCTGTTTCTGTCCCTGTCTCTGTCTCCGTCTCCGTCTCCGTCTCTGTCTCTGTCTCTGTCTCCGTCTTTGTACCTGTCTTTGTCTCCGTATTTGTGTCCGTCTGTGTCTCCAGATTTGTCTCCGAATTTGTCTACGTCTTTGTCTCCGTCGTCGTCTTCCTCTTCGTCTCCGTCTTTGCTTCCGTCTTTGTCACCGTCTTTGTATCCGAATTTGCCTCCGTCTGTGTCTCCATCTTTGTCTCCGTCTTTGTCTCCGCCTTTGCCTCCGTCTTTGTCTCCGTATTTGTCTCCGTCTGTGTCTCCATCTTCGTCTCCGCCTTTGTCTCCGCCTTTGTCTCCGTCGTCGTCTTCCTCTTCGTCTCCGTCTTTGCCTCCGTCTTTGTCACCGTCTTTGTCTCCGTATTTGTCTCCGTCTGTGTCTCCATATTTGTCTCCGTCTTTGTCTCCGTCTTTGCCTCCGTCTTTGTCTCCGTATTTGTCTCTGTCTGGGTCTCCATCTTTGTCTCCGCCTGTGTCTCCGTCTTTGTCTCCGTCGTCGTCTTCCTCTTCGTCTCCGTCTTTGTCTCCGTCTTTGTCTACGTCTTTGTCTACGTCTGTGTCTCCGTCTTTGTCTCTGTCTCTGTCTCTGTCTCTGTCTCTGTCTCTGTCTCTGTCTCTGTCTCTGTCTCTGTCTCTGGCTCCATCTCTGTCTCTGTCTCTGTCTCTGTCTCTGTCTCCGTCTCTGTCTCTGTCTCTGCCTCTGTCTCTGTCTCTGTCTCTGTCTCTGTCTCTGTCTCTGTCTCTGTCTCTGTATCTGTACCTGTCTCTGTCTCCGTCTCCGTCTCTGTCTCTATCTCTGTCTCTGTCTCTGTCTCTGTCTCTGTCTCTGTCTCTGCCTCTGTCTCTGCCTCTGTCTCTGTCTCCGTCTCCGTCTCTGTCTCTGTATCTGTCATTGGCTCCATCTCTGTCTCTGTCTCAGTCTCTGTCTCTGTCTCTGTCTCTGTCTCCGTCTCTGCCCGTGTCTCTGTCTCTGTCTCTGTCTCTGTCTCGGTCTCTGTCTCCGTCTTTGTGTCCGTCTTTGTCTCCGTCCTTGTCTCCGTCTGTGTCTCCGTCCGTGTCTCCTGCCCCTCTGTCTCGGTCGTTGTCTCATGCGCGCCTGCCTCTGTCTCTTCTCTGTCTGTGTCTCTGCCTCTGTATCGGTCTCTGCCTTTGTCTCTGTCTCTGTCTCTGTCTCTGTCTCTGTCTCTGTCTCTGTCTCTGTCTCTGTCTCTGTCTCTGTCTCTGTCTCTGTCTCTGTCTCTGTCTCTGTCTCTGTCTCTGCCTCTGCCTCTGCCTCTGCCTCTGCCTCTGCCTCTGCCTCTGTCTCTGTCTCAGTCTCTGTCTCTGTCTCTGTCTCTGCCTCTGTCTCTGTCCCTGTCTCTGTTTCCGTCTCTGTCTCTGTTTCTGACCCTGTCTCTGTCTCTGTTCCTGTCTCTGTCTCTGTCTCTGTCTCTGTCTCTGTCTCTGTCTCTGCCTCTGTCTCTGTCCCTGCCTCTGTCTCCGTCTCCGTCTCTGTCTCTGTCTCTGTCATTGGCTCCATCTCTGTCTCTGTCTCAGTCTCTGTCTCTGTCTCTGTCTCTATCTCTGTCTCTGTCTCTGCCCGTGTCTCTGTCTCTGTCTCTGTCTCGGTCTCTGTCTCCGTCTTTGTGTCCGTCTTTGTCTCCGTCCTTCTCTCCGTCTGTGTCTCCGTCCGTGTCTCCTGCCGCTCTGTCCCGGTCGTTGTCTCTTGCGCGTCTGCCTCTGTCTCTGTCTCTGTATCGGTCTCTGCCTTTGTCCCTGTCTCTGTCTCTGTCTCTGTCTCTGTCTCTGTCTCTGCCTCTGTATCGGTATCTGCCTTTGTCTCTGTCTCTGTCTCTGTCTCAGTCTCTGTCTCTGTCTCTGTCTCTGTCTCTGTCTCTGTCTCTGTCCCTGTCTGTGTCTCTGTCTCCGTCTCTGTCTCCGTCTCTGTCTCTGTCTCTGCCTCTGTCTCTGTCTCTGTCTCTGTCTCTGTCTCTGTATCTGTCTCAGTCTCTGTCTCTGTCTCTGTCTCTGTCTCTGTCTCTGTCTCTGTCTCTGTCTCTGTCTCTGTCTCGGTCTCTGTCTCTGCCACTGTCTCTGTCTCTGTCTCTGTCTCTGCCTTTGTCTCTGTCTGTGGCTCTGTCTTTGTCTCATGCGCCTCTGTCTTTGTCTCTGTCTGTGTCTCTGTCTGTGCCTCTGTCTCTGTCTCTGTTTCTGTCTCTGTCGCTGCCCCTGTCTCTGTCTCTATCTCTGTCTCTTTTCCTGTCTCTGTCTCTGTCGCTGTCTCTGTCTCTGTCCTTTTCTCTGTCTCTGTCTCTGTCTCTGCCTCTGTCTCTGTCTGTGGCTCTGTCTTTGTCTCATGCGCCTCTGTCTTTGTCTCTGTCTGTGTCTCTGTCTGTGCCTCTGTCTCTGTCTCTGTTTCTGTCTCTGTCGCTGCCCCAGTCTCTGTCTCTATCTCTGTCTCTTTTCCTGTCTCTGCCTCTGTCGTTTTCTCTGTCTCTGTCTCTGTTCCCTACTCTGTCTCCACCTCTGCCTCTGTCTCCGTCTTTGTCTCCATCCTTGTCTGCGTCTTTGTCTCCGTCTTTGTCACCGTCTTTGTCTCCGTCGTCGTCTTCCTCTTCGTCTCCGTCTTTGTCTCCGTCTTTGTCACCATCGTTTTCTCCGTCTTCGTCTCCGTCTTTGTCTACGTCTTTGTCTACGTCTTTGTCTCCGTCTATGTCTCCGTCTATGTCTCTGTCACTGTCTCTGTCTCTGTCTCTGTTTCTGTCTCTGTCTCTGTCTCTGTCGCTGTCCCTGTCTCTGTATCTGTCTCTGTCACTGTCTCTGTCTCTGCCTCTCTCTCTGTCCCTGTCTCTGACCCCGTCCCCGCCGCTGTCGCGGTCTCTGTGTCTGTGTCCATCTCTGTCTCTGTCTCAGTCTCTGTCTCTGTCTCTGTCTCTGTCTGTGTCTTTGCCTCTGTCTCCGTCTCTGCCGCTGTCTGTATCTCTGTCACTTTCTCTGTCTCTGTCTCTGTTCCCTTCTCTGTCTCCGCCTCTGCCTCTGTCTCCGTCTTTGTCTCCATCTTTGTCTGCGTCTTTGTCTCCGTCTTTGTCACCGTCTTTGTCTCCGTCGTCGTCTTCCTCTTCGTCTCCGTGTTTGTCTCCGTCTTTGTCACCATCGTTGTCTCCGTCTTTGTCTCCGTCTTTGTCTCCGTATTTGTCTCCGTCTGTGTCTCCATCTTCGTCTCCGCCTTTGTCTCCGTCTTTGTCTCCGTCGTCGTCTTCCTCTTCGTCTCCGTCTTTGCCTCCGTCTTTGTCACCGTCTTTGTCTCCGCATTTGTCTCCGTCTGTGTCTCCATATTTGTCTCCGTCTTTGTCTCCGTCTTTGCCTCCGTCTTTGTCTCCGTCCTCGTCTTCCTCTTCGTCTCCGTCTTTGTCTCCGTCTATGTCACCGTCTTTGTCTCCGTCTTTGTCTCCGTCTTTATCTCCGTCTTTGTCTCCACCTTTGTCTACGTCTTTGTCTCCGTCTCTGTCTCCGTCCACGTCTCCTGCCCCTCTGTCTCTGTCTCTGTCTCAGTCTCTGCCTCTGTCTCTGTCTCTGTCTCTGTCTCTGTTTCTGTCTCTGTCTCTGTTTCTGTCTCTGCCTCTGCCTCTGTCTCTGTCTCTGTCTCTGTCTCTGTCTCTGTCTCTGTCTCTGTCTCTGTCTCTGTCTCTGTCTCTGTCTCTGTCTCTGTCTCTGTCTCTGTCTCTGTCTCTGTCTCTGTCTCTGCCTCTGTCTCTGTCTCTGTCTCTGTCTCTGTCTCTGTCTCTGTCTCTGGCTCCATCTCTGTGTCTGTCTCAGTTTCTGTCTCTGTCTCTGTCTCTGTCTCTGTCTCTGTCTCTGTCGCTGTCTCTGTACCTGTCTCTGTCTCTGTCTCTGTCTCTGTCTCTGTCTCTGTCTTTGTCTCTGTCTCTGTCTCTGTCTCTGTCTCTGTCTCTGTCTCTGTCTCTGTCTCTGTCTCTGTCTCTGCCTCTGTCTCTGTCTCTGTCTCTGTCGCTGTCTCTGTCTCTGTCTCTGTCTCCGTCTCTGTCTCTGCCTCTGTCTCTGTCTTTGTATCCGTCTTTGTCTCCGCCTTTGTCTCCGTCGTTGTCTCCGTCGTCGTCTTCCTCTTCGTCTCCGTCTTTGCCTCCGTCCTTGTCACCGTCTTTGTCTCCGTATTTGTCTCAGTCTGTGTCTCCATATTTGTCTCCGTCTTTGTCACCGTCTTTGTCTCCGTCTTTGTCTCCGTCCACGTCTCCTGCCCCTCTGTCTCTGTCTCTGTCTCAGTCTCTGTCTTTGTCGCTGTCTCTGTCTCTGTCTCTGTCTCTGTTTCTGTCTCTGCCTCTGTCTCTGTCTCTGCCTCTGTCTCTGTCTCTGTCTCTGTCTCCGTCTCTGTCTCTGTCTCTGTTTCTGTCTCTGTCACTGTCTCTGTCTCTGTCTCTGCCTCTGTCTCTGCCTGTGGCTCTGTCTTTGTCTCATGCGCCTCTGTCTTTGTCTCTGTCTGTGCCTCTGTCTGTGCCTCTGTCTCTGTCTCTGTTTCTGTCTCTGTCGCTGCCTCTGTCTCTGTCTCTGTCTCTGTCTCTGTCTCTGTCTCCGTGTCTGTCTCCGTCTCTGTCTCTGCCTCTGTCTCTGTCTCTGTCTCTGTGTTTGTTTCCGTCTTTGTCTCCGCCTTTGTCTCCGTCTTTGTCTCCGTCGTCGTCTTCCTCTTCGTTTCCGTCTTTGCCTCCGTCTTTGTCACCGTCTTTGTCTCCGTATTTGTCTCCGTCTGTGTCTCCATATTTGTCTCCGTCTTTGTCTCCGTCTTTGCCTCCGTCTTTGTCTCGGTATTTGTCTCCGTCTGTGTCTGCATCTTTGTCTCCGCCTTTGTCTCCGTCTTTGTCTCCGTCGTCGTCTTCCTCTTCGTATCCGTCTTTGTCTCCGTCCACGTCTCCTGCCCCTCTGTCTCAGTCTCTGTCCCAGTCTCTGTCTCTGTCTCTGACTCTGTCTCTGTCTCTGTCTCTGTCTCTGTCTCTGTCTCTGTCTTTGTCGCTGTCTCTGTCTCTGTCTCTGTCTCTGTTTCTGTCTCTGCCTCTGTCTCTGTCTCTGTCTCCGTCTCTGTCTCTGTCTCTGTCTCTCTCCCTGTCCCTGTCTCTGTCTCTGTCTCTGTACCTGTCTCTGTCTCTGCCTCTGTCTCTGTCCCTGTCTCTGTCTCCGTCTCCGTCTCCGTCTCCGTCTCTGTCTCTGTCTCTGTCTCCGTCTTTGTACCTGTCTGTGTCTCCATCTTTGTATCCGCCTTTGTCTCCGTCTTTGTCTCCGTATTTGTCTCCGTCTGTGTCTCCATCTTCGTCTCCGCCATTGTCTCCGTCTTTGTCTCCGTCGTCGTCTTCCTCTTCGTCTCCGTCTTTGCCTCCGTCTTTGTCACCGTCTTTGTCTCCGCATTTGTCTCCGTCTGTGTCTCCATATTTGTCTCCGTCTTTGTCTCCGTCTTTGCCTCCGTCTTTGTCTCCGTATTTGTCGCCGTCTGTGTCTCCATCTTTGTCTCCGCCTTTGTCTCCGTCCTTGTCTCCGTCGTCGTCTTCCTCTTCGTCTGCGTCTTTGTCTCCGTCTTTGTCACCGTCTTTGTCTCCGTCTTTGTCTCCGTCCACGTCTCCTGCCCCTCTGTCTCTGTCTCTGTCTTTGTCTCTGTCTCTGTCTCTGCCTCTCTTTCTGTCTCTTTCTCTGTCTCTGTCTCTGTCTCTGTCTCTGTCTCTGTCTCTGTCCCTGTCCCTGTCTCTGTCTCTGTCTCTGTCTCTGTCTCTGCCTCTGTCTCTGTCCCTGTCTCTGTCTCCGTCTCCGTCTCCGTCTCTGTCTCTGTCTCTGTCTCCGTCTTTGTACCTGTCTTTGTCTCCGTATTTGTGTCCGTCTGTGTCTCCAGATTTGTCTCCGAATTTGTCTACGTCTTTGTCTCCGTCGTCGTCTTCCTCTTCGTCTCCGTCTTTGCTTCCGTCTTTGTCACCGTCTTTGTATCCGAATTTGCCTCCGTCTGTGTCTCCATCTTTGTCTCCGTCTTTGTCTCCGCCTTTGCCTCCGTCTTTGTCTCCGTATTTGTCTCCGTCTGTGTCTCCATCTTCGTCTCCGCCTTTGTCTCCGCCTTTGTCTCCGCCTTTGTCTCCGTCGTCGTCTTCCTCTTCGTCTCCGTCTTTGCCTCCGTCTTTGTCACCGTCTTTGTCTCCGTATTTGTCTCCGTCTGTGTCTCCATATTTGTCTCCGTCTTTGTCTCCGTCTTTGCCTCCGTCTTTGTCTCCGTATTTGTCTCTGTCTGTGTCTCCATCTTTGTCTCCGCCTGTGTCTCCGTCTTTGTCTCCGTCGTCGTCTTCCTCTTCGTCTCCGTCTTTGTCTCCGTCTTTGTCTACGTCTTTGTCTACGTCTGTGTCTCCGTCTTTGTCTCTGTCTCTGTCTCTGTCTCTGTCTCTGTCTCTGTCTCTGTCTCTGTCTCTGGCTCCATCTCTGTCTCTGTCTCTGTCTCTGTCTCTGTCTCTGTCTCCGTCTCTGTCTCTGTCTCTGCCTCTGTCTCTGTCTCAGTCTCTGTCTCTGTCTCTGTCTCTGCCTCTGTCTCTGTCCCTGTCTCTGTTTCCGTCTCTGTCTCTGTTTCTGACCCTGTCTCTGTCTCTGTTCCTGTCTCTGTCTCTGTCTCTGTCTCTGTCTCTGTCTCTGTCTCTGCCTCTGTCTCTGTCCCTGCCTCTGTCTCCGTCTCCGTCTCTGTCTCTGTCTCTGTCATTGGCTCCATCTCTGTCTCTGTCTCAGTCTCTGTCTCTGTCTCTGTCTCTATCTCTGTCTCTGTCTCTGCCCGTGTCTCTGTCTCTGTCTCTGTCTCGGTCTCTGTCTCCGTCTTTGTGTCCGTCTTTGTCTCCGTCCTTCTCTCCGTCTGTGTCTCCGTCCGTGTCTCCTGCCCCTCTGTCCCGGTCGTTGTCTCTTGCGCGTCTGCCTCTGTCTCTGTCTCTGTATCGGTCTCTGCCTTTGTCTCTGTCTCTGTCTCTGTCTCTGTCTCTGTCTCTGCCTCTGTATCGGTATCTGCCTTTGTCTCTGTCTCTGTCTCTGTCTCTGTCTCTGTCTCTGTCTCCGTCTCCGTCTCTGTCTCTGTCTCTGTCTCTGTCTCTGTCTCTGTATCGGACTCTGTCTCCGTCTTTGTCTTCGTCGTCGTCTTTCTCTTTGTCTCCGTCTTTGTCTCTGTCTTTGTCTCCATCTTTGTCTCCGTCTTTGTCTCCGTCTTTGCCTCCGTCTTCGTCTCCGTCTTTGTCTCCGTCCGTGTTTCCTGCCCCCCTGTCTCGGCCTTTGTCTCATGCGCCTCTGTCTCTGTCTCTGTCTGTGTCTATGTCTCTGTCTCTGCCTCTGCATCGGTCTCTGTCCCTGTCCCTGTCTCTGTCTCTGTCTCTGTCTCTGTCCCTGTCTCTGTCTCTGTCTCTGCCTCTGTCTCTGTCAGTTTCTCTGTCTCTGCCTCTGTCTCTGTTTCTGTCTCTGTCTCTGTCTCTGTCTCTGTCTCTGTCCTGTCTCTGTCTCTGTCTCTGTCTCTGTCTCCGTCTCCGTCTCTGTCTCTGTCTCTGTCATTGGCTCCATCTCTGTCTCTGTCTCAGTCTCTGTCTCTGTCTCTGTCTCTGTCTCTGTCTCTGTCTCTGTCTCTGTTTCTGTCTCTGTCTCTGTCTCTGTCTCTGTCTCTGTCTCTGTCTCTGTCTCTGTCTGTGTCTCTGTCTCTGTCCTGTCTCTGTCTCTGTCTCTGTCACTGTCCCTGTCTCTGTCTCTGTCTCTGTCTCTGTCTCTGTCTCTGTCTGTGTCTGTGTCTCTGTCTCTGTCTCTGTATCGGACTCTGTCTCCGTCTCTGTCTTCGTCTTTGTCTCCGTCTTTGTCTCTGTCTTTGTCTCCGTATTCGTCTCCGTCTGTGTCTCCATCTTTGTCTCCGTCTTTGTCTCGATCTTTGCCTCCCTCTTTGTCTCCGTATTTTTCTCCGTCTGTGTCGCCATCTTTGCCTCCGCCTTTGTCTCCGTCTTTTTCTCCGTCGCCGTCTTCCTCTTCGTGTCCGTCTTTGTCACCGTCTTTGTCTCCGTCTTTGTCTCCGTCCGTGTCTCCTGCCCCTATGTTTCTGTCGCTCTCTCTGTCTCTGTCTGTGTCTCTGTCTCCGTCTCTGTCTCTGTCTCTGTCTCTGTCATTGGCTCCATCTCTGTCTCTGTCTCAGTCTCTGTCTCTGTCTCTGTCTCTGTCTCTGTATGGGACTCTGTCTCCGTCTCCGTCTTCGTCTTTGTCTCCGTCTTTGTCTCTGTCTTTGTCTCCGTATTTGTCTCCGTATTTGTCTCCGTATTTGTCTCCGTCTGTGTCGCCATCGTTGCCTCCGCCTTTGTCTCCGTATTTGTCTCCGTCGCCGTCTTCCTCTTCGTGTCCGTCTTTGTTTCCGTCTATGTCACGGTCTTTGTCTCCGTCTTTGTCTCCGTCCGTGTCTCCTGCCCCTCTGTTTCTGTCGCTCTCTCTGTCTCTGTCTGTGTCTCTGTCTCCGTCTCTGTCTCTGTCTCTGTCCCTGTCTCTGTCTCTGTCTCTGTCTCTGTCTCTGTCTCTGTCCCTGTCTCTGTCTCTGTCTCTGTCTCTGTCTCTGTCTCAGTCTCTGTCTCTGTCTCTGTCTCTGTCTGTGTCTCTGCCTCTGTCTCCGACTCTGCAGCTGTCTGTGCCTCTGTCGTTGTCTCTGTCTATGTCTATGTCTGTTTCTCTGCCACTGTCTCCGTCTCTGCCGCTGTCTGTGTCTCTGTCTCCGTCTCCATCTCTGTCTCTGTCTCTGTCATTGGCTCCATCTCTGTCTCTGTCTCAGTCTCTGTCTCTGTCTCTGTCTCTGTCCCTGTCTGTGTCTCTGTCTCCGTCTCTGTCTCTGTCTCTGTCTCTGTCTCTGTCTCTGTCTCTGTCTCTGTCTCTGTCTCTGTATCTGTCTCAGTCTCTGTCTCTGTCTCTGTCTCTGTCTCTGTCTCTGTCTCTGTCTCTGTCTCTGTATCGGTCTCTGTCTCTGCCACTGTCTCTGTCTCTGTCTCTGTCTCTGCCTTTGTCTCTGTCTGTGGCTCTGTCTTTGTCTCATGCGCCTCTGTCTTTGTCTCTGTCTGTGTCTCTGTCTGTGCCTCTGTCTCTGTCTCTGTTTCTGTCTCTGTCGCTGCCCCTGTCTCTGTCTCTATCTCTGTCTCTTTTCCTGTCTCTGTCTCTGTCGCTGTCTCTGTCTCTGTCCTTTTCTCTGTCTCTGTCTCTGTCTCTGCCTCTGTCTCTGTCTGTGGCTCTGTCTTTGTCTCATGCGCCTCTGTCTTTGTCTCTGTCTGTGTCTCTGTCTGTGCCTCTGTCTCTGTCTCTGTTTCTGTCTCTGTCGCTGCCCCAGTCTCTGTCTCTATCTCTGTCTCTTTTCCTGTCTCTGCCTCTGTCGTTTTCTCTGTCTCTGTCTCTGTTCCCTACTCTGTCTCCACCTCTGCCTCTGTCTCCGTCTTTGTCTCCATCTTTGTCTGCGTCTTTGTCTCCGTCTTTGTCACCGTCTTTGTCTCCGTCGTCGTCTTCCTCTTCGTCTCCGTCTTTGTCTCCGTCTTTGTCACCATCGTTTTCTCCGTCTTCGTCTCCGTCTTTGTCTACGTCTTTGTCTACGTCTTTGTCTCCGTCTATGTCTCTGTCTCTGTCTCTGTCTCTGTCTCTGTCTCTGTCTCTGTCTCTGTCTCTGTCTCTGTCTCTGTCTCTGTCTCTGTCTCTGGCTCCATCTCTGTGTCTGTCTCAGTTTCTGTCTCTGTCTCTGTCTCTGTCTCTGTCTCTGTCTCTGTCTCTGTCTCTGTCTCTGTCTCTGTCTCTGTCTCTGTCTCTGTCTCTGGCTCCATCTCTGTGTCTGTCTCAGTTTCTGTCTCTGTCTCTGTCTCTGTCTCTGTCTCTGTCTCTGTCGCTGTCTCTGTACCTGTCTCTGTCTCTGTCTCTGTCTCTGTCTCTGTCTCTGTCTTTGTCTCTGTCTCTGTCTCTGTCTCTGTCTCTGTCTCTGTCTCTGTCTCTGTCTCTGTCTCTGTCTCTGCCTCTGTCTCTGTCTCTGTCTCTGTCGCTGTCTCTGTCTCTGTCTCTGTCTCCGTCTCTGTCTCTGCCTCTGTCTCTGTCTTTGTATCCGTCTTTGTCTCCGCCTTTGTCTCCGTCGTTGTCTCCGTCGTCGTCTTCCTCTTCGTCTCCGTCTTTGCCTCCGTCCTTGTCACCGTCTTTGTCTCCGTATTTGTCTCAGTCTGTGTCTCCATATTTGTCTCCGTCTTTGTCACCGTCTTTGTCTCCGTCTTTGTCTCCGTCCACGTCTCCTGCCCCTCTGTCTCTGTCTCTGTCTCAGTCTCTGTCTTTGTCGCTGTCTCTGTCTCTGTCTCTGTCTCTGTTTCTGTCTCTGCCTCTGTCTCTGTCTCTGCCTCTGTCTCTGTCTCTGTCTCTGTCTCCGTCTCTGTCTCTGTCTCTGTTTCTGTCTCTGTCTCTGTCTCTGTCTCTGTCTCTGCCTCTGTCTCTGTCTGTGGCTCTGTCTTTGTCTCATGCGCCTCTGTCTTTGTCTCTGTCTGTGCCTCTGTCTGTGCATCTGTCTCTGTCTCTGTTTCTGTCTCTGTCGCTGCCTCTGTCTCTGTCTCTGTCTCTGTCTCTGTCTCTGTCTCCGTGTCTGTCTCCGTCTCTGTCTCTGCCTCTGTCTCTGTCTCTGTCTCTGTGTTTGTTTCCGTCTTTGTCTCCGCCTTTGTCTCCGTCTTTGTCTCCGTCGTCGTCTTCCTCTTCGTTTCCGTCTTTGCCTCCGTCTTTGTCACCGTCTTTGTCTCCGTATTTGTCTCCGTCTGTGTCTCCATATTTGTCTCCGTCTTTGTCTCCGTCTTTGCCTCCGTCTTTGTCTCGGTATTTGTCTCCGTCTGTGTCTGCATCTTTGTCTCCGCCTTTGTCTCCGTCTTTGTCTCCGTCGTCGTCTTCCTCTTCGTATCCGTCTTTGTCTCCGTCCACGTCTCCTGCCCCTCTGTCTCAGTCTCTGTCCCAGTCTCTGTCTCTGTCTCTGACTCTGTCTCTGTCTCTGTCTCTGTCTCTGTCTCTGTCTCTGTCTCTGTCTTTGTCGCTGTCTCTGTCTCTGTCTCTGTCTCTGTTTCTGTCTCTGCCTCTGTCTCTGTCTCTGTCTCCGTCTCTGTCTCTGTCTCTGTCTCTCTCCCTGTCCCTGTCTCTGTCTCTGTCTCTGTACCTGTCTCTGTCTCTGCCTCTGTCTCTGTCCCTGTCTCTGTCTCCGTCTCCGTCTCCGTCTCCGTCTCTGTCTCTGTCTCTGTCTCCGTCTTTGTACCTGTCTGTGTCTCCATCTTTGTCTCCGCCTTTGTCACCGTCTTTGTCTCCGTATTTGTCTCCGTCTGTGTCTCCATATTTGTCTCCGTCTTTGTCTCCGTCTTTGCCTCCGTCTTTGTCTCCGTATTTGTCTCTGTCTGTGTCTCCATCTTTGTCTCCGCCTGTGTCTCCGTCTTTGTCTCCGTCGTCGTCTTCCTCTTCGTCTCCGTCTTTGTCTCCGTCTTTGTCTACGTCTTTGTCTACGTCTGTGTCTCCGTCTTTGTCTCTGTCTCTGTCTCTGTCTCTGTCTCTGTCTCTGTCTCTGTCTCTGTCTCTGTCTCTGGCTCCATCTCTGTCTCTGTCTCTGTCTCTGTCTCTGTCTCTGTCTCCGTCTCTGTCTCTGTCTCTGCCTCTGTCTCTGTCTCTGTCTCTGTCTCTGTCTCTGTCTCTGTCTCTGTCTCTGTATCTGTACCTGTCTCTGTCTCCGTCTCCGTCTCTGTCTCTCTCTCTGTCTCTGTCTCTGTCTCTGTCTCTGTCTCTGTCTCTGTCTCTGCCTCTGTCTCTGCCTCTGTCTCTGTCTCCGTCTCCGTCTCTGTCTCTGTATCTGTCATTGGCTCCATCTCTGTCTCTGTCTCAGTCTCTGTCTCTGTCTCTGTCTCTGTCTCTGTCTCTGCCTCTGTCTCTGTCCCTGCCTCTGTCTCCGTCTCCGTCTCTGTCTCTGTCTCTGTCATTGGCTCCATCTCTGTCTCTGTCTCAGTCTCTGTCTCTGTCTCTGTCTCTATCTCTGTCTCTGTCTCTGCCCGTGTCTCCGTCTCTGTCTCTGTCTCTGTCTCTGTCTCTGTCTCTGTATCGGACTCTGTCTCCGTCTTTGTCTTCGTCGTCGTCTTCCTCTTTGTCTCCGTCTTTGTCTCTGTCTTTGTCTCCATCTTTGTCTCCGTCTTTGTCTCCGTCTTTGCCTCCGTCTTCGTCTCCGTCTTTGTCTCCGTCCGTGTTTCCTGCCCCCCTGTCTCGGCCTTTGTCTCATGCGCCTCTGTCTCTGTCTCTGTCTGTGTCTATGTCTCTGTCTCTGCCTCTGCATCGGTCTCTGTCCCTGTCCCTGTCTCTGTCTCTGTCTCTGTCTCTGCCTCTGTCTCTGTCAGTTTCTCTGTCTCTGCCTCTGTCTCTGTTTCTGTCTCTGTCTCTGTCTCTGTCTCTGTCTCTGTCCTGTCTCTGTCTCTGTCTCTGTCTCTGTCTCCGTCTCCGTCTCTGTCTCTGTCTCTGTCATTGGCTCCATCTCTGTCTCTGTCTCAGTCTCTGTCTCTGTCTCTGTCTCTGTCTCTGTCTCTGTCTCTGTCTCTGTTTCTGTCTCTGTCTCTGTCTCTGTCTCTGTCTCTGTCTCTGTCTCTGTCTCTGTCTGTGTCTCTGTCTCTGTCCTGTCTCTGTCTCTGTCTCTGTCACTGTCCCTGTCTCTGTCTCTGTCTCTGTCTCTGTCTCTGTCTCTGTCTGTGTCTGTGTCTCTGTCTCTGTCTCTGTATCGGACTCTGTCTCCGTCTCTGTCTTCGTCTTTGTCTCCGTCTTTGTCTCTGTCTTTGTCTCCGTATTCGTCTCCGTCTGTGTCTCCATCTTTGTCTCCGTCTTTGTCTCGATCTTTGCCTCCCTCTTTGTCTCCGTATTTTTCTCCGTCTGTGTCGCCATCTTTGCCTCCGCCTTTGTCTCCGTCTTTTTCTCCGTCGCCGTCTTCCTCTTCGTGTCCGTCTTTGTCACCGTCTTTGTCTCCGTCTTTGTCTCCGTCCGTGTCTCCTGCCCCTATGTTTCTGTCGCTCTCTCTGTCTCTGTCTGTGTCTCTGTCTCCGTCTCTGTCTCTGTCTCTGTCTCTGTCATTGGCTCCATCTCTGTCTCTGTCTCAGTCTCTGTCTCTGTCTCTGTCTCTGTATGGGACTCTGTCTCCGTCTCCGTCTTCGTCTTTGTCTCCGTCTTTGTCTCTGTCTTTGTCTCCGTATTTGTCTCCGTATTTGTCTCCGTATTTGTCTCCGTCTGTGTCGCCATCGTTGCCTCCGCCTTTGTCTCCGTATTTGTCTCCGTCGCCGTCTTCCTCTTCGTGTCCGTCTTTGTTTCCGTCTATGTCACCGTCTTTGTCTCCGTCTTTGTCTCCGTCCGTGTCTCCTGCCCCTCTGTTTCTGTCGCTCTCTCTGTCTCTGTCTGTGTCTCTGTCTCCGTCTCTGTCTCTGTCTCTGTCCCTGTCTCTGTCTCTGTCTCTGTCTCTGTCTCTGTCTCTGTCCCTGTCTCTGTCTCTGTATCCGCCGCTGTCTCTGTCTCTGTGTCCATCTCTGTCTCTGTCTCAGTCTCTGTCTCTGTCTCTGTCTCTGTCTGTGTCTCTGCCTCTGTCTCCGACTCTGCAGCTGTCTGTGCCTCTGTCGTTGTCTCTTTCTATGTCTATGTCTGTTTCTCTGCCACTGTCTCCGTCTCTGCCGCTGTCAGTGTCTCTGTCTCCGTCTCCATCTCTGTCTCTGTCTCTGTCATTGGCTCCATCTCTGTCTCTGTCCTGTCTCTGTCTCTGTCTCTGTCTCTGTCTCTGTCTCCGTCTCCGTCTCTGTCTCTGTCTCTGTCATTGGCTCCATCTCTGTCTCTGTCTCAGTCTCTGTCTCTGTCTCTGTCTCTGTCTCTGTCTCTGTCTCTGCCTCTGTCTCTGTCTGTGGCTCTGTCTTTGTCTCATGCGCCTCTGTCTTTGTCTCTGTCTGTGCCTCTGTCTGTGCCTCTGTCTCTGTCTCTGTTTCTGTCTCTGTCGCTGCCTCTGTCTCTGTCTCTGTCTCTGTCTCTGTCTCTGTCTCCGTGTCTGTCTCCGTCTCTGTCTCTGCCTCTGTCTCTGTCTCTGTCTCTGTGTTTGTTTCCGTCTTTGTCTCCGCCTTTGTCTCCGTCTTTGTCTCCGTCGTCGTCTTCCTCTTCGTTTCCGTCTTTGCCTCCGTCTTTGTCACCGTCTTTGTCTCCGTATTTGTCTCCGTCTGTGTCTCCATATTTGTCTCCGTCTTTGTCTCCGTCTTTGCCTCCGTCTTTGTCTCGGTATTTGTCTCCGTCTGTGTCTGCATCTTTGTCTCCGCCTTTGTCTCCGTCTTTGTCTCCGTCGTCGTCTTCCTCTTCGTATCCGTCTTTGTCTCCGTCCACGTCTCCTGCCCCTCTGTCTCAGTCTCTGTCCCAGTCTCTGTCTCTGTCTCTGACTCTGTCTCTGTCTCTGTCTCTGTCTCTGTCTCTGTCTCTGTCTTTGTCGCTGTCTCTGTCTCTGTCTCTGTCTCTGTTTCTGTCTCTGCCTCTGTCTCTGTCTCTGTCTCCGTCTCTGTCTCTGTCTCTGTCTCTCTCCCTGTCCCTGTCTCTGTCTCTGTCTCTGTACCTGTCTCTGTCTCTGCCTCTGTCTCTGTCCCTGTCTCTGTCTCCGTCTCCGTCTCCGTCTCCGTCTCTGTCTCTGTCTCTGTCTCCGTCTTTGTACCTGTCTGTGTCTCCATCTTTGTCTCCGCCTTTGTCTCCGTCTTTGTCTCCGTATTTGTCTCCGTCTGTGTCTCCATCTTCGTCTCCGCCATTGTCTCCGTCTTTGTCTCCGTCGTCGTATACCTCTTCGTCTCCGTCTTTGCCTCCGTCTTTGTCACCGTCTTTGTCTCCGCATTTGTCTCCGTCTGTGTCTCCATATTTGTCTCCGTCTTTGTCTCCGTCTTTGCCTCCGTCTTTGTCTCCGTATTTGTCGCCGTCTGTGTCTCCATCTTTGTCTCCGCCTTTGTCTCCGTCCTTGTCTCCGTCGTCGTCTTCCTCTTCGTCTGCGTCTTTGTCTCCGTCTTTGTCACCGTCTTTGTCTCCGTCTTTGTCTCCGTCCACGTCTCCTGCCCCTCTGTCTCTGTCTCTGTCTTTGTCTCTGTCTCTGTCTCTGCCTCTCTTTCTGTCTCTTTCTCTGTCTCTGTCTCTGTCTCTGTCTCTGTCTCTGTCTCTGTCCCTGTCCCTGTCTCTGTCTCTGTCTCTGTCTCTGTCTCTGCCTCTGTCTCTGTCCCTGTCTCTGTCTCCGTCTCCGTCTCCGTCTCTGTCTCTGTCTCTGTCTCCGTCTTTGTACCTGTCTTTGTCTCCGTATTTGTGTCCGTCTGTGTCTCCAGATTTGTCTCCGAATTTGTCTACGTCTTTGTCTCCGTCGTCGTCTTCCTCTTCGTCTCCGTCTTTGCTTCCGTCTTTGTCACCGTTTTTGTATCCGAATTTGCCTCCGTCTGTGTCTCCATCTTTGTCTCCGTCTTTGTCTCCGCCTTTGCCTCCGTCTTTGTCTCCGTATTTGTCTCCGTCGTCGTCTTCCTCTTCGTCTCCGTCTTTGCCTCCGTCTTTGTCACCGTCTTTGTCTCCGTATTTGTCTCCGTCTGTGTCTCCATATTTGTCTCCGTCTTTGTCTCCGTCTTTGCCTCCGTCTTTGTCTCCGTATTTGTCTCTGTCTGTGTCTCCATCTTTGTCTCCGCCTGTGTCTCCGTCTTTGTCTCCGTCGTCGTCTTCCTCTTCGTCTCCGTCTTTGTCTCCGTCTTTGTCTACGTCTTTGTCTACGTCTGTGTCTCCGTCTTTGTCTCTGTCTCTGTCTCTGTCTCTGTCTCTGTCTCTGTCTCTGTCTCTGTCTCTGTCTCTGGCTCCATCTCTGTCTCTGTCTCTGTCTCTGTCTCTGTCTCTGTCTCCGTCTCTGTCTCTGTCTCTGCCTCTGTCTCTGTCTCTGTCTCTGTCTCTGTCTCTGTCTCTGTCTCTGTCTCTGTATCTGTACCTGTCTCTGTCTCCGTCTCCGTCTCTGTCTCTCTCTCTGTCTCTGTCTCTGTCTCTGTCTCTGTCTCTGTCTCTGTCTCTGTCTCTGCCTCTGTCTCTGCCTCTGTCTCTGTCTCCGTCTCCGTCTCTGTCTCTGTATCTGTCATTGGCTCCATCTCTGTCTCTGTCTCAGTCTCTGTCTCTGTCTCTGTCTCTGTCTCCGTCTCTGCCCGTGTCTCTGTCTCTGTCTCTGTCTCTGTCTCGGTCTCTGTCTCCGTCTTTGTGTCCGTCTTTGTCTCCGTCCTTGTCTCCGTCTGTGTCTCCGTCCGTGTCTCCTGCCCCTCTGTCTCGGTCGTTGTCTCATGCGCGCCTGCCTCTGTCTCTTCTCTGTCTGTGTCTCTGCCTCTGTATCGGTCTCTGCCTTTGTCTCTGTCTCTGTCTCTGTCTCTGTCTCTGTCTCTGTCTCTGTCTCTGTCTCTGTCTCTGTCTCTGTCTCTGTCTCTGTCTCTGTCTCTGCCTCTGCCTCTGCCTCTGCCTCTGCCTCTGCCTCTGCCTCTGTCTCTGTCTCAGTCTCTGTCTCTGTCTCTGTCTCTGTCTCTGTCTCTGCCTCTGTCTCTGTCCCTGTCTCTGTTTCCGTCTCTGTCTCTGTTTCTGACCCTGTCTCTGTCTCTGTTCCTGTCTCTGTCTCTGTCTCTGTCTCTGTCTCTGTCTCTGTCTCTGCCTCTGTCTCTGTCCCTGCCTCTGTCTCCGTCTCCGTCTCTGTCTCTGTCTCTGTCATTGGCTCCATCTCTGTCTCTGTCTCAGTCTCTGTCTCTGTCTCTGTCTCTATCTCTGTCTCTGTCTCTGCCCGTGTCTCTGTCTCTGTCTCTGTCTCGGTCTCTGTCTCCGTCTTTGTGTCCGTCTTTGTCTCCGTCCTTCTCTCCGTCTGTGTCTCCGTCCGTGTCTCCTGCCCCTCTGTCCCGGTCGTTGTCTCTTGCGCGTCTGCCTCTGTCTCTGTCTCTGTATCGGTCTCTGCCTTTGTCTCTGTCTCTGTCTCTGTCTCTGTCTCTGTCTCTGCCTCTGTATCGGTATCTGCCTTTGTCTCTGTCTCTGTCTCTGTCTCTGTCTCTGTCTCTGTCTCTGTCTCCGTCTCCGTCTCTGTCTCTGTCTCTGTCTCTGTCTCTGTCTCTGTCTCTGTATCGGACTCTGTCTCCGTCTTTGTCTTCGTCGTCGTCTTCCTCTTTGTCTCCGTCTTTGTCTCTGTCTTTGTCTCCATCTTTGTCTCCGTCTTTGTCTCCGTCTTTGCCTCCGTCTTCGTCTCCGTCTTTGTCTCCGTCCGTGTTTCCTGCCCCCCTGTCTCGGCCTTTGTCTCATGCGCCTCTGTCTCTGTCTCTGTCTGTGTCTATGTCTCTGTCTCTGCCTCTGCATCGGTCTCTGTCCCTGTCCCTGTCTCTGTCTCTGTCTCTGTCTCTGCCTCTGTCTCTGTCAGTTTCTCTGTCTCTGCCTCTGTCTCTGTTTCTGTCTCTGTCTCTGTCTCTGTCTCTGTCTCTGTCCTGTCTCTGTCTCTGTCTCTGTCTCTGTCTCGGTCTCCGTCCCTGTCTCTGTCTCTGTCATTGGCTCCATCTCTGTCTCTGTCTCAGTCTCTGTCTCTGTCTCTGTCTCTGTCTCTGTCTCTGTCTCTGTCTCTGTTTCTGTCTCTGTCTCTGTCTCTGTCTCTGTCTCTGTCTCTGTCTCTGTCTCTGTCTGTGTCTCTGTCTCTGTCCTGTCTCTGTCTCTGTCTCTGTCACTGTCCCTGTCTCTGTCTCTGTCTCTGTCTCTGTCTCTGTCTCTGTCTGTGTCTGTGTCTCTGTCTCTGTCTCTGTATCGGACTCTGTCTCCGTCTCTGTCTTCGTCTTTGTCTCCGTCTTTGTCTCTGTCTTTGTCTCCGTATTCGTCTCCGTTTGTGTCTCCATCTTTGTCTCCGTCTTTGTCTCGATCTTTGCCTCCCTCTTTGTCTCCGTATTTTTCTCCGTCTGTGTCGCCATCTTTGCCTCCGCCTTTGTCTCCGTCTTTTTCTCCGTCGCCGTCTTCCTCTTCGTGTCCGTCTTTGTCACCGTCTTTGTCTCCGTCTTTGTCTCCGTCCGTGTCTCCTGCCCCTATGTTTCTGTCGCTCTCTCTGTCTCTGTCTGTGTCTCTGTCTCCGTCTCTGTCTCTGTCTCTGTCTCTGTCATTGGCTCCATCTCTGTCTCTGTCTCAGTCTCTGTCTCTGTCTCTGTCTCTGTATGGGACTCTGTCTCCGTCTCCGTCTTCGTCTTTGTCTCCGTCTTTGTCTCTGTCTTTGTCTCCGTATTTGTCTCCGTATTTGTCTCCGTATTTGTCTCCGTCTGTGTCGCCATCGTTGCCTCCGCCTTTGTCTCCGTATTTGTCTCCGTCGCCGTCTTCCTCTTCGTGTCCGTCTTTGTTTCCGTCTATGTCACCGTCTTTGTCTCCGTCTTTGTCTCCGTCCGTGTCTCCTGCCCCTCTGTTTCTGTCGCTCTCTCTGTCTCTGTCTGTGTCTCTGTCTCCGTCTCTGTCTCTGTCCCTGTCCCTGTCTCTGTCTCTGTCTCTGTCTCTGTCTCTGTCTCTGTCCCTGTCTCTGTCTCTGTATCCGCCGCTGTCTCTGTCTCTGTGTCCATCTCTGTCTCTGTCTCAGTCTCTGTCTCTGTCTCTGTCTCTGTCTCTGTCTCTGTCTCTGTCTCTGTCTCTGTCTCTGTCTTTGTCTCCGTCCGTGTTTCCTGCCCCCCTGTCTCGGCCTTTGTCTCATGCGCCTCTGTCTCTGTCTCTGTCTGTGTCTATGTCTCTGTCTCTGCCTCTGTATCGGTCTCTGTCCCTGTCCCTGTCTCTGTCTCTGTCTCTGTCTCTGCCTCTGTCTCTGTCAGTTTCTCTGTCTCTGCCTCTGTCTCTGTTTCTGTCTCTGTCTCTGTCTCTGTCTCTGTCTCTGTCCTGTCTCTGTCTCTGTCTCTGTCTCTGTCTCCGTCTCCGTCTCTGTCTCTGTCTCTGTCATTGGCTCCATCTCTGTCTCTGTCTCAGTCTCTGTCTCTGTCTCTGTCTCTGTCTCTGTCTCTGTCTCTGTCTCTGTTTCTGTCTCTGTCTCTGTCTCTGTCTCTGTCTCTGTCTCTGTCTCTGTCTGTGTCTCTGTCTCTGTCCTGTCTCTGTCTCTGTCTCTGTCACTGTCCCTGTCTCTGTCTCTGTCTCTGTCTCTGTCTCTGTCTCTGTCTGTGTCTGTGTCTCTGTCTCTGTCTCTGTATCGGACTCTGTCTCCGTCTCTGTCTTCGTCTTTGTCTCCGTCTTTGTCTCTGTCTTTGTCTCCGTATTCGTCTCCGTTTGTGTCTCCATCTTTGTCTCCGTCTTTGTCTCGATCTTTGCCTCCCTCTTTGTCTCCGTATTTTTCTCCGTCTGTGTCGCCATCTTTGCCTCCGCCTTTGTCTCCGTCTTTTTCTCCGTCGTCGTCTTCCTCTTCGTGTCCGTCTTTGTCACCGTCTTTGTCTCCGTCTTTGTCTCCGTCCGTGTCTCCTGCCCCTATGTTTCTGTCGCTCTCTCTGTCTCTGTCTGTGTCTCTGTCTCCGTCTCTGTCTCTGTCTCTGTCTCTGTCATTGGCTCCATCTCTGTCTCTGTCTCAGTCTCTGTCTCTGTCTCTGTCTCTGTATGGGACTCTGTCTCCGTCTCCGTCTTCGTCTTTGTCTCCGTCTTTGTCTCTGTCTTTGTCTCCGTATTTGTCTCCGTATTTGTCTCCGTATTTGTCTCCGTCTGTGTCGCCATCGTTGCCTCCGCCTTTGTCTCCGTATTTGTCTCCGTCGCCGTCTTCCTCTTCGTGTCCGTCTTTGTTTCCGTCTATGTCACCGTCTTTGTCTCCGTCTTTGTCTCCGTCCGTGTCTCCTGCCCCTCTGTTTCTGTCGCTCTCTCTGTCTCTGTCTGTGTCTCTGTCTCCGTCTCTGTCTCTGTCTCTGTCCCTGTCTCTGTCTCTGTCTCTGTCTCTGTCCCTGTCTCTGTCTCTGTCTCTGTCTCTGTCTCTGTCTCTGTCTCAGTCTCTGTCTCTGTCTCTGTCTCTGTCTGTGTCTCTGCCTCTGTCTCCGACTCTGCAGCTGTCTGTGCCTCTGTCGTTGTCTCTGTCTATGTCTATGTCTGTTTCTCTGCCACTGTCTCCGTCTCTGCCGCTGTCTGTGTCTCTGTCTCCGTCTCCATCTCTGTCTCTGTCTCTGTCATTGGCTCCATCTCTGTCTCTGTCTCAGTCTCTGTCTCTGTCTCTGTCTCTGTCCCTGTCTGTGTCTCTGTCTCCGTCTCTGTCTCTGTCTCTGTCTCTGTCTCTGTCTCTGTCTCTGTCTCTGTCTCTGTCTCTGTATCTGTCTCAGTCTCTGTCTCTGTCTCTGTCTCTGTCTCTGTCTCTGTCTCTGTCTCTGTCTCTGTATCGGTCTCTGTCTCTGCCACTGTCTCTGTCTCTGTCTCTGTCTCTGCCTTTGTCTCTGTCTGTGGCTCTGTCTTTGTCTCATGCGCCTCTGTCTTTGTCTCTGTCTGTGTCTCTGTCTGTGCCTCTGTCTCTGTCTCTGTTTCTGTCTCTGTCGCTGCCCCTGTCTCTGTCTCTATCTCTGTCTCTTTTCCTGTCTCTGTCTCTGTCGCTGTCTCTGTCTCTGTCCTTTTCTCTGTCTCTGTCTCTGTCTCTGCCTCTGTCTCTGTCTGTGGCTCTGTCTTTGTCTCATGCGCCTCTGTCTTTGTCTCTGTCTGTGTCTCTGTCTGTGCCTCTGTCTCTGTCTCTGTTTCTGTCTCTGTCGCTGCCCCAGTCTCTGTCTCTATCTCTGTCTCTTTTCCTGTCTCTGCCTCTGTCGTTTTCTCTGTCTCTGTCTCTGTTCCCTACTCTGTCTCCACCTCTGCCTCTGTCTCCGTCTTTGTCTCCATCTTTGTCTGCGTCTTTGTCTCCGTCTTTGTCACCGTCTTTGTCTCCGTCGTCGTCTTCCTCTTCGTCTCCGTCTTTGTCTCCGTCTTTGTCACCATCGTTTTCTCCGTCTTCGTCTCCGTCTTTGTCTACGTCTTTGTCTACGTCTTTGTCTCCGTCTATGTCTCTGTCTCTGTCTCTGTCTCTGTCTCTGTCTCTGTCTCTGTCTCTGTCTCTGTCTCTGTCTCTGTCTCTGTCTCTGGCTCCATCTCTGTGTCTGTCTCAGTTTCTGTCTCTGTCTCTGTCTCTGTCTCTGTCTCTGTCTCTGTCGCTGTCTCTGTACCTGTCTCTGTCTCTGTCTCTGTCTCTGTCTCTGTCTCTGTCTTTGTCTCTGTCTCTGTCTCTGTCTCTGTCTCTGTCTCTGTCTCTGTCTCTGTCTCTGTCTCTGTCTCTGCCTCTGTCTCTGTCTCTGTCTCTGTCGCTGTCTCTGTCTCTGTCTCTGTCTCCGTCTCTGTCTCTGCCTCTGTCTCTGTCTTTGTATCCGTCTTTGTCTCCGCCTTTGTCTCCGTCGTTGTCTCCGTCGTCGTCTTCCTCTTCGTCTCCGTCTTTGCCTCCGTCCTTGTCACCGTCTTTGTCTCCGTATTTGTCTCAGTCTGTGTCTCCATCTTTGTCTCCGTCTTTGTCTCGATCTTTGCCTCCCTCTTTGTCTCCGTATTTTTCTCCGTCTGTGTCGCCATCTTTGCCTCCGCCTTTGTCTCCGTCTTTTTCTCCGTCGCCGTCTTCCTCTTCGTGTCCGTCTTTGTCACCGTCTTTGTCTCCGTCTTTGTCTCCGTCCGTGTCTCCTGCCCCTATGTTTCTGTCGCTCTCTCTGTCTCTGTCCGTGTCTCTGTCTCCGTCTCTGTCTCTGTCTCTGTCTCTGTCATTGGCTCCATCTCTGTCTCTGTCTCAGTCTCTGTCTCTGTCTCTGTCTCTGTCTCTGTATGGGACTCTGTCTCCGTCTCCGTCTTCGTCTTTGTCTCCGTCTTTGTCTCTGTCTTTGTCTCCGTATTTGTCTCCGTATTTGTCTCCGTATTTGTCTCCGTCTGTGTCGCCATCGTTGCCTCCGCCTTTGTCTCCGTATTTGTCTCCGTCGCCGTCTTCCTCTTCGTGTCCGTCTTTGTTTCCGTCTATGTCACGGTCTTTGTCTCCGTCTTTGTCTCCGTCCGTGTCTCCTGCCCCTTTGTTTCTGTCGCTCTCTCTGTCTCTGTCTGTGTCTCTGTCTCCGTCTCTGTCTCTGTCTCTGTCCCTGTCTCTGTCTCTGTCTCTGTCTCTGTCTCTGTCTCTGTCCCTGTCTCTGTCTCTGTCTCTGTCTCTGTCTCTGTCTCAGTCTCTGTCTCTGTCTCTGTCTCTGTCTGTGTCTCTGCCTCTGTCTCCGACTCTGCAGCTGTCTGTGCCTCTGTCGTTGTCTCTGTCTATATCTATGTCTGTTTCTCTGCCACTGTCTCCGTCTCTGCCGCTGTCTGTGTCTCTGTCTCCGTCTCCATCTCTGTCTCTGTCTCTGTCATTGGCTCCATCTCTGTCTCTGTCTCAGTCTCTGTCTCTGTCTCTGTCTCTGTCCCTGTCTGTGTCTCTGTCTCCGTCTCTGTCTCTGTCTCTGTCTCTGTCTCTGTCTCTGTCTCTGTCTCTGTCTCTGTCTCTGTATCTGTCTCAGTCTCTGTCTCTGTCTCTGTCTCTGTCTCTGTCTCTGTCTCTGTCTCTGTGTCTGTATCGGTCTCTGTCTCTGCCACTGTCTCTGTCTCTGTCTCTGTCTCTGCCTTTGTCTCTGTCTGTGGCTCTGTCTTTGTCTCATGCGCCTCTGTCTTTGTCTCTGTCTGTGTCTCTGTCTGTGCCTCTGTCTCTGTCTCTGTTTCTGTCTCTGTCGCTGCCCCTGTCTCTGTCTCTATCTCTGTCTCTTTTCCTGTCTCTGTCTCTGTCGCTGTCTCTGTCTCTGTCCTTTTCTCTGTCTCTGTCTCTGTCTCTGCCTCTGTCTCTGTCTGTGGCTCTGTCTTTGTCTCATGCGCCTCTGTCTTTGTCTCTGTCTGTGTCTCTGTCTGTGCCTCTGTCTCTGTCTCTGTTTCTGTCTCTGTCGCTGCCCCAGTCTCTGTCTCTATCTCTGTCTCTTTTCCTGTCTCTGCCTCTGTCGTTTTCTCTGTCTCTGTCTCTGTTCCCTACTCTGTCTCCACCTCTGCCTCTGTCTCCGTCTTTGTCTCCATCTTTGTCTGCGTCTTTGTCTCCGTCTTTGTCACCGTCTTTGTCTCCGTCGTCGTCTTCCTCTTCGTCTCCGTCTTTGTCTCCGTCTTTGTCACCATCGTTTTCTCCGTCTTCGTCTCCGTCTTTGTCTACGTCTTTGTCTACGTCTTTGTCTCCGTCTATGTCTCTGTCTCTGTCTCTGTCTCTGTCTCTGTCTCTGTCTCTGTCTCTGTCTCTGTCTCTGTCTCTGTCTCTGTCTCTGGCTCCATCTCTGTGTCTGTCTCAGTTTCTGTCTCTGTCTCTGTCTCTGTCTCTGTCTCTGTCTCTGTCGCTGTCTCTGTACCCGTCTCTGTCTCTGTCTCTGTCTCTGTCTCTGTCTCTGTCTTTGTCTCTGTCTCTGTCTCTGTCTCTGTCTCTGTCTCTGTCTCTGTCTCTGTCTCTGTCTCTGTCTCTGCCTCTGTCTCTGTCTCTGTCTCTGTCGCTGTCTCTGTCTCTGTCTCTGTCTCCGTCTCTGTCTCTGCCTCTGTCTCTGTCTTTGTATCCGTCTTTGTCTCCGCCTTTGTCTCCGTCGTTGTCTCCGTCGTCGTCTTCCTCTTCGTCTCCGTCTTTGCCTCCGTCCTTGTCACCGTCTTTGTCTCCGTATTTGTCTCAGTCTGTGTCTCCATATTTGTCTCCGTCTTTGTCACCGTCTTTGTCTCCGTCTTTGTCTCCGTCCACGTCTCCTGCCCCTCTGTCTCTGTCTCTGTCTCAGTCTCTGTCTTTGTCGCTGTCTCTGTCTCTGTCTCTGTCTCTGTTTCTGTCTCTGCCTCTGTCTCTGTCTCTGCCTCTGTCTCTGTCTCTGTCTCTGTCTCCGTCTCTGTCTCTGTCTCTGTTTCTGTCTCTGTCTCTGTCTCTGTCTCTGTCTCTGCCTCTGTCTCTGTCTGTGGCTCTGTCTTTGTCTCATGCGCCTCTGTCTTTGTCTCTGTCTGTGCCTCTGTCTGTGCATCTGTCTCTGTCTCTGTTTCTGTCTCTGTCGCTGCCTCTGTCTCTGTCTCTGTCTCTGTCTCTGTCTCTGTCTCCGTGTCTGTCTCCGTCTCTGTCTCTGCCTCTGTCTCTGTCTCTGTCTCTGTGTTTGTTTCCGTCTTTGTCTCCGCCTTTGTCTCCGTCTTTGTCTCCGTCGTCGTCTTCCTCTTCGTTTCCGTCTTTGCCTCCGTCTTTGTCACCGTCTTTGTCTCCGTATTTGTCTCCGTCTGTGTCTCCATATTTGTCTCCGTCTTTGTCTCCGTCTTTGCCTCCGTCTTTGTCTCGGTATTTGTCTCCGTCTGTGTCTGCATCTTTGTCTCCGCCTTTGTCTCCGTCTTTGTCTCCGTCGTCGTCTTCCTCTTCGTATCCGTCTTTGTCTCCGTCCACGTCTCCTGCCCCTCTGTCTCAGTCTCTGTCCCAGTCTCTGTCTCTGTCTCTGACTCTGTCTCTGTCTCTGTCTCTGTCTCTGTCTCTGTCTCTGTCTCTGTCTTTGTCGCTGTCTCTGTCTCTGTCTCTGTCTCTGTTTCTGTCTCTGCCTCTGTCTCTGTCTCTGTCTCCGTCTCTGTCTCTGTCTCTGTCTCTCTCCCTGTCCCTGTCTCTGTCTCTGTCTCTGTACCTGTCTCTGTCTCTGCCTCTGTCTCTGTCCCTGTCTCTGTCTCCGTCTCCGTCTCCGTCTCCGTCTCTGTCTCTGTCTCTGTCTCCGTCTTTGTACCTGTCTGTGTCTCCATCTTTGTCTCCGCCTTTGTCACCGTCTTTGTCTCCGTATTTGTCTCCGTCTGTGTCTCCATATTTGTCTCCGTCTTTGTCTCCGTCTTTGCCTCCGTCTTTGTCTCCGTATTTGTCTCTGTCTGTGTCTCCATCTTTGTCTCCGCCTGTGTCTCCGTCTTTGTCTCCGTCGTCGTCTTCCTCTTCGTCTCCGTCTTTGTCTCCGTCTTTGTCTACGTCTTTGTCTACGTCTGTGTCTCCGTCTTTGTCTCTGTCTCTGTCTCTGTCTCTGTCTCTGTCTCTGTCTCTGTCTCTGTCTCTGTCTCTGGCTCCATCTCTGTCTCTGTCTCTGTCTCTGTCTCTGTCTCTGTCTCCGTCTCTGTCTCTGTCTCTGCCTCTGTCTCTGTCTCTGTCTCTGTCTCTGTCTCTGTCTCTGTCTCTGTCTCTGTATCTGTACCTGTCTCTGTCTCCGTCTCCGTCTCTGTCTCTCTCTCTGTCTCTGTCTCTGTCTCTGTCTCTGTCTCTGTCTCTGTCTCTGCCTCTGTCTCTGCCTCTGTCTCTGTCTCCGTCTCCGTCTCTGTCTCTGTATCTGTCATTGGCTCCATCTCTGTCTCTGTCTCAGTCTCTGTCTCTGTCTCTGTCTCTGTCTCCGTCTCTGCCCGTGTCTCTGTCTCTGTCTCTGTCTCTGTCTCGGTCTCTGTCTCCGTCTTTGTGTCCGTCTTTGTCTCCGTCCTTGTCTCCGTCTGTGTCTCCGTCCGTGTCTCCTGCCCCTCTGTCTCGGTCGTTGTCTCATGCGCGCCTGCCTCTGTCTCTTCTCTGTCTGTGTCTCTGCCTCTGTATCGGTCTCTGCCTTTGTCTCTGTCTCTGTCTCTGTCTCTGTCTCTGTCTCTGTCTCTGTCTCTGTCTCTGTCTCTGTCTCTGTCTCTGTCTCTGTCTCTGTCTCTGCCTCTGCCTCTGCCTCTGCCTCTGCCTCTGCCTCTGCCTCTGTCTCTGTCTCAGTCTCTGTCTCTGTCTCTGTCTCTGTCTCTGCCTCTGTCTCTGTCCCTGTCTCTGTTTCCGTCTCTGTCTCTGTTTCTGACCCTGTCTCTGTCTCTGTTCCTGTCTCTGTCTCTGTCTCTGTCTCTGTCTCTGTCTCTGTCTCTGCCTCTGTCTCTGTCCCTGCCTCTGTCTCCGTCTCCGTCTCTGTCTCTGTCTCTGTCATTGGCTCCATCTCTGTCTCTGTCTCAGTCTCTGTCTCTGTCTCTGTCTCTATCTCTGTCTCTGTCTCTGCCCGTGTCTCTGTCTCTGTCTCTGTCTCGGTCTCTGTCTCCGTCTTTGTGTCCGTCTTTGTCTCCGTCCTTCTCTCCGTCTGTGTCTCCGTCCGTGTCTCCTGCCCCTCTGTCCCGGTCGTTGTCTCTTGCGCGTCTGCCTCTGTCTCTGTCTCTGTATCGGTCTCTGCCTTTGTCTCTGTCTCTGTCTCTGTCTCTGTCTCTGTCTCTGCCTCTGTATCGGTATCTGCCTTTGTCTCTGTCTCTGTCTCTGTCTCTGTCTCTGTCTCTGTCTCTGTCTCCGTCTCCGTCTCTGTCTCTGTCTCTGTCTCTGTCTCTGTCTCTGTATCGGACTCTGTCTCCGTCTTTGTCTTCGTCGTCGTCTTCCTCTTTGTCTCCGTCTTTGTCTCTGTCTTTGTCTCCATCTTTGTCTCCGTCTTTGTCTCCGTCTTTGCCTCCGTCTTCGTCTCCGTCTTTGTCTCCGTCCGTGTTTCCTGCCCCCCTGTCTCGGCCTTTGTCTCATGCGCCTCTGTCTCTGTCTCTGTCTGTGTCTATGTCTCTGTCTCTGCCTCTGCATCGGTCTCTGTCCCTGTCCCTGTCTCTGTCTCTGTCTCTGTCTCTGCCTCTGTCTCTGTCAGTTTCTCTGTCTCTGCCTCTGTCTCTGTTTCTGTCTCTGTCTCTGTCTCTGTCTCTGTCTCTGTCCTGTCTCTGTCTCTGTCTCTGTCTCTGTCTCCGTCTCCGTCTCTGTCTCTGTCTCTGTCATTGGCTCCATCTCTGTCTCTGTCTCAGTCTCTGTCTCTGTCTCTGTCTCTGTCTCTGTCTCTGTCTCTGTCTCTGTTTCTGTCTCTGTCTCTGTCTCTGTCTCTGTCTCTGTCTCTGTCTCTGTCTCTGTCTGTGTCTCTGTCTCTGTCCTGTCTCTGTCTCTGTCTCTGTCACTGTCCCTGTCTCTGTCTCTGTCTCTGTCTCTGTCTCTGTCTCTGTCTGTGTCTGTGTCTCTGTCTCTGTCTCTGTATCGGACTCTGTCTCCGTCTCTGTCTTCGTCTTTGTCTCCGTCTTTGTCTCTGTCTTTGTCTCCGTATTCGTCTCCGTCTGTGTCTCCATCTTTGTCTCCGTCTTTGTCTCGATCTTTGCCTCCCTCTTTGTCTCCGTATTTTTCTCCGTCTGTGTCGCCATCTTTGCCTCCGCCTTTGTCTCCGTCTTTTTCCCCGTCGCCGTCTTCCTCTTCGTGTCCGTCTTTGTCACCGTCTTTGTCTCCGTCTTTGTCTCCGTCCGTGTCTCCTGCCCCTATGTTTCTGTCGCTCTCTCTGTCTCTGTCTGTGTCTCTGTCTCCGTCTCTGTCTCTGTCTCTGTCTCTGTCATTGGCTCCATCTCTGTCTCTGTCTCAGTCTCTGTCTCTGTCTCTGTCTCTGTATGGGACTCTGTCTCCGTCTCCGTCTTCGTCTTTGTCTCCGTCTTTGTCTCTGTCTTTGTCTCCGTATTTGTCTCCGTATTTGTCTCCGTATTTGTCTCCGTCTGTGTCGCCATCGTTGCCTCCGCCTTTGTCTCCGTATTTGTCTCCGTCGCCGTCTTCCTCTTCGTGTCCGTCTTTGTTTCCGTCTATGTCACCGTCTTTGTCTCCGTCTTTGTCTCCGTCCGTGTCTCCTGCCCCTCTGTTTCTGTCGCTCTCTCTGTCTCTGTCTGTGTCTCTGTCTCCGTCTCTGTCTCTGTCTCTGTCCCTGTCTCTGTCTCTGTCTCTGTCTCTGTCTCTGTCTCTGTCCCTGTCTCTGTCTCTGTATCCGCCGCTGTCTCTGTCTCTGTGTCCATCTCTGTCTCTGTCTCAGTCTCTGTCTCTGTCTCTGTCTCTGTCTGTGTCTCTGCCTCTGTCTCCGACTCTGCAGCTGTCTGTGCCTCTGTCGTTGTCTCTTTCTATGTCTATGTCTGTTTCTCTGCCACTGTCTCCGTCTCTGCCGCTGTCAGTGTCTCTGTCTCCGTCTCCATCTCTGTCTCTGTCTCTGTCATTGGCTCCATCTCTGTCTCTGTCCTGTCTCTGTCTCTGTCTCTGTCTCTGTCTCTGTCTCCGTCTCCGTCTCTGTCTCTGTCTCTGTCATTGGCTCCATCTCTGTCTCTGTCTCAGTCTCTGTCTCTGTCTCTGTCTCTGTCTCTGTCTCTGTCTCTGTTTCTGTCTCTGTCTCTGTCTCTGTCTCTGTCTCTGTCTCTGTCTCTGTCTCTGTCTCTGTCTCTGTCTCTGCCTCTGTCTCTGTCTGTGGCTCTGTCTTTGTCTCATGCGCCTCTGTCTTTGTCTCTGTCTGTGCCTCTGTCTGTGCCTCTGTCTCTGTCTCTGTTTCTGTCTCTGTCGCTGCCTCTGTCTCTGTCTCTGTCTCTGTCTCTGTCTCTGTCTCCGTGTCTGTCTCCGTCTCTGTCTCTGCCTCTGTCTCTGTCTCTGTCTCTGTGTTTGTTTCCGTCTTTGTCTCCGCCTTTGTCTCCGTCTTTGTCTCCGTCGTCGTCTTCCTCTTCGTTTCCGTCTTTGCCTCCGTCTTTGTCACCGTCTTTGTCTCCGTATTTGTCTCCGTCTGTGTCTCCATATTTGTCTCCGTCTTTGTCTCCGTCTTTGCCTCCGTCTTTGTCTCGGTATTTGTCTCCGTCTGTGTCTGCATCTTTGTCTCCGCCTTTGTCTCCGTCTTTGTCTCCGTCGTCGTCTTCCTCTTCGTATCCGTCTTTGTCTCCGTCCACGTCTCCTGCCCCTCTGTCTCAGTCTCTGTCCCAGTCTCTGTCTCTGTCTCTGACTCTGTCTCTGTCTCTGTCTCTGTCTCTGTCTCTGTCTCTGTCTTTGTCGCTGTCTCTGTCTCTGTCTCTGTCTCTGTTTCTGTCTCTGCCTCTGTCTCTGTCTCTGTCTCCGTCTCTGTCTCTGTCTCTGTCTCTCTCCCTGTCCCTGTCTCTGTCTCTGTCTCTGTACCTGTCTCTGTCTCTGCCTCTGTCTCTGTCCCTGTCTCTGTCTCCGTCTCCGTCTCCGTCTCCGTCTCTGTCTCTGTCTCTGTCTCCGTCTTTGTACCTGTCTGTGTCTCCATCTTTGTCTCCGCCTTTGTCTCCGTCTTTGTCTCCGTATTTGTCTCCGTCTGTGTCTCCATCTTCGTCTCCGCCATTGTCTCCGTCTTTGTCTCCGTCGTCGTATACCTCTTCGTCTCCGTCTTTGCCTCCGTCTTTGTCACCGTCTTTGTCTCCGCATTTGTCTCCGTCTGTGTCTCCATATTTGTCTCCGTCTTTGTCTCCGTCTTTGCCTCCGTCTTTGTCTCCGTATTTGTCGCCGTCTGTGTCTCCATCTTTGTCTCCGCCTTTGTCTCCGTCCTTGTCTCCGTCGTCGTCTTCCTCTTCGTCTGCGTCTTTGTCTCCGTCTTTGTCACCGTCTTTGTCTCCGTCTTTGTCTCCGTCCACGTCTCCTGCCCCTCTGTCTCTGTCTCTGTCTTTGTCTCTGTCTCTGTCTCTGCCTCTCTTTCTGTCTCTTTCTCTGTCTCTGTCTCTGTCTCTGTCTCTGTCTCTGTCTCTGTCTCTGTCCCTGTCCCTGTCTCTGTCTCTGTCTCTGTCTCTGTCTCTGCCTCTGTCTCTGTCCCTGTCTCTGTCTCCGTCTCCGTCTCCGTCTCTGTCTCTGTCTCTGTCTCCGTCTTTGTACCTGTCTTTGTCTCCGTATTTGTGTCCGTCTGTGTCTCCAGATTTGTCTCCGAATTTGTCTACGTCTTTGTCTCCGTCGTCGTCTTCCTCTTCGTCTCCGTCTTTGCTTCCGTCTTTGTCACCGTTTTTGTATCCGAATTTGCCTCCGTCTGTGTCTCCATCTTTGTCTCCGTCTTTGTCTCCGCCTTTGCCTCCGTCTTTGTCTCCGTATTTGTCTCCGTCTGTGTCTCCATCTTCGTCTCCGCCTTTGTCTCCGCCTTTGTCTCCGTCGTCGTCTTCCTCTTCGTCTCCGTCTTTGCCTCCGTCTTTGTCACCGTCTTTGTCTCCGTATTTGGCTCCGTCTGTGTCTCCATATTTGTCTCCGTCTTTGTCTCCGTCTTTGCCTCCGTCTTTGTCTCCGTATTTGTCTCTGTCTGTGTCTCCATCTTTGTCTCCGCCTGTGTCTCCGTCTTTGTCTCCGTCGTCGTCTTCCTCTTCGTCTCCGTCTTTGTCTCCGTCTTTGTCTACGTCTTTGTCTACGTCTGTGTCTCCGTCTTTGTCTCTGTCTCTGTCTCTGTCTCTGTCTCTGTCTCTGTCTCTGTCTCTGTCTCTGTCTCTGTCTCTGGCTCCATCTCTGTCTCTGTCTCTGTCTCTGTCTCTGTCTCTGTCTCCGTCTCTGTCTCTGTCTCTGCCTCTGTCTCTGTCTCTGTCTCTGTCTCTGTCTCTGTCTCTGTCTCTGTCTCTGTATCTGTACCTGTCTCTGTCTCCGTCTCCGTCTCTGTCTCTCTCTCTGTCTCTGTCTCTGTCTCTGTCTCTGTCTCTGTCTCTGTCTCTGCCTCTGTCTCTGCCTCTGTCTCTGTCTCCGTCTCCGTCTCTGTCTCTGTATCTGTCATTGGCTCCATCTCTGTCTCTGTCTCAGTCTCTGTCTCTGTCTCTGTCTCTGTCTCCGTCTCTGCCCGTGTCTCTGTCTCTGTCTCTGTCTCTGTCTCGGTCTCTGTCTCCGTCTTTGTGTCCGTCTTTGTCTCCGTCCTTGTCTCCGTCTGTGTCTCCGTCCGTGTCTCCTGCCCCTCTGTCTCGGTCGTTGTCTCATGCGCGCCTGCCTCTGTCTCTTCTCTGTCTGTGTCTCTGCCTCTGTATCGGTCTCTGCCTTTGTCTCTGTCTCTGTCTCTGTCTCTGTCTCTGTCTCTGTCTCTGTCTCTGTCTCTGTCTCTGTCTCTGTCTCTGTCTCTGTCTCTGTCTCTGCCTCTGCCTCTGCCTCTGCCTCTGCCTCTGCCTCTGCCTCTGTCTCTGTCTCAGTCTCTGTCTCTGTCTCTGTCTCTGTCTCTGTCTCTGCCTCTGTCTCTGTCCCTGTCTCTGTTTCCGTCTCTGTCTCTGTTTCTGACCCTGTCTCTGTCTCTGTTCCTGTCTCTGTCTCTGTCTCTGTCTCTGTCTCTGTCTCTGTCTCTGCCTCTGTCTCTGTCCCTGCCTCTGTCTCCGTCTCCGTCTCTGTCTCTGTCTCTGTCATTGGCTCCATCTCTGTCTCTGTCTCAGTCTCTGTCTCTGTCTCTGTCTCTATCTCTGTCTCTGTCTCTGCCCGTGTCTCTGTCTCTGTCTCTGTCTCGGTCTCTGTCTCCGTCTTTGTGTCCGTCTTTGTCTCCGTCCTTCTCTCCGTCTGTGTCTCCGTCCGTGTCTCCTGCCCCTCTGTCCCGGTCGTTGTCTCTTGCGCGTCTGCCTCTGTCTCTGTCTCTGTATCGGTCTCTGCCTTTGTCTCTGTCTCTGTCTCTGTCTCTGTCTCTGTCTCTGCCTCTGTATCGGTATCTGCCTTTGTCTCTGTCTCTGTCTCTGTCTCTGTCTCTGTCTCTGTCTCTGTCTCCGTCTCCGTCTCTGTCTCTGTCTCTGTCTCTGTCTCTGTCTCTGTCTCTGTATCGGACTCTGTCTCCGTCTTTGTCTTCGTCGTCGTCTTCCTCTTTGTCTCCGTCTTTGTCTCTGTCTTTGTCTCCATCTTTGTCTCCGTCTTTGTCTCCGTCTTTGCCTCCGTCTTCGTCTCCGTCTTTGTCTCCGTCCGTGTTTCCTGCCCCCCTGTCTCGGCCTTTGTCTCATGCGCCTCTGTCTCTGTCTCTGTCTGTGTCTATGTCTCGGTCTCTGCCTCTGCATCGGTCTCTGTCCCTGTCCCTGTCTCTGTCTCTGTCTCTGTCTCTGCCTCTGTCTCTGTCAGTTTCTCTGTCTCTGCCTCTGTCTCTGTTTCTGTCTCTGTCTCTGTCTCTGTCTCTGTCTCTGTCCTGTCTCTGTCTCTGTCTCTGTCTCTGTCTCCGTCTCCGTCTCTGTCTCTGTCTCTGTCATTGGCTCCATCTCTGTCTCTGTCTCAGTCTCTGTCTCTGTCTCTGTCTCTGTCTCTGTCTCTGTCTCTGTCTCTGTTTCTGTCTCTGTCTCTGTCTCTGTCTCTGTCTCTGTCTCTGTCTCTGTCTCTGTCTGTGTCTCTGTCTCTGTCCTGTCTCTGTCTCTGTCTCTGTCACTGTCCCTGTCTCTGTCTCTGTCTCTGTCTCTGTCTCTGTCTCTGTCTGTGTCTGTGTCTCTGTCTCTGTCTCTGTATCGGACTCTGTCTCCGTCTCTGTCTTCGTCTTTGTCTCCGTCTTTGTCTCTGTCTTTGTCTCCGTATTCGTCTCCGTTTGTGTCTCCATCTTTGTCTCCGTCTTTGTCTCGATCTTTGCCTCCCTCTTTGTCTCCGTATTTTTCTCCGTCTGTGTCGCCATCTTTGCCTCCGCCTTTGTCTCCGTCTTTTTCTCCGTCGCCGTCTTCCTCTTCGTGTCCGTCTTTGTCACCGTCTTTGTCTCCGTCTTTGTCTCCGTCCGTGTCTCCTGCCCCTATGTTTCTGTCGCTCTCTCTGTCTCTGTCTGTGTCTCTGTCTCCGTCTCTGTCTCTGTCTCTGTCTCTGTCATTGGCTCCATCTCTGTCTCTGTCTCAGTCTCTGTCTCTGTCTCTGTCTCTGTATGGGACTCTGTCTCCGTCTCCGTCTTCGTCTTTGTCTCCGTCTTTGTCTCTGTCTTTGTCTCCGTATTTGTCTCCGTATTTGTCTCCGTATTTGTCTCCGTCTGTGTCGCCATCGTTGCCTCCGCCTTTGTCTCCGTATTTGTCTCCGTCGCCGTCTTCCTCTTCGTGTCCGTCTTTGTTTCCGTCTATGTCACCGTCTTTGTCTCCGTCTTTGTCTCCGTCCGTGTCTCCTGCCCCTCTGTTTCTGTCGCTCTCTCTGTCTCTGTCTGTGTCTCTGTCTCCGTCTCTGTCTCTGTCCCTGTCCCTGTCTCTGTCTCTGTCTCTGTCTCTGTCTCTGTCTCTGTCTCTGTCCCTGTCTCTGTCTCTGTATCCGCCGCTGTCTCTGTCTCTGTGTCCATCTCTGTCTCTGTCTCAGTCTCTGTCTCTGTCTCTGTCTCTGTCTCTGTCTCTGTCTCTGTCTCTGTCTCTGTCTCTGTCTTTGTCTCCGTCCGTGTTTCCTGCCCCCCTGTCTCGGCCTTTGTCTCATGCGCCTCTGTCTCTGTCTCTGTCTGTGTCTATGTCTCTGTCTCTGCCTCTGTATCGGTCTCTGTCCCTGTCCCTGTCTCTGTCTCTGTCTCTGTCTCTGCCTCTGTCTCTGTCAGTTTCTCTGTCTCTGCCTCTGTCTCTGTTTCTGTCTCTGTCTCTGTCTCTGTCTCTGTCTCTGTCCTGTCTCTGTCTCTGTCTCTGTCTCTGTCTCCGTCTCCGTCTCTGTCTCTGTCTCTGTCATTGGCTCCATCTCTGTCTCTGTCTCAGTCTCTGTCTCTGTCTCTGTCTCTGTCTCTGTCTCTGTCTCTGTCTCTGTTTCTGTCTCTGTCTCTGTCTCTGTCTCTGTCTCTGTCTCTGTCTCTGTCTCTGTCTGTGTCTCTGTCTCTGTCCTGTCTCTGTCTCTGTCTCTGTCACTGTCCCTGTCTCTGTCTCTGTCTCTGTCTCTGTCTCTGTCTCTGTCTGTGTCTGTGTCTCTGTCTCTGTCTCTGTATGGGACTCTGTCTCCGTCTCCGTCTCCGTCTCTGTCTTCGTCTTTGTCTCCGTCTTTGTCTCTGTCTTTGTCTCCGTATTCGTCTCCGTTTGTGTCTCCATCTTTGTCTCCGTCTTTGTCTCGATCTTTGCCTCCCTCTTTGTCTCCGTATTTTTCTCCGTCTGTGTCGCCATCTTTGCCTCCGCCTTTGTCTCCGTCTTTTTCTCCGTCGCCGTCTTCCTCTTCGTGTCCGTCTTTGTCACCGTCTTTGTCTCCGTCTTTGTCTCCGTCCGTGTCTCCTGCCCCTATGTTTCTGTCGCTCTCTCTGTCTCTGTCTGTGTCTCTGTCTCCGTCTCTGTCTCTGTCTCTGTCTCTGTCATTGGCTCCATCTCTGTCTCTGTCTCAGTCTCTGTCTCTGTCTCTGTCTCTGTATGGGACTCTGTCTCCGTCTCCGTCTTCGTCTTTGTCTCCGTCTTTGTCTCTGTCTTTGTCTCCGTATTTGTCTCCGTATTTGTCTCCGTATTTGTCTCCGTCTGTGTCGCCATCGTTGCCTCCGCCTTTGTCTCCGTATTTGTCTCCGTCGCCGTCTTCCTCTTCGTGTCCGTCTTTGTTTCCGTCTATGTCACCGTCTTTGTCTCCGTCTTTGTCTCCGTCCGTGTCTCCTGTCCCTCTGTTTCTGTCGCTCTCTCTGTCTCTGTCTGTGTCTCTGTCTCCGTCTCTGTCTCTGTCTCTGTCCCTGTCTCTGTCTCTGTCTCTGTCTCTGTCTCTGTCTCTGTCCCTGTCTCTGTCTCTGTATCCGCCGCTGTCTCTGTCTCTGTGTCCATCTCTGTCTCTGTCTCAGTCTCTGTCTCTGTCTCTGTCTCTGTCTGTGTCTCTGCCTCTGTCTCCGACTCTGCAGCTGTCTGTGCCTCTGTCGTTGTCTCTTTCTATGTCTATGTCTGTTTCTCTGCCACTGTCTCCGTCTCTGCCGCTGTCAGTGTCTCTGTCTCCGTCTCCATCTCTGTCTCTGTCTCTGTCATTGGCTCCATCTCTGTCTCTGTCCTGTCTCTGTCTCTGTCTCTGTCTCTGTCTCTGTCTCCGTCTCCGTCTCTGTCTCTGTCTCTGTCATTGGCTCCATCTCTGTCTCTGTCTCAGTCTCTGTCTCTGTCTCTGTCTCTGTCTCTGTCTCTGTCTCTGTTTCTGTCTCTGTCTCTGTCTCTGTCTCTGTCTCTGTCTCTGTCTCTGTCTCTGTCTCTGTCTCTGTCTCTGTCTCTGTCTCTGTCTCTGTCTCTGTCTCTGTCTCTGTCTCTGTCTCTGTCTCTGTCTCCGTCTCCGTCTCTGTCTCTGTCTCTGTCTCTGTCTCTGTCTCTGTCTCTGTCTCTGTCTCTGTCTCCACCTCTGTCTCTGTCTCTGTCTCTGTCTCTGTCTCTGTCTCTGTCTCTGTCTCTGTCTCTGTCTCTGTCTCTGTCTCTGTCTCTGTCTCTGTCTCTGTCTCTGTCTCTGTCTCTGTCTCTGTCTCTGTCTCTGTCTCCGTCTCCGTCTCTGTCTCTGTCTCTGTCTCTGTCTCTGTCTCTGTCTCTGCCTCTGTCTCCATCTCTGTCTCTGTCTCTGTCTCTGTCTCTGTCTCTGTCTCTGTCTCTGTCTCTGTCTCTGTCTGTGTCTCTGTCTCCGTCTCTGTCTCTGTCTCTGTCCCTGTCTCTGTCTCTGTCTCTGTCTCTGTCTCTGTCCCTGTCTCTGTCTCTGTATCCGCCGCTGTCTCTGTCTCTGTGTCCATCTCTGTCTCTGTCTCAGTCTCTGTCTCTGTCTCTGTCTCTGTCTCTGTCTGTGTCTCTGCCTCTGTCTCCGACTCTGCAGCTGTCTGTGCCTCTGTCGTTGCCTCTGTCTATGTCTATGTCTGTTTCTCTGCCACTGTCTCCGTCTCTGCCGCTGTCTGTGTCTCTGTCTCCGTCTCCATCTCTGTCTCTGTCTCTGTCATTGGCTCCATCTCTGTCTCTGTCTCAGTCTCTGTCTCTGTCTCTGTCTCTGTCTCTGTCTCTGTCTCTGTCTCTGTCTCTGTCTCTGTCTCTGTCTCTGTCTCTGTCTCTGTCTCTGTCCTGCCTCTGTCTCTGTCTCTGCCTCTGTCTCTGTCTGTGGCTCTGTCTTTGTCTCATGCGCCTCTGTCTTTGTCTCTGTCTCTGTCTCTGTCTCTGTCTCTGTCTCTGTCTCCGTCTCCGTCTCTGTCTCTGTCTCTGTCATTGGCTCCATCTCAGTCTCTGTCTCAGTCTCTGTCTCTGTCTCTGTCTCCGTCTCTGTCTCTGTCTCTGTCTCTGTCTCTGTCTCTGTCTCTGTCCCTGTCTCTGTCTCTGTCTCTGTCTCTGCCACTGTCTCTGTCTTTGTATCCGTCTTTGTCTCCGTCTTCGTCACCGTCTTTGTCTCCGCCGTCGTCTTCCTCTTTGTCTCCGTCTTTGTGTCCGTCTTTGTCACCGTCTTTGTCTCCGTGTTTTTCTCCGCCTTTGTCTACGTCTTTGTGTCCGTCTTTGTCTCCGTCCATGTCTCCTGCCCCCCTGTCTCGGCCTTTGTCTCATGCGCCTCTGTCTCTGTCTGTGTCTCTGTCTGTGCCTCTGTCTCTGTCTCTGTTTCTGTCTCTGTCGCTGCCTCTGTCTCTGTCTCTGTCTCTGTCTCTGTCTCTGTCTCTGTCTCTATCTCTGTCTCTGTCTCTGTCCTGCCTCTGTCTCTGTCTCTGCCTCTGTCTCTGTCTGTGGCTCTGTCTTTGTCTCATGCGCCTCTGTCTTTGCCTCTGTCTCTGTCTCTGTCTCTGCCTCTGTCTCTGTCCCTGTCTCTGTCTCCGTCTCCGTCTCTGTCTCTGTCTGTGTCATTGGCTCCATCTCTGTCTCTGGCTCAGTCTCTGTCTCTGTCTCTGTCTCTGCCTCTGTCTCTGTCTCTGTCTCTGTCTCTGTCTCTGTCTCTGTCTCTGTCTCTGTCTCTGTCTCTGTCTCTGTCTCTGTCTCTGTCTCTGTCTCTGTCTCTGTCTCTGTCTCAGTCTCTGTCTCTGTCTCTGTCTCTGTCAGTTTCTCTGTCTCTGCCTCTGTCTCTGTTTCTGTCTCTGTCTCTGTCTCTGTCTCTGTCTCTGTCTCTGTCCTGTCTCTGTCTCTGTCTCTGTCTCTGTCTCTGTCTCTGTCTCTGTCTCTGTCTCCGTCTCCGTCTCTGTCTCTGTCTCTGTCATTGGCTCCATCTCTGTCTCTGTCTCAGTCTCTGTCTCTGTCTCTGTCGCTGCCCCTTTCTCCTTCTCTATCTCTGTCTCTTTTCCTGTCTCTGTCTCTGTCGCTGTCTCTGTCTCTGTCCTTTTCTCTGTCTCTGCCTCTGTTCCCTTCTCTGTCTCCGCCTCTACCTCTGTCTCCGTCTTTGTCTCCATCTTTGTCCGCGTCTTTGTCTCCGTCTTTGTCACCGTCTTTGTCTCCGTCGTCGTCTTCCTCTTCGTCTCCGTCTTTGTCTCCGTCTTTGTCACCATCGTTTTCTCCGTCTTTGTCTCCGTCTTTGTCTACGTCTTTGTCTACGTCTTTGTCTCCGTCTTTGTCTCCGTCTATGTCTCTGTCACTGTCTCTGTCTCTGTCTCTGTTTCTGTCTCTGTCTCTGTCTCTGTCCCTGTCCCTGTCTCTGTATCTGTCTCTGTCACTGTCTCTGTCTCTGTCTCTATCTCTCTCTCTGTCTGTGTCTCTGCATCTGTCGCTGTCTCTGTCTCTGTCTCTGTCTCTTTTCCTGTCTCTGTCTCTGTCTCTGTCACTTTCTCTGTCTCTGTCTCTGTTCCCTTCTCTGTCTCCGCCTCTGCCTCTGTCTCCGTCTTCGTCTCCGTCTTTGTCTCCGTCTTTGTCACCGTCTTTGTCTCCGTCTTTGTCTCCGTCCACGTCTCCTGCCCCTCTGTCTCTGTCTCTGTCTCAGTCTCTGTCTCTGTTTCTGTCTCTGTCACTGTCTCTGTCTCTGTCTCTGCCTCTGTCTCTGTCTGTGGCTCTGTCTTTGTCTCATGCACCTCTGTCTTTGTCTCTGTCTGTGTCTCTGTCTGTGCCTCTGTCTCTGTCTCTGTTTCTGTCCTTGTCGCTGTCTCTGTCTCTGTCTCTGTCTCTGTTTCTGTCTCTGCCTCTGTCTCTGTCTCTGTCTCTGTCTCTGTCTCTGTCTCCGTCTCTGTCTCTGTCTCTGTCTCTGTCTCTGTCTCTGTCTCTGTCTCTGTCTCTGTCTCTGTCTCTGTCTCTGTCTCTGTCTCTGTCTCTGTCTCTGTCTCTGTCTCTGTCTCTGTCTCTGTCTCAGTCTCTGTCTCTGTCTCTGTCTCTGTCAGTTTCTCTGTCTCTGCCTCTGTCTCTGTTTCTGTCTCTGTCTCTGTCTCTGTCTCTGTCTCTGTCTCTGTCCTGTCTCTGTCTCTGTCTCTGTCTCTGTCTCTGTCTCTGTCTCTGTCTCTGTCTCCGTCTCCGTCTCTGTCTCTGTCTCTGTCATTGGCTCCATCTCTGTCTCTGTCTCAGTCTCTGTCTCTGTCTCTGTCGCTGCCCCTTTCTCTGTCTCTATCTCTGTCTCTTTTCCTGTCTCTGTCTCTGTCGCTGTCTCTGTCTCTGTCCTTTTCTCTGTCTCTGCCTCTGTTCCCTTCTCTGTCTCCGCCTCTACCTCTGTCTCCGTCTTTGTCTCCATCTTTGTCCGCGTCTTTGTCTCCGTCTTTGTCACCGTCTTTGTCTCCGTCGTCGTCTTCCTCTTCGTCTCCGTCTTTGTCTCCGTCTTTGTCACCATCGTTTTCTCCGTCTTTGTCTCCGTCTTTGTCTACGTCTTTGTCTACGTCTTTGTCTCCGTCTTTGTCTCCGTCTATGTCTCTGTCACTGTCTCTGTCTCTGTCTCTGTTTCTGTCTCTGTCTCTGTCTCTGTCCCTGTCCCTGTCTCTGTATCTGTCTCTGTCACTGTCTCTGTCTCTGTCTCTGTCTCTCTCTCTGTCTGTGTCTCTGCATCTGTCGCTGTCTCTGTCTCTGTCTCTGTCTCTTTTCCTGTCTCTGTCTCTGTCTCTGTCACTTTCTCTGTCTCTGTCTCTGTTCCCTTCTCTGTCTCCGCCTCTGCCTCTGTCTCCGTCTTCGTCTCCGTCTTTGTCTCCGTCTTTGTCACCGTCTTTGTCTCCGTCTTTGTCTCCGTCCACGTCTCCTGCCCCTCTGTCTCTGTCTCTGTCTCAGTCTCTGTCTCTGTTTCTGTCTCTGTCACTGTCTCTGTCTCTGTCTCTGCCTCTGTCTCTGTCTGTGGCTCTGTCTTTGTCTCATGCACCTCTGTCTTTGTCTCTGTCTGTGTCTCTGTCTGTGCCTCTGTCTCTGTCTCTGTTTCTGTCCTTGTCGCTGTCTCTGTCTCTGTCTCTGTCTCTGTTTCTGTCTCTGCCTCTGTCTCTGTCTCTGTCTCTGTCTCTGTCTCTGTCTCCGTCTCTGTCTCTGTCTCTGTTTCTGTCTCTGTCACTGTCTCTGTCTCTGTCTCTGCCTCTGTCTCTGTCTGTGGCTCTGTCTTTGTCTCATGCGCCTCTGTCTTTGTCTCTGTCTGTGTCTCTGTCTGTGCCTCTGTCTCTGTCTCTGTTTCTGTCTCTGTCGCTGCCTCTGTCTCTGTCTCTGTCTATGTCCCTGTCTGCCTCTCCGTCTCCGCCGCTGTCTCTGTCTCTGTCTCTGTGTCCATCTCTGTCTCTGTCTCAGTCTCTGTCTCTGTCTCTGTCTCTGTCTGTGTCTCTGCCTCTGTCTCCGTCTCTGCCGCTGTCTGTGTCTCTGTCGCTGTCTCTGTCTCTGTCGCTGCCTCTGTCTCTGTCTCTGTCTCTCTCTCTTTTCCAGTCTCTGTCTCTGTCTCGGTCCCTGTCTCCGTCTTTGTGGCCGTCTTTGTATCCGTCTTTGTCTCCGTCTTCGTCTTCCTCTTTGTTTCCGTCTTTGTCTCTGTCTCTGTCTCTGTCTCTGTCTCTGTCTCTGTCTCTGTCTCTGTCTCTGTCTCTGTCTCTGTCTCTGTCGCTGTCTCTGTCTCTGTCTCTGTCTCTGTCTCCGTCTCTGTCTCTGCCTCTGTCTCTGTCTCTGTCTCTGTCTCTGTCTTTGTATCCGTCTTTGTCTCCGCCTTTGTCTCCGTCTTTGTCTTCGTCGTCGTCTTCCTCTTCGTCTCCGTCTATGCCTCCGTCCTTGTCACCGTCTTTGTCTCCGTATTTGTCTCCGTCTGTGTCTCCATATTTGTCTCCGTCTTTGTCACCGTCTTTGTCTCCGTCTTTGTCTCCGTCCACGTCTCCTGCCCCTCTGTCTCTGTCCCTGTCTCAGTCTCTGACTCTGTCTCTGTCTCAGTCTCTGACTCTGTCTCTGTCTCTGTCTCTGTCTCTGTCTCTGTCTCTGTCTCTGTCTCTGTCTCAGTCTCTGCCTCTGTCTCAGTCTCTGTCTCTGTCTCTGTCTCTGTCTCTGTCTCCGTCTCCGTCTCCGTCTCTGTCTCTGTCTCTGTCTCTGTCTCTGTCTCTGTCTCTGTCTCTGTCTCTGTCTCTGTCGCTGTCTCTGTCTCTGTCTCTGTCTCTGTCTCTGTCTCTGTCTCCGTCTCTGTCTCTGCCTCTCTCTCTGTCTCTGTCTCTGTCTTTGTATCCGTCTTTGTCTCCGCCTTTGTCTCCGTCTTTGTCTCCGTCGTCGTCTTCCTCTTCGTCTCCGTCTTTGCCTCCGTCCTTGTCACCGTCGTTGTCTCCGTATTTGTCTCCGTCTGTGTCTCCATATTTGTCTCCGTCTTTGTCACCGTCTTTGTCTCCGTCTTTGTCTCCGTCCACGTCTCCTGCCCCTCTGTCTCTGTCTCTGTCTCAGTCTCTGTCTCTGTCTCTGTCTCTGTCTCTGTCTCTGTCTCTGTCTCTGTCTCTGTCTCTGTCTCTGTCTCTGTCTCTGTCTCTGTCTCTGTCTCTGTCTCTGTCTCTGTCTCGGTCTCTGTCTCTGCCACTGTCTCTGTCTCTGTCTCTGTCTCTGCCTCTGTCTCTGTCTGTGGCTCTGTCTTTGTCTCATGCGCCTCTGTCTTTGTCTCTGTGTGTGTCTCTGTCTGTGCCTCTGTCTCTGTCTCTGTTTCTGTCTCTGTCGCTGCCCCTGTCTCTGTCTCTATCTCTGTCTCTTTTCCTGTCTCTGTCTCTGTCTCTGTCTCTGTCCTTTTCTCTGTCTCTGTCTCTGTTCCCTTCTCTGTCTCCGCCTCTGCCTCTGTCTCCGTCTTTGTCTCCATCTTTGTCTGCGTCTTTGTCCCCGTCTTTGTCACCGTCTTTGTCTCCGTCGTCGTCTTCCTCTTCGTCTCCGTCTTTGTCTCCGTCTTTGTCACCATCGTTTTCTCCGTCTTTGTCTCCGTCTTTGTCTACGTCTTTGTCTACGTCTTTGTCTCCGTCTTTGTCTCCGTCTATGTCTCTGTCACTGTCTCTGTCTCTATCTCTGTCTCTGTTTCTGTCTCTGTCTCTGTCTCTGTCCCTGTCCCTGTCCCTGTCTCTGTATCTGTCTCTGTCACTGTCTCTGTCTCTGTCTCTGTCTCTGTCTCTGTCTGTGTCTCTGTCTCTGTCGCTGCCTCTGTCTCTGTCTCTGTCTCTTTTCCTGTCTCTGTCTCTGTCTCTGTCTCTGTCACTTTCTCTGTCTCTGTCTCTGTTCCCTTCTCTGTCTCCGCCTCTGCCTCTGTCTCCGTCTTCGTCTCCGTCTTTGTCTCCGTCTTTGTCACCGTCTTTGTCTCCGTCTTTGTCTCCGTCCACGTCTCCTGCCCCTCTGTCTCTGTCTCTGTCTCAGTCTCTGTCTTTGTCGCAGTCTCTGTCTCTGTCTCTGTCTCTGTTTCTGTCTCTGCCTCTGTTTCTGTCTCTGTCTCTGTCTCTGTCTCTGTCTCTGTCTCCGTCTCTGTCTCTGTCTCTGTTTCTGTCTCTGTCACTGTCTCTGTCTCTGTCTCTGCCTCTGTCTCTGTCTGTGGCTCTGTCTTTGTCTCATGCGCCTCTGTCTTTGTCTCTGTCTGTGTCTCTGTCTGTGCCTCTGTCTCTGTCTCTGTTTCTGTCTCTGTCGCTGCCTCTGTCTCTGTCTCTGTCTCTGTCTCTGTCTCCGTGTCTGTCTCCGTCTCTGTCTCTGCCTCTGTCTCTGTCTCTGTCTCTGTCTTTGTATCCGTCTTTGTCTCCGCCTTTGTCTCCGTCTTTGTCTCCGTCGTCGTCTTCCTCTTCGTTTCCGTCTTTGCCTCCGTCTTTGTCTCCGCCTTTGTCTCTGCCTTTGTCTCCGTCGTCGTCTTCCTCTTCGTATCCGTCTTTGTCTCCGTCCACGTCTCCTGCCCCTCTGTCTCAGTCTCTGCCCCAGTCTCTGTCTCTGTTTCTGTCTCTGTCACTGTCTCTGTCTCTGTCTCTGCCTCTGTCTCTGTCTGTGGCTCTGTCTTTGTCTCATGCGCCTCTGCCTTTGTCTCTGTCTGTGTCTCTGTCTGTGCCTCTGTCTCTGTCTCTGTTTCTGTCTCTGTCGCTGCCTCTGTCTCTGTCTCTGTCTATGTCCCTGTCTGCGTCTCCGCCTCCGCCGCTGTCTCTGTCTCTGTCTCTGTGTCCATCTCTGTCTCTGTCTCAGTCTCTGTCTCTGTCTCTGTCTCTGTCTGTGTCTCTGCCTCTGTCTCCGTCTCTGCCGCTGTCTGTGTCTCTGTCGCTGTCTCTGTCTCTGTCGCTGCCCCTGTCTCTGTCTCTGTCTCTCTCTCTTTTCCAGTCTCTGTCTCTGTCTCGGTCCCTGTCTCCGTCTTTGTGGCCGTCTTTGTATCCGTCTTTGTCTCCGTCTTCGTCTTCCTCTTTGTTTCCGTCTTTGTCTCTGTCTCTGTCTCTGTCTCTGTCTCTGTCTCTGTCTCTGTCTCTGTCTCTGTCTCTGTCGCTGTCTCTGTCTCTGTCTCTGTCTCCGTCTCTGTTTCTGCCTCTGTCTCTGTCTCTGTCTCTGTCTTTGTATACGTCTTTGTCTCCGCCTTTGTCTCCGTCTTTGTCTTCGTCGTCGTCTTCCTCTTCGTCTCCGTCTTTGCCTCCGTCCTTGTCACCGTCTTTGTCTCCGTATTTGTCTCCGTCTGTGTCTCCATATTTGTCTCCGTCTTTGTCACCGTCTTTGTCTCCGTCTTTGTCTCCGTCCACGTCTCCTGACCCTCTGTCTCTGTCTCTGTCTCAGTCTCTGTCTCTGTCTCTGTCTCTGTCTCTGTCTCTGTCTCTGTCTCTGTCTCTGTCTCTGTCTCTGTCTCTGTCTCTGTCTCTGTCTCTGTCTCTGCCTCTGTCTCTGTCTCTGTCTCTGTCTCTGTCTCGGTCTCTGTCTCTGCCACTGTCTCTGTCTCTGTCTCTGTCTCTGCCTCTGTCTCTGTCTGTGGCTCTGTCTTTGTCTCATGCGCCTCTGTCTTTGTCTCTGTGTGTGTCTCTGTCTGTGCCTCTGTCTCTGTCTCTGTTTCTGTCTCTGTCGCTGCCCCTGTCTCTGTCTCTATCTCTGTCTCTTTTCCTGTCTCTGTCTCTGTCTCTGTCTCTGTCCTTTTCTCTGTCTCTGTCTCTGTTCCCTTCTCTGTCTCCGCCTCTGCCTCTGTCTCCGTCTTTGTCTCCATCTTTGTCTGCGTCTTTGTCTCCGTCTTTGTCACCGTCTTTGTCTCCGTCGTCGTCTTCCTCTTCGTCTCCGTCTTTGTATCCGTCTTTGTCACCATCGTTTTCTCCGTCTTTGTCTCCGTCTTTGTCTACGTCTTTGTCTACGTCTTTGTCTCCGTCTTTGTCTCCGTCTATGTCTCTGTCACTGTCTCTGTCTCTGTCTCTGTTTCTGTCTCTGTCTCTGTCTCTGTCCCGGTCCCTGTCTCTGTATCTGTCTCTGTCACTGTCTCTGTCTCTGTCTCTGTCTCTGTCTCTGTCTCAGTCTCTGTCTCTGTCTCTGTCTCTGTCTCTGTCTCTGTCTCTGTCTCTGTCTCTGTCTCTGTCTCTGTCTCTGTCTCTGTCTCTGTCTCTGTCTCTGTCTCTGTCTCTGTCTCTGTCTCTGTCTCTGTCTCGGTCTCTGTCTCTGCCACTGTCTCTGTCTCTGTCTCTGTCTCTGCCTCTGTCTCTGTCTGTGGCTCTGTCTTTGTCTCATGCGCCTCTGTCTTTGTCTCTGTGTGTGTCTCTGTCTGTGCCTCTGTCTCTGTCTCTGTTTCTGTCTCTGTCGCTGCCCCTGTCTCTGTCTCTATCTCTGTCTCTTTTCCTGTCTCTGTCTCTGTCTCTGTCTCTGTCCTTTTCTCTGTCTCTGTCTCTGTTCCCTTCTCTGTCTCCGCCTCTGCCTCTGTCTCCGTCTTTGTCTCCATCTTTGTCTGCGTCTTTGTCTCCGTCTTTGTCACCGTCTTTGTCTCCGTCGTCGTCTTCCTCTTCGTCTCCGTCTTTGTATCCGTCTTTGTCACCATCGTTTTCTCCGTCTTTGTCTCCGTCTTTGTCTACGTCTTTGTCTACGTCTTTGTCTCCGTCTTTGTCTCCGTCTATGTCTCTGTCACTGTCTCTGTCTCTGTCTCTGTTTCTGTCTCTGTCTCTGTCTCTGTCCCGGTCCCTGTCTCTGTATCTGTCTCTGTCACTGTCTCTGTCTCTGTCTCTGTCTCTGTCTCTGTCTGTGTCTCTGTCTCTGTCGCTGCCTCTGTCTCTGTCTCTGTCTCTTTTCCTGTCTCTGTCTCTGTCTCTGTCACTTTCTCTGTCTCTGTCTCTGTTCCCTTCTCTGTCTCCGCCTCTGCCTCTGTCTCCGTCTTCGTCTCCGTCTTTGTCTCCGTCTTTGTCACCGTCTTTGTCTCCGTCTTTGTCTCCGTCCACGTCTCCTGCCCCTCTGTCTCTGTCTCTGTCTCAGTCTCTGTCTTTGTCGCTGTCTCTGTCTCTGTCTCTGTCTCTGTTTCTGTCTCTGCCTCTGTCACTGTCTCTGTCTCTGTCTATGTCTCTGTCTCCGTCTCTGTCTCTGTCTCTGTTTCTGTCTCTGTCACTGTCTCTGTCTCTGTCTCTGCCTCTGTCTCTGTCTGTGGCTCTGTCTTTGTCTCATGCGCCTCTGTCTTTGTCTCTGTCTGTGTCTCTGTCTGTGCCTCTGTCTCTGTCTCTTTTTCTGTCTCTGTCGCTGCCTCTGTCGCTGCCTCTGTCTCTGTCTCTGTCTCTGTCTCTGTCTCTGTCTCCGTGTCTGTCTCCGTCTCTGTCTCTGCCTCTGTCTCTGTCTCTGTCTCTGTCTTTGTATCCGTCTTTGTCTCCGCCTTTGTCTCCGTCTTTGTCTCCGTCGTCGTCTTCCTCTTCGTTTCCGTCTTTGCCTCCGTCTCTGTCACCGTCCTTGTCTCCGTATTTGTCTCCGTCTGTGTCTCCATATTTGTCTCCGTCTTTGTCTCCGTCTTTGCCTCCGTCTTTGTCTCGGTATTTGTCTCCGTCTGTGTCTGCATCTTTGTCTCCGCCTTTGTCTCCGCCTTTGTCTCCGTCGTCGTCTTCCTCTTCGTATCCGTCTTTGTCTCCGTCCACGTCTCCTGCCCCTCTGTCTCAGTCTCTGCCCCAGTCTCTGTCTCTGTTTCTGTCTCTGTCACTGTCTCTGTCTCTGTCTCTGCCTCTGTCTCTGTCTGTGGCTCTGTCATTGTCTCATGCGCCTCTGCCTTTGTCTCTGTCTGTGTCTCTGTCTGTGCCTCTGTCTCTGTTTCTGTCTCTGTCGCTGCCTCTGTCTCTGTCTCTGTCTATGTCCCTGTCTGCGTCTCCGCCTCCGCCGCTGTCTCTGTCTCTGTCTCTGTGTCCATCTCTGTCTCTGTCTCAGTCTCTGTCTCTGTCTGTGTCTCTGCCTCTTTCTCCGTCTCTGCCGCTGTCTGTGTCTCTGTCGCTGTCTCTGTCGCTGTCGCTGCCCCTGTCTCTGTCTCTGTCTCTCTCTCTTTTCCAGTCTCTGTCTCTGTCTCGGTCCCTGTCTCAGTCTTTGTGGCCGTCTTTGTATCCGTCTTTGTCTCCGTCTTCGTCTTCCTCTTTGTTTCCGTCTTTGTCTCTGTCTCTGTCTCTGTCTCTGTCTCTGCCTCTGTCTCTGTCTCTGTCTCTGTCTCTGTCTCTGTCTCCGTGTCTGTCTCCGTCTCTGTCTCTGCCTCTGTCTCTGTCTCTGTCTCTGTCTTTGTATCCGTCTTTGTCTCCGCCTTTGTCTCCGTCTTTGTCTCCGTCTTTGTCTTCGTCGTCGTCTTCCTCTTCGTCTCCGTCTTTGCCTCCGTCCTTGTCACCGTCTTTGTCTCCGTATTTGTCTCCGTCTGTGTCTCCATATTTGTCTCCGTCTTTGTCACCGTCTTTGTCTCCGTCTTTGTCTCCGTCCACGTCTCCTGCCCCTCTGTCTCTGTCTCTGTCTCTGCCTCTGTCTCTGTCCTTGTCTCTATCTTTGTCTCCGTCTTTGTCTCCGTCTTTGTCACCGTCTTTGTCTCCGTCTTTGTCTCCGTCTTTGTCTCCGCCTTTTTCACCGTCTTTGTCTCCGTCTTTGTCTCCGTCCACGTCTCCTGCCCCTCTGTCTCTGTCTCTGTCTCAGTCTCTGACTCTCTCTCTCTCTCAGTCTCTGACTCTGTCTCTGTCTCTGTCTCTGTCTCTGTCTCTGTCTCTGTCTCTGTCTCTGTCTCTGTCTCTGTCTCTGTCTCTGCCTCTGTCTCAGTCTCTGTCTCTGTCTCTGTCTCTGTCTCTGTCTCTGTCTCCGTCTCCGTCTCTGTCTCTGTCTCTGTCTCTGCCTCTGTCTCTGTCTCTGTCTCTGTCTCTGTCTCTGTCTCTGTCTCTGTCTCTGTCTCTGTCTCTGTCTCTGTCTCTGTCTCTGTCTCTGTCTCTGTCTCTGTCTCTGTCTCTGTCTCTGTCTCTGTCTCTGTCTCTGTCTCTTTTCCAGTCTCTGTCTCTGTCTCGGTCCCTGTCTCCGTCTTTGTGGCCGTCTTTGTATCCGTCTTTGTCTCCGTCTTCGTCTTCCTCTTTGTTTCCGTCTTTGTCTCTGTCTCTGTCTCTGTCTCTGTCTCTGTCTCTGTCTCTGGCTCTGTCTCTGTCTCTGTCTCTGTCTCTGTCTCTGTCTCTGTCTCTGTCTCTGCCTCTGTCGCTGTCTCTGTCTCCGTCTCTGTCTCCGTCTCTGTTTCTGCCTCTGTCTCTGTCTCTGTCTCTGTCTTTGTATACGTCTTTGTCTCCGCCTTTGTCTCCGTCTTTGTCTTCGTCGTCGTCTTCCTCTTCGTCTCCGTCTTTGCCTCCGTCCTTGTCACCGTCTTTGTCTCCGTATTTGTCTCCGTCTGTGTCTCCATATTTGTCTCCGTCTTTGTCACCGTCTTTGTCTCCGTCTTTGTCTCCGTCCACGTCTCCTGCCCCTCTGTCTCTGTCTCTGTCTCAGTCTCTGTCTCTGTCTCTGTCTCTGTCTCTGTCTCTGTCTCTGTCTCTGTCTCTGTCTCTGTCTCTGTCTCTGTCTCTGTCTCTGTCTCTGTCTCTGTCTCTGTCTCGGTCTCTGTCTCTGCCACTGTCTCTGTCTCTGTCTCTGTCTCTGCCTCTGTCTCTGTCTGTGGCTCTGTCTTTGTCTCATGCGCCTCTGTCTTTGTCTCTGTGTGTGTCTCTGTCTGTGCCTCTGTCTCTGTCTCTGTTTCTGTCTCTGTCGCTGCCCCTGCCTCTGTCTCTATCTCTGTCTCTTTTCCTGTCTCTGTCTCTGTCTCTGTCTCTGTCCTTTTCTCTGTCTCTGTCTCTGTTCCCTTCTCTGTCTCCGCCTCTGCCTCTGTCTCTATCTCTGTCTCTTTTCCTGTCTCTGTCTCTGTCTCTGTCTCTGTCCTTTTCTCTGTCTCTGTCTCTGTTCCCTTCTCTGTCTCCGCCTCTGCCTCTGTCTCCGTCTTTGTCTCCATCTTTGTCTGCGTCTTTGTCTCCGTCTTTGTCACCGTCTTTGTCTCCGTCGTCGTCTTCCTCTTCGTCTCCGTCTTTGTATCCGTCTTTGTCACCATCGTTTTCTCCGTCTTTGTCTCCGCCTTTGTCTACGTCTTTGTCTACGTCTTTGTCTCCGTCTTTGTCTCCGTCTCTGTCTCTGTCACTGTCTCTGTCTCTGTCTCTGTTTCTGTCTCTGTCTCTGTCTCTGTCCCGGTCCCTGTCTCTGTATCTGTCTCTGTCACTGTCTCTGTCTCTGTCTCTGTCTCTGTCTCTGTCTCAGTCTCTGTCTCTGTCTCTGTCTCTGTCTCTGTCTCTGTCTCTGTCTCTGTCTCTGTCTCTGTCTCTGTCTCTGTCTCTGTCTCTGTCTCTGTCTCTGTCTCTGTCTCTGTCTCTGTCTCTGTCTCTGTCTCTGTCTCTGTCTCGGTCTCTGTCTCTGCCACTGTCTCTGTCTCTGTCTCTGTCTCTGCCTCTGTCTCTGTCTGTGGCTCTGTCTTTGTCTCATGCGCCTCTGTCTTTGTCTCTGTGTGTGTCTCTGTCTGTGCCTCTGTCTCTGTCTCTGTTTCTGTCTCTGTCGCTGCCCCTGTCTCTGTCTCTATCTCTGTCTCTTTTCCTGTCTCTGTCTCTGTCTCTGTCTCTGTCCTTTTCTCTGTCTCTGTCTCTGTTCCCTTCTCTGTCTCCGCCTCTGCCTCTGTCTCCGTCTTTGTCTCCATCTTTGTCTGCGTCTTTGTCTCCGTCTTTGTCACCGTCTTTGTCTCCGTCGTCGTCTTCCTCTTCGTCTCCGTCTTTGTATCCGTCTTTGTCACCATCGTTTTCTCCGTCTTTGTCTCCGTCTTTGTCTACGTCTTTGTCTACGTCTTTGTCTCCGTCTTTGTCTCCGTCTATGTCTCTGTCACTGTCTCTGTCTCTGTCTCTGTTTCTGTCTCTGTCTCTGTCTCTGTCCCGGTCCCTGTCTCTGTATCTGTCTCTGTCACTGTCTCTGTCTCTGTCTCTGTCTCTGTCTCTGTCTGTGTCTCTGTCTCTGTCGCTGCCTCTGTCTCTGTCTCTGTCTCTTTTCCTGTCTCTGTCTCTGTCTCTGTCACTTTCTCTGTCTCTGTCTCTGTTCCCTTCTCTGTCTCCGCCTCTGCCTCTGTCTCCGTCTTCGTCTCCGTCTTTGTCTCCGTCTTTGTCACCGTCTTTGCCTCCGTCTTTGTCACCGTCCTTGTCTCCGTATTTGTCTCCGTCTGTGTCTCCATATTTGTCTCCGTCTTTGTCTCCGTCTTTGCCTCCGTCTTTGTCTCGGTATTTGTCTCCGTCTGTGTCTGCATCTTTGTCTCCGCCTTTGTCTCCGCCTTTGTCTCCGTCGTCGTCTTCCTCTTCGTATCCGTCTTTGTCTCCGTCCACGTCTCCTGCCCCTCTGTCTCAGTCTCTGCCCCAGTCTCTGTCTCTGTTTCTGTCTCTGTCACTGTCTCTGTCTCTGTCTCTGCCTCTGTCTCTGTCTGTGGCTCTGTCATTGTCTCATGCACCTCTGCCTTTGTCTCTGTCTGTGTCTCTGTCTGTGCCTCTGTCTCTGTTTCTGTCTCTGTCGCTGCCTCTGTCTCTGTCTCTGTCTATGTCCCTGTCTGCGTCTCCGCCTCCGCCGCTGTCTCTGTCTCTGTCTCTGTGTCCATCTCTGTCTCTGTCTCAGTCTCTGTCTCTGTCTGTGTCTCTGCCTCTTTCTCCGTCTCTGCCGCTGTCTGTGTCTCTGTCGCTGTCTCTGTCGCTGTCGCTGCCCCTGTCTCTGTCTCTGTCTCTCTCTCTTTTCCAGTCTCTGTCTCTGTCTCGGTCCCTGTCTCCGTCTTTGTGGCCGTCTTTGTATCCGTCTTTGTCTCCGTCTTCGTCTTCCTCTTTGTTTCCGTCTTTGTCTCTGTCTCTGTCTCTGTCTCTGTCTCTGTCTCTGCCTCTGTCTCTGTCTCTGTCTCTGTCTCTGTCTCTGTCTCCGTGTCTGTCTCCGTCTCTGTCTCTGCCTCTGTCTCTGTCTCTGTCTCTGTCTTTGTATCCGTCTTTGTCTCCGCCTTTGTCTCCGTCTTTGTCTCCGTCGTCGTCTTCCTCTTCGTTTCCGTCTTTGCCTCCGTCTTTGTCACCGTCTTTGTCTCCGTATTTGTCTCCGTCTGTGTCTCCATATTTGTCTCCGTCTTTGTCTCCGTCTTTGCCTCCGTCTTTGTCTCGGTATTTGTCTCCGTCTGTGTCTGCATCTTTGTCTCCGCCTTTGTCTCCGCCTTTGTCTCCGTCGTCGTCTTCCTCTTCGTATCCGTCTTTGTCTCCGTCCACGTCTCCTGCCCCTCTGTCTCAGTCTCTGCCCCAGTCTCTGTCTCTGTTTCTGTCTCTGTCACCGTCTCTGTCTCTGTCTCTGCCTCTGTCTCTGTCTGTGGCTCTGTCTTTGTCTCATGCGCCTCTGCCTTTGTCTCTGTCTGTGTCTCTGTCTGTGCCTCTGTCTCTGTCTCTGTTTCTGTCTCTGTCGCTGCCTCTGTCTCTGTCTCTGTCTATGTCCCTGTCTGCGTCTCCGCCTCCGCCGCTGTCTCTGTCTCTGTCTCTGTGTCCATCTCTGTCTCTGTCTCAGTCTCTGTCTCTGTCTGTGTCTCTGCCTCTTTCTCCGTCTCTGCCGCTGTCTGTGTCTCTGTCGCTGTCTCTGTCGCTGTCGCTGCCCCTGTCTCTGTCTCTGTCTCTCTCTCTTTTCCAGTCTCTGTCTCTGTCTCGGTCCCTGTCTCCGTCTTTGTGGCCGTCTTTGTATCCGTCTTTGTCTCCGTCTTCGTCTTCCTCTTTGTTTCCGTCTTTGTCTCTGTCTCTGTCTCTGTCTCTGTCTCTGCCTCTGTCTCTGTCTCTGTCTCTGTCTCTGTCTCTGTCTCTGTCTCCGTGTCTGTCTCCGTCTCTGTCTCTGCCTCTGTCTCTGTCTCTGTCTCTGTCTTTGTATCCGTCTTTGTCTCCGCCTTTGTCTGAGTCTTTGTCTCCGTCGTCATCTTCCTCTTCGTTTCCGTCTTTGCCTCCGTCTTTGTCACCGTCTTTGTCTCCGTATTTGTCTCCGTCTGTGTCTCCATATTTGTCTCCGTCTTTGTCTCCGTCTTTGCCTCCGTCTTTGTCTCGGTATTTGTCTCCGTCTGTGTCTGCATCTTTGTCTCCGCCTTTGTCTCCGTCGTCGTCTTCCTCTTCGTATCCGTCTTTGTCTCCGTCCACGTCTCCTGCCCCTCTGTCTCAGTCTCTGCCCCAGTCTCTGTCTCTGTTTCTGTCTCTGTCACTGTCTCTGTCTCTGTCTCTGCCTCTGTCTCTGTCTGTGGCTCTGTCTTTGTCTCATGCGCCTCTGCCTTTGTCTCTGTCTGTGTCTCTGTCTGTGCCTCTGTCTCTGTCTCTGTTTCTGTCTCTGTCGCTGCCTCTGTCTCTGTCTCTGTCTATGTCCCTGTCTGCGTCTCCGCCTCCGCCGCTGTCTCTGTCTCTGTCTCTGTGTCCATCTCTGTCTCTGTCTCAGTCTCTGTCTCTGTCTCTGTCTCTGTCTGTGTCTCTGCCTCTTTCTCCGTCTCTGCCGCTGTCTGTGTCTCTGTCGCTGTCTCTGTCGCTGTCGCTGCCCCTGTCTCTGTCTCTGTCTCTCTCTCTTTTCCAGTCTCTGTCTCTGTCGCGGTCCCTGTCTCCGTCTTTGTGGCCGTCTTTGTATCCGTCTTTGTCTCCGTCTTCGTCTTCCTCTTTGTTTCCGTCTTTGTCTCTGTCTCTGTCTCTGTCTCTGTCTCTGTCTCTGTCTCTGTCTCTGTCGCTGTCTCTGTCTCTGTCTCTATCTCCGTCTCTGTTTCTGCCTCTGTATCTGTCTCTGTCTCTGTCTTTGTATACGTCTTTGTCTCCGCCTTTGTCTCCGTCTTTGTCTTCGTCGTCGTCTTCCTCTTCGTCTCCGTCTTTGCCTCCGTCCTTGTCACCGTCTTTGTCTCCGTATTTGTCTCCGTCTGTGTCTCCATATTTGTCTCCGTCTTTGTCTCCGTCCACGTCTCCTGCCCCTCTGTCTCTGTCTCTGTCTCAGTCTCTGACTCTGTCTCTGTCTCAGTCTCTGACTCTGTCTCAGTCTCTGACTCTGTCTCTGTCTCTGTCTCTGTCTCTGTCTCTGTCTCTGTCTCTGTCTCTGCCTCTGTCTCAGTCTCTGTCTCTGTCTCTGTCTCTGTCTCTGTCTCTGTCTCCGTCTCCGTCTCTGTCTCTGCCTCTGTCTCTGTCTCTGTCTCTGTCTCTGTCTCTGTCTCTGTCTCTGTCTCTGTCTCTGTCTCTGTCTCTGTCTCCGTCTCTGTCTCTGTCTCTGTCTCTGTCTCTGTGTCTGTCTCTGTCTCTGTCTCTGTCTCTGTCTCTGTCTCTGTCTCTGTCTCTGTCTCTGTCTCTGTCTGTGTCTCTGTCGCTGTCTCTGTCTCTGTCTCTGTCTATGTCCCTGTCTGCGTCTCCGTCTCCGCCGCTGTCTCTGTCTCTGTCTCTGTGTCCATCTCTGTCTCTGTCTCAGTCTCTGTCTCTGTCTCTGTCTCTGTCTGTGTCTCTGCCTCTGTCTCCGTCTCTGCCGCTGTCTGTGTCTCTGTCGCTGTCTCTGTCTCTGTCGCTGCCTCTGTCTCTGTCTCTGTCTCTCTCTCTTTTCCAGTCTCTGTCTCTGTCTCGGTCCCTGTCTCCGTCTTTGTGGCCGTCTTTGTATCCGTCTTTGTCTCCGTCTTCGTCTTCCTCTTTGTTTCCGTCTTTGTCTCTGTCTCTGTCTCTGTCTCTGTCTCTGTCTCTGTCGCTGTCTCTGTCTCTGTCTCTGTCTCTGTCTCCGCCTCTGTCTCTGCCTCTGTCTCTGTCTCTGTCTCTGTCTTTGTATCCGTCTTTGTCTCCGCCTTTGTCTCCGTCTTTGTCTTCGTCGTCGTCTTCCTCTTCGTCTCCGTCTTTGCCTCCGTCCTTGTCACCGTCTTTGTCTCCGTATTTGTCTCCGTCTGTGTCTCCATATTTGTCTCCGTCTTTGTCACCGTCTTTGTCTCCGTCTTTGTCTCCGTCCACGTCTCCTGCCCCTCTGTCTCTGTCTCTGTCTCTGCCTCTGTCTCTGTCCTTGTCTCTATCTTTGTCTCCGTCTTTGTCTCCGTCTTTGTCACCGTCTTTGTCTCCGTCTTTGTCTCCGTCTTTGTCTCCGCCTTTTTCACCGTCTTTGTCTCCGTCTTTGTCTCCGTCCACGTCTCCTGCCCCTCTGTCTCTGTCTCTGTCTCAGTCTCTGTCTCTGTCTCTGTCTCTGTCTCTGTCTCTGTCTCTGTCTCTGTCTCTGTCGCTGTCTCTGTCTCTGTCTCTGTCTCTGTCTCTGTCTCTGTCTCCGTCTCTGTCTCTGCCTCTCTCTCTGTCTCTGTCTCTGTCTTTGTATCCGTCTTTGTCTCCGCCTTTGTCTCCGTCTTTGTCTCCGTCGTCGTCTTCCTCTTCGTCTCCGTCTTTGCCTCCGTCCTTGTCACCGTCTTTGTCTCCGTATTTGTCTCCGTCTGTGTCTCCATATTTGTCTCCGTCTTTGTCACCGTCTTTGTCTCCGTCTTTGTCTCCGTCCACGTCTCCTGCCCCTCTGTCTCTGTCTCTGTCTCAGTCTCTGTCTCTGTCTCTGTCTCTGTCTCTGTCTCTGTCTCTGTCTCTGTCTCTGTCTCTGTCTCTGTCTCTGTCTCTGTCTCTGTCTCTGTCTCGGTCTCTGTCTCTGCCACTGTCTCTGTCTCTGTCTCTGTCTCTGCCTCTGTCTCTGTCTGTGGCTCTGTCTTTGTCTCATGCGCCTCTGTCTTTGTCTCTGTCTGTGTCTCTGTCTGTGCCTCTGTCTCTGTCTCTGTTTCCGTCTCTGTCGCTGCCCCTGTCTCTGTCTCTATCTCTGTCTCTTTTCCTGTCTCTGTCTCTGTCTCTGTCTCTGTCCTTTTCTCTGTCTCTGCCTCTGTTCCCTTCTCTGTCTCCGCCTCTGCCTCTGTCTCCGTCTTCGTCTCCATCTTTGTCTGCGTCTTTGTCTCCGTCTTTGTCACCGTCTTTGTCTCCGTCGTCGTCTTCCTCTTCGTCTCCGTCTTTGTCTCCGTCTTTGTCACCATCGTTTTCTCCGTCTTTGTCTCCGTCTTTGTCTACGTCTTTGTCTACGTCTTTGTCTACGTCTTTGTCTCCGTCTTTGTCTCCGTCTATGTCTCTGTCACTGTCTCTGTCTCTGTCTCTGTTTCTGTCTCTGTCACTGTCTCTGTCTCTGTCTCTGTTTCTGTCTCTGTCTCTGTCTCTGTCCCTGTCCCTGTCTCTGTATCTGTCTCTGTCACTGTCTCTGTCTCTGTCTCTGTCTCTGTCTCTGTCTGTGTCTCTGTCTCTGTCGCTGCCTCTGTCTCTGTCTCTGTCTCTTTTCCTGTCTCTGTCTCTGTCTCTGTCTCTGTCACTTTCTCTGTCTCTGTCTCTGTTCCCTTCTCTGTCTCCGCCTCTGCCTCTGTCTCCCTCTTCGTCTCCGTCTTTGTCTCCGTCTTCGTCTCCGTCTTTGTCTCCGTCTTTGTCACCGTCTTTGTCTCCGTCTTTGTCTCCGTCCACGTCTCCTGCCCCTCTGTCTCTGTCTCCGTCTCAGTCTCTGTCTTTGTCGCTGTCTCTGTCTCTGTCTCTGCCTCTGTCTCTGCCGCTGTCTCTGCCTCTGTCTCTGTCTCTGTCTCTGTCTCTGTTTCTGTCTCTGTCTCTGTTTCTGTCTCTGTCGCTGCCTCTGTCTCTGTCTCTGTCTCTGTCTCTGCCTCCGTCTCTGTCTCTGTCCCTCTCCCTGTCCCTGTCTCTGTCTCTGTCTCTGTCCCTGTCTCTGTCTCTGCCTCTGTCTCTGTCCCTGTCTCTGTCTCCGTCTCTGTCTCCGTCTCCGTCTCTGTCTCTGTCTCTGTCTCCGTCTTTGTACCTGTCTGTGTCTCCATCTTTGTCTCCGCCTTTGTCTCCGTCTTTGTCTTCGTATTTGTCTCCGTCTGTGTCTCCATCTTCGTCTCCGCCTTTGTCTCCGTCTTTGTCTCCGTCGTCGTCTTCCTCTTCGTCTCCGTCTTTGCCTCCGTCTTTGTCACCGTCTTTGTCTCCGCATTTGTCTCCGTCTGTGTCTCCATATTTGTCTCCGTCTTTGTCTCCGTCTTTGCCTCCGTCTTTGTCTCCGTATTTGTCGCCGTCTGTGTCTCCATCTTTGTCTCCGCCTTTGTCTCCGTCCTTGTCTCCGTCGTCGTCTTCCTCTTCGTCTAAGTCTTTGTCTCCGTCTTTGTCACCGTCTTTGTCTCCGACTTTGTCTCCGTCCTCGTCTCCTGCCCCTCTGTCTCTGTCTCTGCCTCTGTCTCTGTCTCTGTCTCTGTCTCTGTCTCTGTCTCTGTCTCTGTCTCTGTCTCTGTCTCTGTCTCTGTCTTTGTATCCGTCTTTGTCTCCGCCTTTGTCTCCGTCTTTGTGTCCGTGGTCGTCTTCCTCTTCGTTTCCGTCTTTGCCTCCTTCTTTGTCACCGTCTTTGTCTCCGTATTTGTCACCGTCTTTGTCTCCGCCGTCGTCTTCCTCTTTGTCTCCGTCGTTGTGTCCGTCTTTGTCCCCGTCTTTGTCTCCGTGTTTGTCTCCGCCTTTGTCTACGTCTTTGTGTCCGTCTTTGTCTCCGTTCATGTCTCCTGCCCCCCTGTCTCGGCCTTTGTCTCATGCGCCTCTGTCTCTGTCTCTGTCTGTGTCTATGTCTCTGTCTCTGCCTCTGCATCGGTCTCTGTCCCTGTCCCTGTCTCTGTCTCTGTCTCTGTCTCTGTCCCTGTCTCTGTCTCTGTCTCTGCCTCTGTCTCTGTCCCCGTCTTTGTCTCCGTCTCTGTCCCTGTCTCTGTCTCTGTCTCTGTCTCTGGCTCTGTCTCTGTCTTTGTCTCCATCTTTGTCTCCGTCTTTGTCTCCGTATTTGTCTCATTACTTGTCTCCGTCTGTGTCGCCACCTTTGCCTCCGCCTTTGTCTCCGTCTTTGTCTCCGTCGCCGTCTTCCTCTTCGTGTCCGTCTTTGTCTCCGTCTATGTCACCGTCTTTGTCTCCGTCCGTGTCTCCTGCCCCTCTGTTTCTGTCGCTCTCTCTGTCTCTGTCTGTGTCTCTGTCTCCGTCTCTATCTCTGTCTCTGTCCCTGTCTCTGTCTCTGTCTCTGTCTCTGTCTCTGTCCCTGTCTCTGCCTCTGTATCCGCCGCTGTCTCTGTCTCTGTGTCCATCTCTGTCTCTGTCTCAGTCTCTGTCTCTGTCTCTGTCTCTGTCTCTGTCTGTGTCTCTGCCTCTGTCTCCGTCTCTGCCGCTGTCTGTGTCTCTGTCTCCGTCTCCATCTCTGTCTCTGTCCCTGTCTCTGTCTCTGTCTCTGTCTCTGTCTCTGTCTCTGTCCTGTCTCTGTCTCTGTCTCTGCCTCTGTCTCTGTCTCTGTCTCTGTCTCTGTCTCTGTCTCTGTCTCTGTCTCTGACCCTGTCTCTGTCTCTGTCTCTGTCTGTGTCTGTGTCTCTGTCTCTGTCTCTGTATCGGACTCTGTCTCCGTCTCTGTCTTCATCTTTGTCTCCGTCTTTGTCTCTGTCTTTGTCTCCGTATTTGTCTCCGTCTGTGTCTCCATCTTTGTCTCCGTCTTTGTCTCCGTCTTTGCCTCCCTCTTTGTCCCCGTATTTGTCTCCGTCTGTGTCGCCATCTTTTTCTCCGCCTTTGTCTCCGTCTTTGTCTCCGTCGCCGTCTTCCTCTTCGTGTCCGTCTTTGTCTCCGTCTTTGTCACCGTCTTTGTCTCCGTCTTTGTCTCCGTCCGTGTCTCCTGCCCCTCTGTTTCTGTCGCTCTCTCTGTCTCTGTCTGTGTCTCTGTCTCCGTCTCTGTCTCTGTCTCTGTCCCTGTCTCTGTCTCTGTCTCTGTCTCTGTCTCTGTCTCTGTCTCTGTCCCTGTCTCTGTCTCCGTATCCGCCGCTGCCTCTGTCTCTGTCTCTGTCTTTGTATCCGTCTTTGTCTCCGTCTTTGTCACCGTCTTTGTCTCCGCCGTCGTCTTCCTCTTCGTCTCCGTCTTTGTCTCCGTCTTTGTCACCGTCTTTGTCTCCGTGTTTGTCTCCGCCTTTGTCTACGTCTTTGTCTCCGTCTTTGTCTCCATATTTGTCTCCGTCTTTGTCACCGTCTTTGTCTCCGTCTTTGTCTCCGTCCGTGTCTCCTGCCCCTCTGTTTCTGTCGCTCTCTCTGTCTCTGTCTGTGTCTCTGTCTCCGTCTCTGTCTCTGTCTCTGTCCCTGTCTCTGTCTCTGTCTCTGTCTCTGTCTCTGTCTCTGTCTCTGTCGCTGTCTCTGTCTCTGTCTCTGTCTCTGTCTCTGTCTCCGTCTCTGTCTCTGCCTCTCTCTCTGTCTCTGTCTCTGTCTTTGTATCCGTCTTTGTCTCCGCCTTTGTCTCCGTCCTTGTCTCCGTCGTCGTCTTCCTCTTCGTCTCCGTCTTTGCCTCCGTCCTTGTCACCGTCTTTGTCTCCGTATTTGTCTCCGTCTGTGTCTCCATATTTGTCTCCGTCTTTGTCACCGTCTTTGTCTCCGTCTTTGTCTCCGTCCACGTCTCCTGCCCCTCTGTCTCTGTCTCTGTCTCAGTCTCTGTCTCTGTCTCTGTCTCTGTCTCTGTCTCTGTCTCTGTCTCTGTCTCTGTCTCTGTCTCTGTCTCTGTCTCGGTCTCTGTCTCTGCCTCTGTCTCTGTTTCTGTCTCTGTCTCTGCCTCTGTCTCTGTCTGTGGCTCTGTCTTTGTCTCATGCGCCTCTGTCTTTGTCTCTGTCTGTGTCTCTGTCTGTGCCTCTGTCTCTGTCTCTGTTTCTGTCTCTGTCGCTGCCCCTGTCTCTGTCTCTGTCTCTGTCCTTTTCTCTGTCTCTGTCTCTGTTCCCTTCTCTGTCTCCGCCTCTGCCTCTGTCTCCGTCTTTGTCTCCATCTTTGTCTGCGTCTTTGTCTCCGTCTTTGTCACCGTCTTTGTCTCCGTCGTCGTCTTCCTCTTCGTCTCCGTCTTTGTCTCCGTCTTTGTCACCATCGTTTTCTCCGTCTTTGTCTCCGTCTTTGTCTACGTCTTTGTCTACGTCTTTGTCTCCGTCTTTGTCTCCGTCTATGTCTCTGTCACTGTCTCTGTCTCTGTCTCTGTTTCTGTCTCTGTCTCTGTCTCTGTCCCTGTCCCTGTCTCTGTATCTGTCTCTGTCACTGTCTCTGTCTCTGTCTCTGTCTCTGTCTCTGTCTGTGTCTCTGTCTCTGTCGCTGTCTCTGTCTCTGTCTCTGTCTCTTTTCCTGTCTCTGTCTCTGTCTCTGTCTCTGTCACTTTCTCTGTCTCTGTCTCTGTTCCCTTCTCTGTCTCCGCCTCTGCCTCTGTCTCCGTCTTCGTCTCCGTCTTTGTCTCCGTCTTTGTCACCGTCTTTGTCTCCGTCTTTGTCTCCGTCCACGTCTCCTGCCCCTCTGTCTCTGTCTCCGTCTCAGTCTCTGTCTTTGTCGCTGTCTCTGTCTCTGTCTCTGTCTCTGTTTCTGTCTCTGCCTCTGTCTCTGTCTCTGTCTCTGTCTCTGTCTCTGTCTCTGTCTCCGTCTCTGTCTCTGTCTCTGTTTCTGTCTCTGTCACTGTCTCTGTCTCTGTCTCTGCCTCTGTCTCTGTCTGTGGCTCTGTCTTTGTCTCATGCGCCTCTGTCTTTGTCTCTGTCTGTGTCTCTGTCGGTGCCTCTGTCTCTGTCTCTGTTTCTGTCTCTGTCGCTGCCTCTGTCTCTGTCTCTGTCTCTGTCTCTGTCTCTGTCTCCGTGTCTGTCTCCGTCTCTGTCTCTGCCTCTGTCTCTGTCTCTGTCTCTGTCTTTGTATCCGTCTTTGTCTCCGCCTTTGTCTCCGTCTTTGTCTCCGTCGTCGTCTTCCTCTTCGTTTCCGTCTTTGCCTCCTTCTTTGTCACCGTCTTTGTCTCCGTATTTGTCTCCGTCTGTGTCTCCATATTTGTCTCCGTCTTTGTCTCCGTCTTTGCCTCCGTCTTTGTCTCGGTATTTGTCTCCGACTGTGTCTGCATCTTTGTCTCCGCCTTTGTCTCCGTCTTTGTCTCCGTCGTCGTCTTCCTCTTCGTATCCGTCTTTGTCTCCGTCCACGTCTCCTGCCCCTCTGTCTCAGTCTCTGTCCCAGTCTCTGTCTCTGTCTCTGACTCTGTCTCTGTCTCTGTCTCTGTCTCTGTCTCTGTCTCTGTCTCTGTCCCTGTCTCTGTCTCTGTCTCTGTCTCTGTCTCTGCCTGTGTCTCTGTCTCTGTCTCTGTCTCTGTCTCTGTCTCTGTTTCTGTCTCTGTCGCTGCCTCTGTCTCTGTCTCTGTCTCTTTTCCTATCTCTGTCTCTGTCTCTGTCTCTGTCACTTTCTCTGTCTCTGTCTCTGTCACTTTCTCTGTCTCTGTCTTTGTTCCCTTCTCTGTCTCCGCCTCTGCCTCTGTCTCCGTCTTCGTCTCCGTCTTTGTCTCCGTCTTTGTCACCGTCTTTGTCTCCGTCTTTGTCTCCGTCCACGTCTCTTGCCCCTCTGTCTCTGTCTCTGTCTCTGTCTCAGTCTCTGTCTTTGTCGCTGTCTCTGTCTCTGTCTCTGCCTCTGTCTCTGCCGCTGTCTCTGTCTCTGTCTCTGTCTCTGTCTCTGTTTCTGTCTCTGTCTCTGTTTCTGTCTCTGTCGCTGCCTCTGTCTCTGTCTCTGTCTCTGTCTCTGCCTCCGTCTCTGTCTCTGTCTCTCTCCCTGTCCCTGTCTCTGTCTCTGTCTCTGTCCCTGTCTCTGTCTCTGCCTCTGTCTCTGTCCCTGTCTCTGTCTCCGTCTCCGTCTCCGTCTCCGTCTCTGTCTCTGTCTCTGTCTCCGTCTTTGTACCTGTCTGTGTCTCCATCTTTGTCTCCGCCTTTGTCTCCGTCTTTGTCTCCGTATTTGTCTCCGTCTGTGTCTCCATCTTCGTCTCCGCCTTTGTCTCCGTCTTTGTCTCCGTCGTCGTCTTCCTCTTCGTCTCCGTCTTTGCCTCCGTCTTTGTCACCGTCTTTGTCTCCGCATTTGTCTCCGTCTGTGTCTCCATATTTGTCTCCGTCTTTGTCTCCGTCTTTGCCTCCGTCTTTGTCTCCGTATTTGTCGCCGTCTGTGTCTCCATCTTTGTCTCCGCCTTTGTATCCGTCCTTGTCTCCGTCGTCGTCTTCCTCTTCGTCTGCGTCTTTGTCTCCGTCTTTGTCACCGTCTTTGTCTCCGTCTTTGTCTCCGTCCACGTCTCCTGCCCCTCTGTCTCTGTCTCTGTCTTTGTCTCTGTCTCTGTCTCTGCCTCTGTCTCTGTCTCTGTCTCTGTCTCTGTCTCTGTCTCTGTCTCTGTCTCTGCCTCTGTCTCTATCTCTGTCTTTGTATCCGTCTTTGTCTCCGCCTTTGTCTCCGTCTTTGTCTCCGTCGTCGTCTTCCTCTTCGTTTCCGTCTTTGCCTCCGTCTTTGTCTCCGTCTTTTTCTCCGCCTTTGTCTCCGTCTTTGTCTCCGTCGCCGTCTTCCTCTTCGTGTCCGTCTTTGTCTCCGTCTTTGTCACCGTCTTTGTCTCCGTCTTTGTCTCCGTCCGTGTCTCCTGCCCCTCTGTTTCTGTCGCTCTCTCTGTCTCTGTCTGTGTCTCTGTCTCCGTCTCTGTCTCTGTCTCTGTCTCTGTCCCTGTCTCTGTCTCTGTCTCTGTCTCTGCCTCTGTCTCTGTCTCTGTCTCTGTCTTTGTATCCGTCTTTGTCACCGTCTTTGTCTCCGCCGTCGTCTTCCTCTTTGTCTCCGTCGTTGTGTCCGTCTTTGTCCCCGTCTTTGTCTCCGTGTTTGTCTCCGCCTTTGTCTACGTCTTTGTGTCCGTCTTTGTCTCCGTTCATGTCTCCTGCCCCCCTGTCTCGGCCTTTGTCTCATGCGCCTCTGTCTCTGTCTCTGTCTGTGTCTATGTCTCTGTCTCTGCCTCTGCATCGGTCTCTGTCCCTGTCCCTGTCTCTGTCTCTGTCTCTGTCTCTGTCCCTGTCTCTGTCTCTGTCTCTGCCTCTGTCTCTGTCCCCGTCTTTGTCTCCGTCTCTGTCCCTGTCTCTGTCTCTGTCTCTGTCTCTGGCTCTGTCTCTGTCTTTGTCTCCATCTTTGTCTCCGTCTTTGTCTCCGTATTTGTCTCATTACTTGTCTCCGTCTGTGTCGCCACCTTTGCCTCCGCCTTTGTCTCCGTCTTTGTCTCCGTCGCCGTCTTCCTCTTCGTGTCCGTCTTTGTCTCCGTCTATGTCACCGTCTTTGTCTCCGTCCGTGTCTCCTGCCCCTCTGTTTCTGTCGCTCTCTCTGTCTCTGTCTGTGTCTCTGTCTCCGTCTCTATCTCTGTCTCTGTCCCTGTCTCTGTCTCTGTCTCTGTCTCTGTCTCTGTCCTGTCTCTGTCTCTGTCTCTGCCTCTGTCTCTGTCTCTGTCTCTGTCTCTGTCTCTGTCTCTGTCTCTGTCTCTGACCCTGTCTCTGTCTCTGTCTCTGTCTTTGTCTGTGTCTCTGTCTCTGTCTCTGTATCGGACTCTGTCTCCGTCTCTGTCTTCATCTTTGTCTCCGTCTTTGTCTCTGTCTTTGTCTCCGTATTTGTCTCCGTCTTTGCCTCCCTCTTTGTCCCCGTATTTGTCTCCGTCTGTGTCGCCATCTTTTTCTCCGCCTTTGTCTCCGTCTTTGTCTCCGTCGCCGTCTTCCTCTTCGTGTCCGTCTTTGTCTCCGTCTTTGTCACCGTCTTTGTCTCCGTCTTTGTCTCCGTCCGTGTCTCCTGCCCCTCTGTTTCTGTCGCTCTCTCTGTCTCTGTCTGTGTCTCTGTCTCCGTCTCTGTCTCTGTCTCTGTCCCTGTCTCTGTCTCTGTCTCTGTCTCTGTCTCTGTCTCTGTCTCTGTCCCTGTCTCTGTCTCCGTATCCGCCGCTGCCTCTGTCTCTGTCTCTGTCTTTGTATCCGTCTTTGTCTCCGTCTTTGTCACCGTCTTTGTCTCCGCCGTCGTCTTCCTCTTCGTCTCCGTCTTTGTCTCCGTCTTTGTCACCGTCTTTGTCTCCGTGTTTGTCTCCGCCTTTGTCTACGTCTTTGTCTCCGTCTTTGTCTCCGTCTGTGCCTCCCTCTTTGTCTCCGTATTTGTCTCTGTCTGTGTCGCCATCTTTGCCTCCGCCTTTGTCTCCGTCTTTGTCTCCGTCGCCGTCTTCCACTTCGTGTCCGCCTTTGTCTCCGTCTTTGTCACCGTCTTTGTCTCCGTCTTTGTCTCCGTCCGTGTCTCCTGCCCCTCTGTTTCTGTCGCTCTCTCTGTCTGTGTCTGTGTCTCTGTCTCCGTCTCTGTCTCTGTCTCTGTCCCTGTCTCTGTCTCTGTCTCTGTCTCTGTCTCTGTCTCTGTCTCTGTCGCTGTCTCTGTCTCTGTCTCTGTCTCTGTCTCTGTCTCCGTCTCTGTCTCTGCCTCTCTCTCTGTCTCTGTCTCTGTCTTTGTATCCGTCTTTGTCTCCGCCTTTGTCTCCGTCCTTGTCTCCGTCGTCGTCTTCCTCTTCGTCTCCGTCTTTGCCTCCGTCCTTGTCACCGTCTTTGTCTCCGTATTTGTCTCCGTCTGTGTCTCCATATTTGTCTCCGTCTTTGTCACCGTCTTTGTCTCCGTCTTTGTCTCCGTCCACGTCTCCTGCCCCTCTGTCTCTGTCTCTGTCTCAGTCTCTGTCTCTGTCTCTGTCTCTGTCTCTGTCTCTGTCTCTGTCTCTGTCTCTGTCTCTGTCTCTGTCTCTGTCTCTGTCTCGGTCTCTGTCTCTGCCTCTGTCTCTGTTTCTGTCTCTGTCTCTGCCTCTGTCTCTGTCTGTGGCTCTGTCTTTGTCTCATGCGCCTCTGTCTTTGTCTCTGTCTGTGTCTCTGTCTGTGCCTCTGTCTCTGTCTCTGTTTCTGTCTCTGTCGCTGCCCCTGTCTCTGTCTCTGTCTCTGTCCTTTTCTCTGTCTCTGTCTCTGTTCCCTTCTCTGTCTCCGCCTCTGCCTCTGTCTCCGTCTTTGTCTCCATCTTTGTCTGCGTCTTTGTCTCCGTCTTTGTCACCGTCTTTGTCTCCGTCGTCGTCTTCCTCTTCGTCTCCGTCTTTGTCTCCGTCTTTGTCACCATCGTTTTCTCCGTCTTTGTCTCCGTCTTTGTCTACGTCTTTGTCTACGTCTTTGTCTCCGTCTTTGTCTCCGTCTATGTCTCTGTCACTGTCTCTGTCTCTGTCTCTGTTTCTGTCTCTGTCTCTGTCTCTGTCCCTGTCCCTGTCTCTGTATCTGTCTCTGTCACTGTCTCTGTCTCTGTCTCTGTCTCTGTCTCTGTCTGTGTCTCTGTCTCTGTCGCTGTCTCTGTCTCTGTCTCTGTCTCTTTTCCTGTCTCTGTCTCTGTCTCTGTCTCTGTCACTTTCTCTGTCTCTGTCTCTGTTCCCTTCTCTGTCTCCGCCTCTGCCTCTGTCTCCGTATTCGTCTCCGTCTTTGTCTCCGTCTTTGTCACCGTCTTTGTCTCCGTCTTTGTCTCCGTCCACGTCTCCTGCCCCTCTGTCTCTGTCTCCGTCTCAGTCTCTGTCTTTGTCGCTGTCTCTGTCTCTGTCTCTGTCTCTGTTTCTGTCTCTGCCTCTGTCTCTGTCTCTGTCTCTGTCTCTGTCTCTGTCTCCGTCTCTGTCTCTGTCTCTGTTTCTGTCTCTGTCACTGTCTCTGTCTCTGTCTCTGCCTCTGTCTCTGTCTGTGGCTCTGTCTTTGTCTCATGCGCCTCTGTCTTTGTCTCTGTCTGTGTCTCTGTCGGTGCCTCTGTCTCTGTCTCTGTTTCTGTCTCTGTCGCTGCCTCTGTCTCTGTCTCTGTCTCTGTCTCTGTCTCTGTCTCCGTGTCTGTCTCCGTCTCTGTCTCTGCCTCTGTCTCTGTCTCTGTCTCTGTCTTTGTATCCGTCTTTGTCTCCGCCTTTGTCTCCGTCTTTGTCTCCGTCGTCGTCTTCCTCTTCGTTTCCGTCTTTGCCTCCTTCTTTGTCACCGTCTTTGTCTCCGTATTTGTCTCCGTCTGTGTCTCCATATTTGTCTCCGTCTTTGTCTCCGTCTTTGCCTCCGTCTTTGTCTCGGTATTTGTCTCCGACTGTGTCTGCATCTTTGTCTCCGCCTTTGTCTCCGTCTTTGTCTCCGTCGTCGTCTTCCTCTTCGTATCCGTCTTTGTCTCCGTCCACGTCTCCTGCCCCTCTGTCTCAGTCTCTGTCCCAGTCTCTGTCTCTGTCTCTGACTCTGTCTCTGTCTCTGTCTCTGTCTCTGTCTCTGTCTCTGTCTCTGTCTCTGTCTCTGTCTCTGTCTCTGTCTCTGCCTGTGCCTCTGTCTCTGTCTCTGTCTCTGTCTCTGTCTCTGTTTCTGTCTCTGTCGCTGCCTCTGTCTCTGTCTCTGTCTCTTTTCCTATCTCTGTCTCTGTCTCTGTCTCTGTCACTTTCTCTGTCTCTGTCTCTGTCACTTTCTCTGTCTCTGTCTTTGTTCCCTTCTCTGTCTCCGCCTCTGCCTCTGTCTCCGTCTTCGTCTCCGTCTTTGTCTCCGTCTTTGTCACCGTCTTTGTCTCCGTCTTTGTCTCCGTCCACGTCTCTTGCCCCTCTGTCTCTGTCTCTGTCTCTGTCTCAGTCTCTCTCTTTGTCGCTGTCTCTGTCTCTGTCTCTGCCTCTGTCTCTGCCGCTGTCTCTGTCTCTGTCTCTGTCTCTGTCTCTGTCTCTGTTTCTGTCTCTGTCTCTGTTTCTGTCTCTGTCGCTGCCTCTGTCTCTGTCTCTGTCTCTGTCTCTGCCTCCGTCTCTGTCTCTGTCTCTCTCCCTGTCCCTGTCTCTGTCTCTGTCTCTGTCCCTGTCTCTGTCTCTGCCTCTGTCTCTGTCCCTGTCTCTGTCTCCGTCTCCGTCTCCGTCTCCGTCTCTGTCTCTGTCTCTGTCTCCGTCTTTGTACCTGTCTGTGTCTCCATCTTTGTCTCCGCCTTTGTCTCCGCCTTTGTCTCCGTCTTTGTCTCCGTCGTCGTCTTCCTCTTCGTCTCCGTCTTTGCCTCCGTCTTTGTCACCGTCTTTGTCTCCGCATTTGTCTCCGTCTGTGTCTCCATATTTGTCTCCGTCTTTGTCTCCGTCTTTGCCTCCGTCTTTGTCTCCGTATTTGTCGCCGTCTGTGTCTCCATCTTTGTCTCCGCCTTTGTATCCGTCCTTGTCTCCGTCGTCGTCTTCCTCTTCGTCTGCGTCTTTGTCTCCGTCTTTGTCACCGTCTTTGTCTCCGTCTTTGTCTCCGTCCACGTCTCCTGCCCCTCTGTCTCTGTCTCTGTCTTTGTCTCTGTCTCTGTCTCTGCCTCTGTCTCTGTCTCTGTCTCTGTCTCTGTCTCTGTCTCTGTCTCTGTCTCTGCCTCTGTCTCTATCTCTGTCTTTGTATCCGTCTTTGTCTCCGCCTTTGTCTCCGTCTTTGTCTCCGTCGTCGTCTTCCTCTTCGTTTCCGTCTTTGCCTCCGTCTTTGTCTCCGTCTTTTTCTCCGCCTTTGTCTCCGTCTTTGTCTCCGTCGCCGTCTTCCTCTTCGTGTCCGTCTTTGTCTCCGTCTTTGTCACCGTCTTTGTCTCCGTCTTTGTCTCCGTCCGTGTCTCCTGCCCCTCTGTTTCTGTCGCTCTCTCTGTCTCTGTCTGTGTCTCTGTCTCCGTCTCTGTCTCTGTCTCTGTCCCTGTCTCTGTCTCTGTCTCTGTCTCTGTATCTGTCTCTGTCCCTGTCTCTGTCTCCGTATCCGCCGCTGCCTCTGTCTCTGTCTCTGTCTTTGTATCCGTCTTTGTCTCCGTCTTTGTCACCGTCTTTGTCTCCGCCATCGTCTTCCTCTTCGTCTCCGTCTTTGTCTCCGTCTTTGTCACCGTCTTTGTCTCCGTGTGTGTCTCCGCCTTTGTCTACGTCTTTGTCTCCGTCTTTGTCTCCGTCTGTGCCTCCCTCTTTGTCTCCGTATTTGTCTCTGTCTGTGTCGCCATCTTTGCCTCCGCCTTTGTATCCGTCTTTGTCTCCGTCGCCGTCTTCCACTTCGTGTCCGTCTTTGTCTCCGTCTTTGTCACCGTCTTTGTCTCCGTCTTTGTCTCCGTCCGTGTCTCCTGCCCCTCTGTTTCTGTCGCTCTCTCTGTCTCTGTCTGTGTCTCTGTCTCCGTCTCTGTCTCTGTCTCTGTCCCTGTCTCTGTCTCTGTCTCTGTCTCTGTCTCTGTCTCTGTCTCTGTCTCTGTCTCTGTCTCTGTCTCTGTCTGTGTCTCTGCCTCTGTCTCCGTCTCTGCCGCTGTCTGTGCCTCTGTCGTTGTCTCTGTCTATGTCTATGTCTGTGTCTCTGCCTCTGTCTCCGTCTCTGCCGCTGTCTGTGTCTCTGTCTCCGTCTCCATCTCTGTCTCTATCTCTGTCATTGGCTCCATCTCTGTCTCTGTCTCAGTCTCTGTCTCTGTCTCTGTCTCTGTCAGTTTCTCTGTCTCTGCCTCTGTCTCTGTTTCTGTCTCTGTCTCTGTCTCTGTCTCTGTCTCTGTCTCTGTCTCTGTCTCTGTCTCTGCCTCTGTCCTGTCTCTGTCTCTGTCTCTGTCTCTGTCTCCGTCTCCGTCTCTGTCTCTGTCTCTGTCATTGGCTCCATCTCTGTCTCTGTCTCAGTCTCTGTCTCTGCCTCTGTCTCTGTCTCTGTCTTTGTCTCGGTCTCTGTCTCTGCCACTGTCTCTGTCTCTGTCTCTGTCTCTGCCTCTGTCTCTGTCTGTGGCTCTGTCTTTGTCTCATGCGCCTCTGTCTTTGTCTCTGTCTGTGTCTCTGTCTGTGCCTCTGTCTCTGTCTCTGTTTCTGTCTCTGTCGCTGCCCCTGTCACTGTCTCTATCTCTGTCTCTTTTCCTGTCTCTGTCTCTGTCGCTGTCTCTGTCTCTGTCCTTTTCTCTGTCTCTGTCTCTGTTCCCTTCTCTGTCTCCGCCTCTGCCTCTGTCTCCGTCTTTGTCTCCATCTTTTTCTGCGTCTTTGTCTCCGTCTTTGTCACCGTCTTTGTCTCCGTCGTCGTCTTCCTCTTCGTCTCCGTCTTTGTCTCCGTCTTTGTCACCATCGTTTTCTCCGTCTTTGTCTCCGTCTTTGTCTACGTCTTTGTCTACGTCTTTGTCTCCGTCTTTGTCTCCGTCTATGTCTCTGTCACTGTCTCTGTCTCTGTCTCTGTTTCTGTCTCTGTCTCTGTCTCTGTCTCTGTCCCTGTCCCTGTCTCTGTATCTGTCTCTGTCACTGTCTCTGTCTCTGTCTCTGTCTCTCTCTCTGTTTGTGTCTCTGCCTCTGTCGCTGCCTCTGTCTCTGTCTCTGTCTCTTTTCCTGTCTCTGTTTCTGTCTCTGTCTCTGTCACTTTCTCTGTCTCTGTCTCTGTTCCCTTCTCTGTCTCCGCCTCTGCCTCTGTCTCCGTCTTCGTCTCCGTCTTTGTCTCCGTCTTTGTCACCGTCTTTGTCTCCGTCTTTGTCTCCGTCCACGTCTCCTGCCCCTCTGTCTCTGTCTCTGTCTCTGTCTCTGTCTCTGTCTCCGTCTCTGTCTCTGTCTCTGTTTCTGTCTCTGTCACTGTCTCTGTCTCTGTCTCTGCCTCTGTCTCTGTCTGTGGCTCTGTCTTTGTCTCATGCGCCTCTGTCTTTGTCTCTGTCTGTGTCTCTGTCTGTGCCTCTGTCTCTGTCTCTGTTTCTGTCTCTGTCTTTGTCGCTGTCTCTGTCTCTGTTTCTGTCTCTGCCTCTGTCTCTGTCTGTGTCTCTGTCTCCGTCTCTGTCTCTGTCTCTGTCCCTGTCCCTGTCTCTGTCTCTGTCTCTGTCTCTGTCTCTGTCTCTGTCTCTGTCTCTGTCTCTGTCTGTGTCTCTGCCTCTGTCTCCGTCTCTGCCGCTGTCTGTGCCTCTGTCGTTGTCTCTGTCTATGTCTATGTCTGTGTCTCTGCCTCTGTCTCCGTCTCTGCCGCTGTCTGTGTCTCTGTCTCCGTCTCCATCTCTGTCTCTATCTCTGTCATTGGCTCCATCTCTGTCTCTGTCTCAGTCTCTGTCTCTGTCTCTGTCTCTGTCAGTTTCTCTGTCTCTGCCTCTGTCTCTGTTTCTGTCTCTGTCTCTGTCTCTGTCTCTGTCTCTGTCTCTGTCCTGTCTCTGTCTCTGTCTCTGTCTCTGTCTCCGTCTCCGTCTCTGTCTCTGTCTCTGTCATTGGCTCCATCTCTGTCTCTGTCTCAGTCTCTGTCTCTGCCTCTGTCTCTGTCTCTGTCTTTGTCTCGGTCTCTGTCTCTGCCACTGTCTCTGTCTCTGTCTCTGTCTCTGCCTCTGTCTCTGTCTGTGGCTCTGTCTTTGTCTCATGCGCCTCTGTCTTTGTCTCTGTCTGTGTCTCTGTCTGTGCCTCTGTCTCTGTCTCTGTTTCTGTCTCTGTCGCTGCCCCTGTCTCTGTCTCTATCTCTGTCTCTTTTCCTGTCTCTGTCTCTGTCGCTGTCTCTGTCTCTGTCCTTTTCTCTGTCTCTGTCTCTGTTCCCTTCTCTGTCTCCGCCTCTGCCTCTGTCTCCGTCTTTGTCTCCATCTTTTTCTGCGTCTTTGTCTCCGTCTTTGTCACCGTCTTTGTCTCCGTCGTCGTCTTCCTCTTCGTCTCCGTCTTTGTCTCCGTCTTTGTCACCATCGTTTTCTCCGTCTTTGTCTCCGTCTTTGTCTACGTCTTTGTCTACGTCTTTGTCTCCGTCTTTGTCTCCGTCTATGTCTCTGTCACTGTCTCTGTCTCTGTCTCTGTTTCTGTCTCTGTCTCTGTCTCTGTCCCTGTCCCTGTCTCTGCATCTGTCTCTGTCACTGTCTCTGTCTCTGTCTCTGTCTCTCTCTCTGTTTGTGTCTCTGCCTCTGTCGCTGCCTCTGTCTCTGTCTCTGTCTCTTTTCCTGTCTCTGTTTCTGTCTCTGTCTCTGTCACTTTCTCTGTCTCTGTCTCTGTTCCCTTCTCTGTCTCCGCCTCTGCCTCTGTCTCCGTCTTCGTCTCCGTCTTTGTCTCCGTCTTTGTCACCGTCTTTGTCTCCGTCCACGTCTCCTGCCCCTCTGTCTCTGTCTCTGTCTCTGTCTCCGTCTCTGTCTCTGTCTCTGTTTCTGTCTCTGTCACTGTCTCTGTCTCTGTCTCTGCCTCTGTCTCTGTCTGTGGCTCTGTCTTTGTCTCATGCGCCTCTGTCTTTGTCTCTGTCTGTGTCTCTGTCTGTGCCTCTGTCTCTGTCTCTGTTTCTGTCTCTGTCTTTGTCGCTGTCTCTGTCTCTGTTTCTGTCTCTGCCTCTGTCTCTGTCTCTGTCTCTGTCTCTGTCTCAGTCTCTGTCTCCGTCTCTGTCTCTGTCTCTGTCTCTGTCTCTGTCTCTGTCTCTGTCTCTGTCTCTGTCTCCGTCTCCATCTCTGTCTCTGTCTCTGCCATTGGCTCCATCTCTGTCTCTGTCTCAGTCTCTGTCTCTGTCTCTGTCTCTGTCAGTTTCTCTGTCTCTGCCTCTGTCTCTGTTTCTGTCTCTGTCTCTGTCTCTGTCTCTGTCTCTGTCTCTGTCTCTGTCTCTGTCTCTGTCTCTGTCCTGTCTCTGTCTCTGTCTCTGTCTCTGTCTCCGTCTCCGTCTCTGTCTCTGTCATTGGCTCCATCTCTGTCTCTGTCTCAGTCTCTGTCTCTGTCTCTGTCTCTGTCTCTGTCTCTGTCTCTGTCTCTGTCTCTGTATCGGTCTCTGTCTCTGCCACTGTCTCTGTCTCTGTCTCTGTCTCTGCCTCTGTCTCTGTCTGTGGCTCTGTCTTTGTCTCATGCGCCTCTGTCTTTGTCTCTGTCTGTGTCTCTGTCTGTGCCTCTGTCTCTGTCTCTGTTTCTGTCTCTGTCGCTGCCCCTGTCTCTGTCTCCATCTCTGTCTCTTTTCCTGTCTCTGTCTCTGTCGCTGTCTCTGTCTCTGTCCTTTTCTCTGTCTCTGTCTCTGTTCCCTTCTCTGTCTCCGCCTCTGCCTCTGTCTCCGTCTTTGTCTCCATCTTTTTCTGCGTCTTTGTCTCCGTCTTTGTCACCGTCTTTGTCTCCGTCGTCGTCTTCCTCTTCGTCTCCGTCTTTGTCTCCGTCATTGTCACCATCGTTTTCTCCGTCTTTGTCTCCGTCTTTGTCTACGTCTTTGTCTACGTCTTTTTCTCCGTCTTTGTGTCCGTCTATGTCTCTGTCACTGTCTCTGTCTCTGTCTCTGTTTCTGTCTCTGTCTCTGTCTCTGTCCCTGTCCCTGTCTCTGTATCTGTCTCTGTCACTGTCTCTGTCTCTGTCTCTGTCTCTCTCTCTGTTTGTGTCTCTGCCTCTGTCGCTGCCTCTGTCTCTGTCTCTGTCTCTTTTCCTGTCTCTGTTTCTGTCTCTGTCTCTGTCACTTTCTCTGTCTCTGTCTCTGTTCCCTTCTCTGTCTCCGCCTCTGCCTCTGTCTCCGTCTTCGCCTCCGTCTTTGTCTCCGTCTTTGTCACCGTCTTTGTCTCCGTCTTTGTCTCCGTCCACGTCTCCTGCCCCTCTGTCTCTGTCTCTGTCTCAGTCTCTGTCTTTGTCGCTGTCTCTGTCTCTGTCTCTGTCTCTGTTTCTGTCCCTGTCTCTGTCTCTGTCTCTGTCTCTGTCTCTGTCTCCGTCTCTGTCTCTGTCTCTGTTTCTGTCTCTGTCACTGTCTCTGTCTCTGTCTCTGCCTCTGTCTCAGTCTGTGGCTCTGTCTTTGTCTCATGCGCCTCTGTCTTTGTCTCTGTCTGTGTCTCTGTCTGTGCCTCTGTCTCTGTCTCTGTTTCTGTCTCTGTCTTTGTCGCTGTCTCTGTCTCTGTTTCTGTCTCTGCCTCTGTCTCTGTCTCTGTCTCTGTCTCTGTCTCAGTCTCTGTCTCCGTCTCTGTCTCTGTCTCTGTCTCTGTCTCTGTCTCTGTCTCTGTCTCTGTCTCTGTCTCCGTCTCCATCTCTGTCTCTGTCTCTGCCATTGGCTCCATCTCTGTCTCTGTCTCAGTCTCTGTCTCTGTCTCTGTCTCTGTCAGTTTCTCTGTCTCTGCTTCTGTCTCTGTTTCTGTCTCTGTCTCTGTCTCTGTCTCTGTCTCTGTCTCTGTCTCTGTCTCTGTCCTGTCTCTGTCTCTGTCTCTGTCTCTGTCTCCGTCTCCGTCTCTGTCTCTGTCATTGGCTCCATCTCTGTCTCTGTCTCAGTCTCTGTCTCTGTCTCTGTCTCTGTCTCTGTCTCTGTCTCTGTCTCTGTCTCTGTCTCTGTCTCCGTCTCTGTCTCTGTCTCTGTTTCTGTCTCTGTCACTGTCTCTGTCTCTGTCTCTGCCTCTGTCTCTGTCTGTGGCTCTGTCTTTGTCTCATGCGCCTCTGTCTTTGTCTCTGTCTGTGTCTCTGTCTGTGCCTCTGTCTCTGTCTCTGTCTCCGTCTCTGTCTCTGTCTCTGTTTCTGTCTCTGTCACTGTCTCTGTCTCTGTCTCTGCCTCTGTCTCAGTCTGTGGCTCTGTCTTTGTCTCATGCGCCTCTGTCTTTGTCTCTGTCTGTGTCTCTGTCTGTGCCTCTGTCTCTGTCTCTGTTTCTGTCTCTGTCTTTGTCGCTGTCTCTGTCTCTGTTTCTGTCTCTGTCGCTGCCCCTGTCTCTGTCTCTATCTCTGTCTCTGTCGCTGTCTCTGTCTCTGTCCTTTTCTCTGTCTCTGTCTCTGTTCCCTTCTCTGTCTCCGCCTCTGCCTCTGTCTCCGTCTTTGTCTCCATCTTTTTCTGCGTCTTTGTCCCCGTCTATGTCACCGTCTTTGTCTCCGTCGTCGTCTTCCTCTTCGTCTCCGTCTTTGTCTCCGTCATTGTCACCATCGTTTTCTCCGTCTTTGTCTCCGTCTTTGTCTACGTCTTTGTCTACGTCTTTGTCTCCGTCTTTGTCTCCGTCTATGTCTCTGTCACTGTCTCTGTCTCTGTCTCTGTTTCTGTCTCTGTCTCTGTCTCTGTCCCTGTCCCTGTCTCTGTATCTGTCTCTGTCACTGTCTCTGTCTCTGTCTCTGTCTCTGTCTCTCTCTCTGTCTGTGTCTCTGCCACTGTCGCTGCCTCTGTCTCTGTCTCTGTCTCTTTTCCTGTCTCTGTTTCTGTCTCTGTCTCTGTCACTTTCTCTGTCTCTGTCTCTGTTCCCTTCTCTGTCTCCGCCTCTGCCTCTGTCTCCGTCTTCGTCTCCGTCTTTGTCTCCGTCTTTGTCACCGTCTTTGACTCCGTCTTTGTCTCCGTCCACGTCTCCTGCCCCTCTGTCTCTGTCTCCGTCTCAGTCTCTGTCTTTGTCGCTGTCTCTGTCTCTGTCTCTGTCTCTGTTTCTGTCTCTGCCTCTGTCTCTGTCTCTGTCTCTGTATCTGTCTCTGTCTCTGTCTCCGTCTCTGCCTCTGTCTCTGTTTCTGTCTCTGTCACTGTCTCTGTCTCTGTCTCTGCCTCTGTCTCTGTCTGTGGCTCTGTCTTTGTCTCATGCGCCTCTGTCTTTGTCTCTGTCTGTGTCTCTGTCTGTGCCTCTGTCTCTGTCTCTGTTTCTGTCTCTGTCGCTGCCTCTGTCTCTGTCTCTGTCTCTGTCTCTGTCTCTGTCTCCGTGTCTGTCTCCGTCTCTGTCTCTGCCTCTGTCTCTGTCTCTGTCTCTGTCTTTGTATCCGTCTTTGTCTCCGCCTTTGCCTCCGTCTTTGTCTCCGTCGTCGTCTTCCTCTTCGTTTCCGTCTTTGCCTCCGTCTTTGTCACAGTCTTTGTCTCCGTATTTGTCTCCGTCTGTGTCTCCATATTTGTCTCCGTCTTTGTCTCCGTCTTTGCCTCCGTCTTTGTCTCGGTATTTGTCTCCGTCTGTGTCTGCATCTTTGTCTCCGCCTTTGTCTCCGTCTTTGTCTCCGTCGTCGTCTTCCTCTTCGTATCCGTCTTTGTCTCCGTCCACGTCTCCTGCCCCTCTGTCTCAGTCTCTGTCCCAGTCTCTGTCTCTGTCTCTGACTCTGTCTCTGTCTCTGTCTCTGTCTCTGTCTCTGTCTCTGTCTCTGTCTCTGCCTGTGTCTCTGTCTCTGTCTCTGTCTCTGTCTCTGTCTCTGTCGCTGCCTCTGTCTCTGTCTCTGTCTCTTTTCCTATCTCTGTCTCTGTCTCTGTCTCTGTCACTTTCTCTGTCTCTGTCTCTGTCACTTTCTCTGTCTCTGTCTTTGTTCCCTTCTCTGTCTCCGCCTCTGCCTCTGTCTCCGTCTTCGTCTCCGTCTTTGTCTCCGTCTTTGTCACCGTCTTTGTCTCCGTCTTTGTCTCCGTCCACGTCTCTTGCCCCTCTGTCTCTGTCTCTGTCTCTGCCTCAGTCTCTGTCTTTGTCGCTGTCTCTGTCTCTGTCTCTGTCTCTGCCTCTGTCTCTGCCGCTGTCTCTGTCTCTGTCTCTGTCTCTGTCTCTGTTTCTGTCTCTGTCTCTGTTTCTGTCTCTGTCGCTGCCTCTGTCTCTGTCTCTGTCGCTGTCTCTGCCTCCGTCTCTGTCTCTGTCTCTCTCCCTGTCCCTGTCTCTGTCTCTGTCTCTGTCCCTGCCTCTGTCTCTGCCTCTGTCTCTGTCCCTGTCTCTGTCTCCGTCTCCGTCTCCGTCTCCGTCTCTGTCTCTGTCTCTGTCTCCGTCTTTGTACCTGTCTGTGTCTCCATCTTTGTCTCCGCCTTTGTCTCCGTCTTTGTCTCCGTATTTGTCTCCGTCTGTGTCTCCATCTTCGTCTCCGCCTTTGTCTCCGTCCTTGTCTCCGTCGTCGTCTTCCTCTTCGTCTGCGTCTTTGTCTCCGTCTTTGTCACCGTCTTTGTCTCCGTCTTTGTCTCCGTCCACGTCTCCTGCCCCTCTGTCTCTGTCTCTGTCTTTGTCTCTGTCTCTGTCTCTGCCTCTGACTCTGTCTCTGTCTCTGTCTCTGTCTCTGTCTCTGTCTCTGTCTCTGTCTCTGTCTCTGTCTCTGTCTCTGTCTTTGTATCCGTCTTTGTCTCCGCCTTTGTCTCCGTCTTTGTCTCCGTCGTCGTCTTCCTCTTCGTCTCCGTCTTTGTGTCCGTCTTTGTCTCCGTCCTTGTCTCCGTCTGTGTCTCCGTCCGTGTCTCCTGCCCCTCTGTCTCGGTCGTTGTCTCATGCGCGCCTGCCTCTGTCTCTGTCTCTGTCTGTGTCTCTGCCTCTGTATCGGTCTCTGCCTTTGTCTCTGTCTCTGTCTCTGTCTCTGTCTCTGTCTCTGTCTCTGTCTCTGTCTCTGTCTCTGTCTCTGTCTCTGTCTCTGTCTCTGTCTCTGTCTCTGTCTCTGCCTCTGCCTCTGCCTCTGTCTCTGTCGCCGTCTCTGTCTCCGTCTCCGTCTCTGTCTCTGTCTCTGTCTCTGTCTCTGTCTCTGTCTCTGTCTCTGTCTCTGTATCGGACTCTGTCTCCGTCTTTGTCTTCGTCGTCGTCTTCCTCTTTGTCTCCGTCTTTGTCTCTGTCTTTGTCTCCATCTTTGTCTCCGTCTTTGTCTCCGTCCTTGCCTCCGTCTTTGTCTCCGTCTTTGTCTCCGTCCGTGTTTCCTGCCCCTCTGTCTCGGTCGTTGTCTCATGCGCGTCTGTCTCTGTCTCTGTCTCTGTCTCTGTATCTGTCTCTGTCTCCGTCTCCGTCTCCGTCTCTGTCTCTGTCTCTGTCATTGGCTCCATCTCAGTCTCTGTCTCAGTCTCTGTCTCTGTCTCTGTCTCTGTCTCTGTCTCTGTCTCTGTCTCTGTCCCTGTCTCTGTCTCTGTCTCTGTCTCTGTCTCTGCCTCTGTCTCTGTCTCTGTCTCTGTCTTTGTATCCGTCTTTGTCACCGTCTTTGTCTCCGCCGTCGTCTTCCTCTTTGTCTCCGTCGTTGTGTCCGTCTTTGTCCCCGTCTTTGTCTCCGTGTTTGTCTCCGCCTTTGTCTACGTCTTTGTGTCCGTCTTTGTCTCCGTCCATGTCTCCTGCCCCCCTGTCTCGGCCTTTGTCTCATGCGCCTCTGTCTCTGTCTATGTCTGTGTCTATGTCTCTGTCTCTGCCTCTGCATCGGTCTCTGTCCCTGTCCCTGTCTCTGTCTCTGTCTCTGTCCCTGTCTCTGTCTCTGTCTCTGCCTCTGTCTCTGTCCCCGTCTTTGTCTCCGTCTCTGTCCCTGTCTCTGTCTCTGTCTCTGTCTCTGGCTCTGTCTCTGTCTTTGTCTCCATCTTTGTCTCCGTCTTTGTCTCCGTCTTTGTCTCCGTCCTCGTCTTCCTCTTCGTCTCCGTCTTTGTCTCCGTCTATGTCACCGTCATTGTCTCCGTCTTTTTCTCCGACTTTGTCTCCGTCTTTTTCTCCGTCCACGTCTCCTGCCCCTCTGTCTCTGTCTCTGTCTCAGTCTCTGTCTCTATCTCTGTCTCTGGCTCTGTCTCTGTCTCTGTCTCTGTCTCTGTCTCTGTCTCTGTCTCTGTCTCTATCTCTGTCTCTGTCTCTGTCTTTGTATCCGTCTTTGTCTCCGCCTTTGTCTCCGTCCTTGTCTCCGTCGTCGTCTTCCTCTTCGTCTCCGTCTTTGTCTCCGTCTTTGTCACCATCGTTTTCTCCGTCTTTGTCTCCGTCTTTGTCTACGTCTTTGTCTACGTCTTTGTCTCCGTCTTTGTCTCCGTCTATGTCTCTGTCACTGTCTCTGTCTCTGTCTCTGTTTCTGTCTCTGTCTCTGTCTCTGTCCCTGTCCCTGTCTCTGTATCTGTCTCTGTCACTGTCTCTGTCTCTGTCTCTGTCTCTGTCTCTGTCTCTGTCTGTGTCTCTGTCTCTGTCGCTGTCTCTGTCTCTGTCTCTGTCTCTTTTCCTGTCTCTGTCTCTGTCTCTGTCTCTGTCACTTTCTCTGTCTCTGTCTCTGTTCCCTTCTCTGTCTCCGCCTCTGCCTCTGTCTCCGTATTCGTCTCCGTCTTTGTCTCCGTCTTTGTCACCGTCTTTGTCTCCGTCTTTGTCTCCGTCCACGTCTCCTGCCCCTCTGTCTCTGTCTCCGTCTCAGTCTCTGTCTTTGTCGCTGTCTCTGTCTCTGTCTCTGTCTCTGTTTCTGTCTCTGCCTCTGTCTCTGTCTCTGTCTCTGTCTCTGTCTCTGTCTCCGTCTCTGTCTCTGTCTCTGTTTCTGTCTCTGTCACTGTCTCTGTCTCTGTCTCTGCCTCTGTCTCTGTCTGTGGCTCTGTCTTTGTCTCATGCGCCTCTGTCTTTGTCTCTGTCTGTGTCTCTGTCGGTGCCTCTGTCTCTGTCTCTGTTTCTGTCTCTGTCGCTGCCTCTGTCTCTGTCTCTGTCTCTGTCTCTGTCTCTGTCTCCGTGTCTGTCTCCGTCTCTGTCTCTGCCTCTGTCTCTGTCTCTGTCTCTGTCTTTGTATCCGTCTTTGTCTCCGCCTTTGTCTCCGTCTTTGTCTCCGTCGTCGTCTTCCTCTTCGTTTCCGTCTTTGCCTCCTTCTTTGTCACCGTCTTTGTCTCCGTATTTGTCTCCGTCTGTGTCTCCATATTTGTCTCCGTCTTTGTCTCCGTCTTTGCCTCCGTCTTTGTCTCGGTATTTGTCTCCGACTGTGTCTGCATCTTTGTCTCCGCCTTTGTCTCCGTCTTTGTCTCCGTCGTCGTCTTCCTCTTCGTATCCGTCTTTGTCTCCGTCCACGTCTCCTGCCCCTCTGTCTCAGTCTCTGTCCCAGTCTCTGTCTCTGTCTCTGACTCTGTCTCTGTCTCTGTCTCTGTCTCTGTCTCTGTCTCTGTCTCTGTCTCTGTCTCTGTCTCTGTCTCTGTCTCTGCCTGTGCCTCTGTCTCTGTCTCTGTCTCTGTCTCTGTCTCTGTTTCTGTCTCTGTCGCTGCCTCTGTCTCTGTCTCTGTCTCTTTTCCTATCTCTGTCTCTGTCTCTGTCTCTGTCACTTTCTCTGTCTCTGTCTCTGTCACTTTCTCTGTCTCTGTCTTTGTTCCCTTCTCTGTCTCCGCCTCTGCCTCTGTCTCCGTCTTCGTCTCCGTCTTTGTCTCCGTCTTTGTCACCGTCTTTGTCTCCGTCTTTGTCTCCGTCCACGTCTCTTGCCCCTCTGTCTCTGTCTCTGTCTCTGTCTCAGTCTCTCTCTTTGTCGCTGTCTCTGTCTCTGTCTCTGCCTCTGTCTCTGCCGCTGTCTCTGTCTCTGTCTCTGTCTCTGTCTCTGTCTCTGTTTCTGTCTCTGTCTCTGTTTCTGTCTCTGTCGCTGCCTCTGTCTCTGTCTCTGTCTCTGTCTCTGCCTCCGTCTCTGTCTCTGTCTCTCTCCCTGTCCCTGTCTCTGTCTCTGTCTCTGTCCCTGTCTCTGTCTCTGCCTCTGTCTCTGTCCCTGTCTCTGTCTCCGTCTCCGTCTCCGTCTCCGTCTCTGTCTCTGTCTCTGTCTCCGTCTTTGTACCTGTCTGTGTCTCCATCTTTGTCTCCGCCTTTGTCTCCGCCTTTGTCTCCGTCTTTGTCTCCGTCGTCGTCTTCCTCTTCGTCTCCGTCTTTGCCTCCGTCTTTGTCACCGTCTTTGTCTCCGCATTTGTCTCCGTCTGTGTCTCCATATTTGTCTCCGTCTTTGTCTCCGTCTTTGCCTCCGTCTTTGTCTCCGTATTTGTCGCCGTCTGTGTCTCCATCTTTGTCTCCGCCTTTGTATCCGTCCTTGTCTCCGTCGTCGTCTTCCTCTTCGTCTGCGTCTTTGTCTCCGTCTTTGTCACCGTCTTTGTCTCCGTCTTTGTCTCCGTCCACGTCTCCTGCCCCTCTGTCTCTGTCTCTGTCTTTGTCTCTGTCTCTGTCTCTGCCTCTGTCTCTGTCTCTGTCTCTGTCTCTGTCTCTGTCTCTGTCTCTGTCTCTGCCTCTGTCTCTATCTCTGTCTTTGTATCCGTCTTTGGCTCCGCCTTTGTCTCCGTCTTTGTCTCCGTCGTCGTCTTCCTCTTCGTTTCCGTCTTTGCCTCCGTCTTTGTCTCCGTCTTTTTCTCCGCCTTTGTCTCCGTCTTTGTCTCCGTCGCCGTCTTCCTCTTCGTGTCCGTCTTTGTCTCCGTCTTTGTCACCGTCTTTGTCTCCGTCTTTGTCTCCGTCCGTGTCTCCTGCCCCTCTGTTTCTGTCGCTCTCTCTGTCTCTGTCTGTGTCTCTGTCTCCGTCTCTGTCTCTGTCTCTGTCCCTGTCTCTGTCTCTGTCTCTGTCTCTGTATCTGTCTCTGTCCCTGTCTCTGTCTCCGTATCCGCCGCTGCCTCTGTCTCTGTCTCTGTCTTTGTATCCGTCTTTGTCTCCGTCTTTGTCACCGTCTTTGTCTCCGCCATCGTCTTCCTCTTCGTCTCCGTCTTTGTCTCCGTCTTTGTCACCGTCTTTGTCTCCGTGTTTGTCTCCGCCTTTGTCTACGTCTTTGTCTCCGTCTTTGTCTCCGTCTGTGCCTCCCTCTTTGTCTCCGTATTTGTCTCTGTCTGTGTCGCCATCTTTGCCTCCGCCTTTGTATCCGTCTTTGTCTCCGTCGCCGTCTTCCACTTCGTGTCCGTCTTTGTCTCCGTCTTTGTCACCGTCTTTGTCTCCGTCTTTGTCTCCGTCCGTGTCTCCTGCCCCTCTGTTTCTGTCGCTCTCTCTGTCTCTGTCTGTGTCTCTGTCTCCGTCTCTGTCTCTGTCTCTGTCCCTGTCTCTGTCTCTGTCTCTGTCTCTGTCTCTGTCTCTGTCTCTGTCTCTGTCTCTGTCTCTGTCTGTGTCTCTGCCTCTGTCTCCGTCTCTGCCGCTGTCTGTGCCTCTGTCGTTGTCTCTGTCTATGTCTATGTCTGTGTCTCTGCCTCTGTCTCCGTCTCTGCCGCTGTCTGTGTCTCTGTCTCCGTCTCCATCTCTGTCTCTATCTCTGTCATTGGCTCCATCTCTGTCTCTGTCTCAGTCTCTGTCTCTGTCTCTGTCTCTGCCTCTGTCTCTGTTTCTGTCTCTGTCTCTGTCTCTGTCTCTGTCTCTGTCTCTGTCTCTGTCTCTATCTCTGTCTCTGTCTCTGTCTTTGTATCCGTCTTTGTCTCCGCCTTTGTCTCCGTCCTTGTCTCCGTCGTCGTCTTCCTCTTCGTCTCCGTCTTTGTCTCCGTCTTTGTCACCATCGTTTTCTCCGTCTTTGTCTCCGTCTTTGTCTACGTCTTTGTCTACGTCTTTGTCTCCGTCTTTGTCTCCGTCTATGTCTCTGTCACTGTCTCTGTCTCTGTCTCTGTTTCTGTCTCTGTCTCTGTCTCTGTCCCTGTCCCTGTCTCTGTATCTGTCTCTGTCACTGTCTCTGTCTCTGTCTCTGTCTCTGTCTCTGTCTGTGTCTCTGTCTCTGTCGCTGTCTCTGTCTCTGTCTCTGTCTCTTTTCCTGTCTCTGTCTCTGTCTCTGTCTCTGTCACTTTCTCTGTCTCTGTCTCTGTTCCCTTCTCTGTCTCCGCCTCTGCCTCTGTCTCCGTATTCGTCTCCGTCTTTGTCTCCGTCTTTGTCACCGTCTTTGTCTCCGTCTTTGTCTCCGTCCACGTCTCCTGCCCCTCTGTCTCTGTCTCCGTCTCAGTCTCTGTCTTTGTCGCTGTCTCTGTCTCTGTCTCTGTCTCTGTTTCTGTCTCTGCCTCTGTCTCTGTCTCTGTCTCTGTCTCTGTCTCTGTCTCCGTCTCTGTCTCTGTCTCTGTTTCTGTCTCTGTCACTGTCTCTGTCTCTGTCTCTGCCTCTGTCTCTGTCTGTGGCTCTGTCTTTGTCTCATGCGCCTCTGTCTTTGTCTCTGTCTGTGTCTCTGTCGGTGCCTCTGTCTCTGTCTCTGTTTCTGTCTCTGTCGCTGCCTCTGTCTCTGTCTCTGTCTCTGTCTCTGTCTCTGTCTCCGTGTCTGTCTCCGTCTCTGTCTCTGCCTCTGTCTCTGTCTCTGTCTCTGTCTTTGTATCCGTCTTTGTCTCCGCCTTTGTCTCCGTCTTTGTCTCCGTCGTCGTCTTCCTCTTCGTTTCCGTCTTTGCCTCCTTCTTTGTCACCGTCTTTGTCTCCGTATTTGTCTCCGTCTGTGTCTCCATATTTGTCTCCGTCTTTGTCTCCGTCTTTGCCTCCGTCTTTGTCTCGGTATTTGTCTCCGACTGTGTCTGCATCTTTGTCTCCGCCTTTGTCTCCGTCTTTGTCTCCGTCGTCGTCTTCCTCTTCGTATCCGTCTTTGTCTCCGTCCACGTCTCCTGCCCCTCTGTCTCAGTCTCTGTCCCAGTCTCTGTCTCTGTCTCTGACTCTGTCTCTGTCTCTGTCTCTGTCTCTGTCTCTGTCTCTGTCTCTGTCTCTGTCTCTGTCTCTGTCTCTGTCTCTGCCTGTGCCTCTGTCTCTGTCTCTGTCTCTGTCTCTGTCTCTGTTTCTGTCTCTGTCGCTGCCTCTGTCTCTGTCTCTGTCTCTTTTCCTATCTCTGTCTCTGTCTCTGTCTCTGTCACTTTCTCTGTCTCTGTCTCTGTCACTTTCTCTGTCTCTGTCTTTGTTCCCTTCTCTGTCTCCGCCTCTGCCTCTGTCTCCGTCTTCGTCTCCGTCTTTGTCTCCGTCTTTGTCACCGTCTTTGTCTCCGTCTTTGTCTCCGTCCACGTCTCTTGCCCCTCTGTCTCTGTCTCTGTCTCTGTCTCAGTCTCTCTCTTTGTCGCTGTCTCTGTCTCTGTCTCTGCCTCTGTCTCTGCCGCTGTCTCTGTCTCTGTCTCTGTCTCTGTCTCTGTCTCTGTTTCTGTCTCTGTCTCTGTTTCTGTCTCTGTCGCTGCCTCTGTCTCTGTCTCTGTCTCTGTCTCTGCCTCCGTCTCTGTCTCTGTCTCTCTCCCTGTCCCTGTCTCTGTCTCTGTCTCTGTCCCTGTCTCTGTCTCTGCCTCTGTCTCTGTCCCTGTCTCTGTCTCCGTCTCCGTCTCCGTCTCCGTCTCTGTCTCTGTCTCTGTCTCCGTCTTTGTACCTGTCTGTGTCTCCATCTTTGTCTCCGCCTTTGTCTCCGCCTTTGTCTCCGTCTTTGTCTCCGTCGTCGTCTTCCTCTTCGTCTCCGTCTTTGCCTCCGTCTTTGTCACCGTCTTTGTCTCCGCATTTGTCTCCGTCTGTGTCTCCATATTTGTCTCCGTCTTTGTCTCCGTCTTTGCCTCCGTCTTTGTCTCCGTATTTGTCGCCGTCTGTGTCTCCATCTTTGTCTCCGCCTTTGTATCCGTCCTTGTCTCCGTCGTCGTCTTCCTCTTCGTCTGCGTCTTTGTCTCCGTCTTTGTCACCGTCTTTGTCTCCGTCTTTGTCTCCGTCCACGTCTCCTGCCCCTCTGTCTCTGTCTCTGTCTTTGTCTCTGTCTCTGTCTCTGCCTCTGTCTCTGTCTCTGTCTCTGTCTCTGTCTCTGTCTCTGTCTCTGTCTCTGCCTCTGTCTCTATCTCTGTCTTTGTATCCGTCTTTGTCTCCGCCTTTGTCTCCGTCTTTGTCTCCGTCGCCGTCTTCCTCTTCGTGTCCGTCTTTGTCTCCGTCTTTGTCACCGTCTTTGTCTCCGTCTTTGTCTCCGTCCGTGTCTCCTGCCCCTCTGTTTCTGTCGCTCTCTCTGTCTCTGTCTGTGTCTCTGTCTCCGTCTCTGTCTCTGTCTCTGTCCCTGTCTCTGTCTCTGTCTCTGTCTCTGTATCTGTCTCTGTCCCTGTCTCTGTCTCCGTATCCGCCGCTGCCTCTGTCTCTGTCTCTGTCTTTGTATCCGTCTTTGTCTCCGTCTTTGTCACCGTCTTTGTCTCCGCCATCGTCTTCCTCTTCGTCTCCGTCTTTGTCTCCGTCTTTGTCACCGTCTTTGTCTCCGTGTTTGTCTCCGCCTTTGTCTACGTCTTTGTCTCCGTCTTTGTCTCCGTCTGTGCCTCCCTCTTTGTCTCCGTATTTGTCTCTGTCTGTGTCGCCATCTTTGCCTCCGCCTTTGTATCCGTCTTTGTCTCCGTCGCCGTCTTCCACTTCGTGTCCGTCTTTGTCTCCGTCTTTGTCACCGTCTTTGTCTCCGTCTTTGTCTCCGTCCGTGTCTCCTGCCCCTCTGTTTCTGTCGCTCTCTCTGTCTCTGTCTGTGTCTCTGTCTCCGTCTCTGTCTCTGTCTCTGTCCCTGTCTCTGTCTCTGTCTCTGTCTCTGTCTCTGTCTCTGTCTCTGTCTCTGTCTCTGTCTCTGTCTGTGTCTCTGCCTCTGTCTCCGTCTCTGCCGCTGTCTGTGCCTCTGTCGTTGTCTCTGTCTATGTCTATGTCTGTGTCTCTGCCTCTGTCTCCGTCTCTGCCGCTGTCTGTGTCTCTGTCTCCGTCTCCATCTCTGTCTCTATCTCTGTCATTGGCTCCATCTCTGTCTCTGTCTCAGTCTCTGTCTCTGTCTCTGTCTCTGTCAGTTTCTCTGTCTCTGCCTCTGTCTCTGTTTCTGTCTCTGTCTCTGTCTCTGTCTCTGTCTCTGTCTCTGTCTCTGTCTCTGTCTCTGTCTCTGTCCTGTCTCTGTCTCTGTCTCTGTCTCTGTCTCCGTCTCCGTCTCTGTCTCTGTCTCTGTCATTGGCTCCATCTCTGTCTCTGTCTCAGTCTCTGTCTCTGCCTCTGTCTCTGTCTCTGTCTTTGTCTCGGTCTCTGTCTCTGCCACTGTCTCTGTCTCTGTCTCTGTCTCTGCCTCTGTCTCTGTCTGTGGCTCTGTCTTTGTCTCATGCGCCTCTGTCTTTGTCTCTGTCTGTGTCTCTGTCTGTGCCTCTGTCTCTGTCTCTGTTTCTGTCTCTGTCGCTGCCCCTGTCACTGTCTCTATCTCTGTCTCTTTTCCTGTCTCTGTCTCTGTCGCTGTCTCTGTCTCTGTCCTTTTCTCTGTCTCTGTCTCTGTTCCCTTCTCTGTCTCCGCCTCTGCCTCTGTCTCCGTCTTTGTCTCCATCTTTTTCTGCGTCTTTGTCTCCGTCTTTGTCACCGTCTTTGTCTCCGTCGTCGTCTTCCTCTTCGTCTCCGTCTTTGTCTCCGTCTTTGTCACCATCGTTTTCTCCGTCTTTGTCTCCGTCTTTGTCTACGTCTTTGTCTACGTCTTTGTCTCCGTCTTTGTCTCCGTCTATGTCTCTGTCACTGTCTCTGTCTCTGTCTCTGTTTCTGTCTCTGTCTCTGTCTCTGTCCCTGTCCCTGTCTCTGTATCTGTCTCTGTCACTGTCTCTGTCTCTGTCTCTGTCTCTCTCTCTGTTTGTGTCTCTGCCTCTGTCGCTGCCTCTGTCTCTGTCTCTGTCTCTTTTCCTGTCTCTGTTTCTGTCTCTGTCTCTGTCACTTTCTCTGTCTCTGTCTCTGTTCCCTTCTCTGTCTCCGCCTCTGCCTCTGTCTCCGTCTTCGTCTCCGTCTTTGTCTCCGTCTTTGTCACCGTCTTTGTCTCCGTCCACGTCTCCTGCCCCTCTGTCTCTGTCTCTGTCTCTGTCTCCGTCTCTGTCTCTGTCTCTGTTTCTGTCTCTGTCACTGTCTCTGTCTCTGTCTCTGCCTCTGTCTCTGTCTGTGGCTCTGTCTTTGTCTCATGCGCCTCTGTCTTTGTCTCTGTCTGTGTCTCTGTCTGTGCCTCTGTCTCTGTCTCTGTTTCTGTCTCTGTCTTTGTCGCTGTCTCTGTCTCTGTTTCTGTGTCTGCCTCTGTCTCTGTCTCTGTCTCTGTCTCTGTCTCAGTCTCTGTCTCCGTCTCTGTCTCTGTCTCTGTCTCTGTCTCTGTCTCTGTCTCTGTCTCTGTCTCTGTCTCCGTCTCCATCTCTGTCTCTGTCTCTGCCATTGGCTCCATCTCTGTCTCTGTCTCAGTCTCTGTCTCTGTCTCTGTCTCTGTCAGTTTCTCTGTCTCTGCCTCTGTCTCTGTTTCTGTCTCTGTCTCTGTCGCTGTCTCTGTCTCTGTCTCTGTCTCTGTCTCTGTCTCTGTCTCTGTCCTGTCTCTGTCTCTGTCTCTGTCTCTGTCTCCGTCTCCGTCTCTGTCTCTGTCATTGGCTCCATCTCTGTCTCTGTCTCAGTCTCTGTCTCTGTCTCTGTCTCTGTCTCTGTCTCTGTCTCTGTCTCTGTCTCTGTATCGGTCTCTGTCTCTGCCACTGTCTCTGTCTCTGTCTCTGTCTCTGCCTCTGTCTCTGTCTGTGGCTCTGTCTTTGTCTCATGCGCCTCTGTCTTTGTCTCTGTCTGTGTCTCTGTCTGTGCCTCTGTCTCTGTCTCTGTTTCTGTCTCTGTCGCTGCCCCTGTCTCTGTCTCCATCTCTGTCTCTTTTCCTGTCTCTGTCTCTGTCGCTGTCTCTGTCTCTGTCCTTTTCTCTGTCTCTGTCTCTGTTCCCTTCTCTGTCTCCGCCTCTGCCTCTGTCTCCGTCTTTGTCTCCATCTTTTTCTGCGTCTTTGTCTCCGTCTTTGTCACCGTCTTTGTCTCCGTCGTCGTCTTCCTCTTCGTCTCCGTCTTTGTCTCCGTCATTGTCACCATCGTTTTCTCCGTCTTTGTCTCCGTCTTTGTCTACGTCTTTGTCTACGTCTTTTTCTCCGTCTTTGTGTCCGTCTATGTCTCTGTCACTGTCTCTGTCTCTGTCTCTGTTTCTGTCTCTGTCTCTGTCTCTGTCCCTGTCCCTGTCTCTGTATCTGTCTCTGTCACTGTCTCTGTCTCTGTCTCTGTCTCTCTCTCTGTTTGTGTCTCTGCCTCTGTCGCTGCCTCTGTCTCTGTCTCTGTCTCTTTTCCTGTCTCTGTTTCTGTCTCTGTCTCTGTCACTTTCTCTGTCTCTGTCTCTGTTCCCTTCTCTGTCTCCGCCTCTGCCTCTGTCTCCGTCTTCGCCTCCGTCTTTGTCTCCGTCTTTGTCACCGTCTTTGTCTCCGTCTTTGTCTCCGTCCACGTCTCCTGCCCCTCTGTCTCTGTCTCTGTCTCAGTCTCTGTCTTTGTCGCTGTCTCTGTCTCTGTCTCTGTCTCTGTTTCTGTCCCTGTCTCTGTCTCTGTCTCTGTCTCTGTCTCTGTCTCTGTCTCCGTCTCTGTCTCTGTCTCTGTTTCTGTCTCTGTCACTGTCTCTGTCTCTGTCTCTGCCTCTGTCTCAGTCTGTGGCTCTGTCTTTGTCTCATGCGCCTCTGTCTTTGTCTCTGTCTGTGTCTCTGTCTGTGCCTCTGTCTCTGTCTCTGTTTCTGTCTCTGTCTTTGTCGCTGTCTCTGTCCCTGTTTCTGTCTCTGCCTCTGTCTCTGTCTCTGTCTCTGTCTCTGTCTCAGTCTCTGTCTCCGTCTCTGTCTCTGTCTCTGTCTCTGTCTCTGTCTCTGTCTCTGTCTCTGTCTCTGTCTCCGTCTCCATCTCTGTCTCTGTCTCTGCCATTGGCTCCATCTCTGTCTCTGTCTCAGTCTCTGTCTCTGTCTCTGTCTCTGTCAGTTTCTCTGTCTCTGCTTCTGTCTCTGTTTCTGTCTCTGTCTCTGTCTCTGTCTCTGTCTCTGTCTCTGTCTCTGTCTCTGTCCTGTCTCTGTCTCTGTCTCTGTCTCTGTCTCCGTCTCCGTCTCTGTCTCTGTCATTGGCTCCATCTCTGTCTCTGTCTCAGTCTCTGTCTCTGTCTCTGTCTCTGTCTCTGTCTCTGTCTCTGTCTCTGTCTCTGTCTCTGTCTCCGTCTCTGTCTCTGTCTCTGTTTCTGTCTCTGTCACTGTCTCTGTCTCTGTCTCTGCCTCTGTCTCTGTCTGTGGCTCTGTCTTTGTCTCATGCGCCTCTGTCTTTGTCTCTGTCTGTGTCTCTGTCTGTGCCTCTGTCTCTGTCTCTGTCTCCGTCTCTGTCTCTGTCTCTGTTTCTGTCTCTGTCACTGTCTCTGTCTCTGTCTCTGCCTCTGTCTCAGTCTGTGGCTCTGTCTTTGTCTCATGCGCCTCTGTCTTTGTCTCTGTCTGTGTCTCTGTCTGTGCCTCTGTCTCTGTCTCTGTTTCTGTCTCTGTCTTTGTCGCTGTCTCTGTCTCTGTTTCTGTCTCTGTCGCTGCCCCTGTCTCTGTCTCTATCTCTGTCTCTGTCGCTGTCTCTGTCTCTGTCCTTTTCTCTGTCTCTGTCTCTGTTCCCTTCTCTGTCTCCGCCTCTGCCTCTGTCTCCGTCTTTGTCTCCATCTTTTTCTGCGTCTTTGTCCCCGTCTATGTCACCGTCTTTGTCTCCGTCGTCGTCTTCCTCTTCGTCTCCGTCTTTGTCTCCGTCATTGTCACCATCGTTTTCTCCGTCTTTGTCTCCGTCTTTGTCTACGTCTTTGTCTACGTCTTTGTCTCCGTCTTTGTCTCCGTCTATGTCTCTGTCACTGTCTCTGTCTCTGTCTCTGTTTCTGTCTCTGTCTCTGTCTCTGTCCCTGTCCCTGTCTCTGTATCTGTCTCTGTCACTGTCTCTGTCTCTGTCTCTGTCTCTGTCTCTCTCTCTGTCTGTGTCTCTGCCACTGTCGCTGCCTCTGTCTCTGTCTCTGTCTCTTTTCCTGTCTCTGTTTCTGTCTCTGTCTCTGTCACTTTCTCTGTCTCTGTCTCTGTTCCCTTCTCTGTCTCCGCCTCTGCCTCTGTCTCCGTCTTCGTCTCCGTCTTTGTCTCCGTCTTTGTCACCGTCTTTGACTCCGTCTTTGTCTCCGTCCACGTCTCCTGCCCCTCTGTCTCTGTCTCCGTCTCAGTCTCTGTCTTTGTCGCTGTCTCTGTCTCTGTCTCTGTCTCTGTTTCTGTCTCTGCCTCTGTCTCTGTCTCTGTCTCTGTATCTGTCTCTGTCTCTGTCTCCGTCTCTGCCTCTGTCTCTGTTTCTGTCTCTGTCACTGTCTCTGTCTCTGTCTCTGCCTCTGTCTCTGTCTGTGGCTCTGTCTTTGTCTCATGCGCCTCTGTCTTTGTCTCTGTCTGTGTCTCTGTCTGTGCCTCTGTCTCTGTCTCTGTTTCTGTCTCTGTCGCTGCCTCTGTCTCTGTCTCTGTCTCTGTCTCTGTCTCTGTCTCCGTGTCTGTCTCCGTCTCTGTCTCTGCCTCTGTCTCTGTCTCTGTCTCTGTCTTTGTATCCGTCTTTGTCTCCGCCTTTGCCTCCGTCTTTGTCTCCGTCGTCGTCTTCCTCTTCGTTTCCGTCTTTGCCTCCGTCTTTGTCACAGTCTTTGTCTCCGTATTTGTCTCCGTCTGTGTCTCCATATTTGTCTCCGTCTTTGTCTCCGTCTTTGCCTCCGTCTTTGTCTCGGTATTTGTCTCCGTCTGTGTCTGCATCTTTGTCTCCGCCTTTGTCTCCGTCTTTGTCTCCGTCGTCGTCTTCCTCTTCGTATCCGTCTTTGTCTCCGTCCACGTCTCCTGCCCCTCTGTCTCAGTCTCTGTCCCAGTCTCTGTCTCTGTCTCTGACTCTGTCTCTGTCTCTGTCTCTGTCTCTGTCTCTGTCTCTGTCTCTGTCTCTGCCTGTGTCTCTGTCTCTGTCTCTGTCTCTGTCTCTGTCTCTGTCGCTGCCTCTGTCTCTGTCTCTGTCTCTTTTCCTATCTCTGTCTCTGTCTCTGTCTCTGTCACTTTCTCTGTCTCTGTCTCTGTCACTTTCTCTGTCTCTGTCTTTGTTCCCTTCTCTGTCTCCGCCTCTGCCTCTGTCTCCGTCTTCGTCTCCGTCTTTGTCTCCGTCTTTGTCACCGTCTTTGTCTCCGTCTTTGTCTCCGTCCACGTCTCTTGCCCCTCTGTCTCTGTCTCTGTCTCTGCCTCAGTCTCTGTCTTTGTCGCTGTCTCTGTCTCTGTCTCTGTCTCTGCCTCTGTCTCTGCCGCTGTCTCTGTCTCTGTCTCTGTCTCTGTCTCTGTTTCTGTCTCTGTCTCTGTTTCTGTCTCTGTCGCTGCCTCTGTCTCTGTCTCTGTCGCTGTCTCTGCCTCCGTCTCTGTCTCTGTCTCTCTCCCTGTCCCTGTCTCTGTCTCTGTCTCTGTCCCTGCCTCTGTCTCTGCCTCTGTCTCTGTCCCTGTCTCTGTCTCCGTTTCCGTCTCCGTCTCCGTCTCTGTCTCTGTCTCTGTCTCCGTCTTTGTACCTGTCTGTGTCTCCATCTTTGTCTCCGCCTTTGTCTCCGTCTTTGTCTCCGTATTTGTCTCCGTCTGTGTCTCCATCTTCGTCTCCGCCTTTGTCTCCGTCCTTGTCTCCGTCGTCGTCTTCCTCTTCGTCTGCGTCTTTGTCTCCGTCTTTGTCACCGTCTTTGTCTCCGTCTTTGTCTCCGTCCACGTCTCCTGCCCCTCTGTCTCTGTCTCTGTCTTTGTCTCTGTCTCTGTCTCTGCCTCTGACTCTGTCTCTGTCTCTGTCTCTGTCTCTGTCTCTGTCTCTGTCTCTGTCTCTGTCTCTGTCTCTGTCTCTGTCTTTGTATCCGTCTTTGTCTCCGCCTTTGTCTCCGTCTTTGTCTCCGTCGTCGTCTTCCTCTTCGTCTCCGTCTTTGTGTCCGTCTTTGTCTCCGTCCTTGTCTCCGTCTGTGTCTCCGTCCGTGTCTCCTGCCCCTCTGTCTCGGTCGTTGTCTCATGCGCGCCTGCCTCTGTCTCTGTCTCTGTCTGTGTCTCTGCCTCTGTATCGGTCTCTGCCTTTGTCTCTGTCTCTGTCTCTGTCTCTGTCTCTGTCTCTGTCTCTGTCTCTGTCTCTGTCTCTGTCTCTGTCTCTGTCTCTGTCTCTGTCTCTGTCTCTGTCTCTGTCTCTGTCTCTGTCTCTGTCTCTGTCTCTGCCTCTGCCTCTGCCTCTGTCTCTGTCCCCGTCTCTGTCTCCGTCTCCGTCTCTGTCTCTGTCTCTGTCTCTGTCTCTGTCTCTGTCTCTGTCTCTGTCTCTGTATCGGACTCTGTCTCCGTCTTTGTCTTCGTCGTCGTCTTCCTCTTTGTCTCCGTCTTTGTCTCTGTCTTTGTCTCCATCTTTGTCTCCGTCTTTGTCTCCGTCCTTGCCTCCGTCTTTGTCTCCGTCTTTGTCTCCGTCCGTGTTTCCTGCCCCTCTGTCTCGGTCGTTGTCTCATGCGCGTCTGTCTCTGTCTCTGTCTCTGTCTCTGTATCTGTCTCTGTCTCCGTCTCCGTCTCCGTCTCTGTCTCTGTCTCTGTCATTGGCTCCATCTCAGTCTCTGTCTCAGTCTCTGTCTCTGTCTCTGTCTCTGTCTCTGTCTCTGTCTCTGTCTCTGTCCCTGTCTCTGTCTCTGTCTCTGTCTCTGTCTCTGCCTCTGTCTCTGTCTCTGTCTCTGTCTTTGTATCCGTCTTTGTCACCGTCTTTGTCTCCGCCGTCGTCTTCCTCTTTGTCTCCGTCGTTGTGTCCGTCTTTGTCCCCGTCTTTGTCTCCGTGTTTGTCTCCGCCTTTGTCTACGTCTTTGTGTCCGTCTTTGTCTCCGTCCATGTCTCCTGCCCCCCTGTCTCGGCCTTTGTCTCATGCGCCTCTGTCTCTGTCTATGTCTGTGTCTATGTCTCTGTCTCTGCCTCTGCATCGGTCTCTGTCCCTGTCCCTGTCTCTGTCTCTGTCTCTGTCCCTGTCTCTGTCTCTGTCTCTGCCTCTGTCTCTGTCCCCGTCTTTGTCTCCGTCTCTGTCCCTGTCTCTGTCTCTGTCTCTGTCTCTGGCTCTGTCTCTGTCTTTGTCTCCATCTTTGTCTCCGTCTTTGTCTCCGTCTTTGTCTCCGTCCTCGTCTTCCTCTTCGTCTCCGTCTTTGTCTCCGTCTATGTCACCGTCATTGTCTCCGTCTTTTTCTCCGACTTTGTCTCCGTCTTTTTCTCCGTCCACGTCTCCTGCCCCTCTGTCTCTGTCTCTGTCTCAGTCTCTGTCTCTATCTCTGTCTCTGGCTCTGTCTCTGTTTCTGTCGATGCCTCTGTCTCTGTCTCTGTCTCTGTATCGGACTTCGTCTCCGTCTTTGTCTTCGTCTTTGTCTCCGTCTTTGCCTCCGTCTTTGTCCCCGTATTTGTCTCCGTCTGTGTCAACATCTTTGTCTCCGCCTTTGTCTCCGTCTCTGTCTCTGTCTCTGTCTCTGTCTCTGTCTCTGTCGCTGCCTCTGTCTCTGTCTCTGTCTCTTTTCCTATCTCTGTCTCTGTCTCTGTCTCTGTCACTTTCTCTGTCTCTGTCTCTGCCTCTGTCTCTGTCTCTGTCTCTGTCTTTGTATCCGTCTTTGTCTCCGCCTTTGCCTCCGTCTTTGTCTCCGTCGTCGTCTTCCTCTTCGTTTCCGTCTTTGCCTCCGTCTTTGTCACAGTCTTTGTCTCCGTATTTGTCTCCGTCTGTGTCTCCATATTTGTCTCCGTCTTTGTCTCCGTCTTTGCCTCCGTCTTTGTCTCGGTATTTGTCTCCGTCTGTGTCTGCATCTTTGTCTCCGCCTTTGTCTCCGTCTTTGTCTCCGTCGTCGTCTTCCTCTTCGTATCCGTCTTTGTCTCCGTCCACGTCTCCTGCCCCTCTGTCTCAGTCTCTGTCCCAGTCTCTGTCTCTGTCTCTGACTCTGTCTCTGTCTCTGTCTCTGTCTCTGTCTCTGTCTCTGTCTCTGTCTCTGCCTGTGTCTCTGTCTCTGTCTCTGTCTCTGTCTCTGTCTCTGTCGCTGCCTCTGTCTCTGTCTCTGTCTCTTTTCCTATCTCTGTCTCTGTCTCTGTCTCTGTCACTTTCTCTGTCTCTGTCTCTGTCACTTTCTCTGTCTCTGTCTTTGTTCCCTTCTCTGTCTCCGCCTCTGCCTCTGTCTCCGTCTTCGTCTCCGTCTTTGTCTCCGTCTTTGTCACCGTCTTTGTCTCCGTCTTTGTCTCCGTCCACGTCTCTTGCCCCTCTGTCTCTGTCTCTGTCTCTGCCTCAGTCTCTGTCTTTGTCGCTGTCTCTGTCTCTGTCTCTGTCTCTGCCTCTGTCTCTGCCGCTGTCTCTGTCTCTGTCTCTGTCTCTGTCTCTGTTTCTGTCTCTGTCTCTGTTTCTGTCTCTGTCGCTGCCTCTGTCTCTGTCTCTGTCGCTGTCTCTGCCTCCGTCTCTGTCTCTGTCTCTCTCCCTGTCCCTGTCTCTGTCTCTGTCTCTGTCCCTGCCTCTGTCTCTGCCTCTGTCTCTGTCCCTGTCTCTGTCTCCGTTTCCGTCTCCGTCTCCGTCTCTGTCTCTGTCTCTGTCTCCGTCTTTGTACCTGTCTGTGTCTCCATCTTTGTCTCCGCCTTTGTCTCCGTCTTTGTCTCCGTATTTGTCTCCGTCTGTGTCTCCATCTTCGTCTCCGCCTTTGTCTCCGTCCTTGTCTCCGTCGTCGTCTTCCTCTTCGTCTGCGTCTTTGTCTCCGTCTTTGTCACCGTCTTTGTCTCCGTCTTTGTCTCCGTCCACGTCTCCTGCCCCTCTGTCTCTGTCTCTGTCTTTGTCTCTGTCTCTGTCTCTGCCTCTGACTCTGTCTCTGTCTCTGTCTCTGTCTCTGTCTCTGTCTCTGTCTCTGTCTCTGTCTCTGTCTCTGTCTCTGTCTTTGTATCCGTCTTTGTCTCCGCCTTTGTCTCCGTCTTTGTCTCCGTCGTCGTCTTCCTCTTCGTCTCCGTCTTTGTGTCCGTCTTTGTCTCCGTCCTTGTCTCCGTCTGTGTCTCCGTCCGTGTCTCCTGCCCCTCTGTCTCGGTCGTTGTCTCATGCGCGCCTGCCTCTGTCTCTGTCTCTGTCTGTGTCTCTGCCTCTGTATCGGTCTCTGCCTTTGTCTCTGTCTCTGTCTCTGTCTCTGTCTCTGTCTCTGTCTCTGTCTCTGTCTCTGTCTCTGTCTCTGTCTCTGTCTCTGTCTCTGTCTCTGTCTCTGTCTCTGTCTCTGTCTCTGTCTCTGTCTCTGTCTCTGCCTCTGCCTCTGCCTCTGTCTCTGTCCCCGTCTCTGTCTCCGTCTCCGTCTCTGTCTCTGTCTCTGTCTCTGTCTCTGTCTCTGTCTCTGTCTCTGTCTCTGTATCGGACTCTGTCTCCGTCTTTGTCTTCGTCGTCGTCTTCCTCTTTGTCTCCGTCTTTGTCTCTGTCTTTGTCTCCATCTTTGTCTCCGTCTTTGTCTCCGTCCTTGCCTCCGTCTTTGTCTCCGTCTTTGTCTCCGTCCGTGTTTCCTGCCCCTCTGTCTCGGTCGTTGTCTCATGCGCGTCTGTCTCTGTCTCTGTCTCTGTCTCTGTATCTGTCTCTGTCTCCGTCTCCGTCTCCGTCTCTGTCTCTGTCTCTGTCATTGGCTCCATCTCAGTCTCTGTCTCAGTCTCTGTCTCTGTCTCTGTCTCTGTCTCTGTCTCTGTCTCTGTCTCTGTCCCTGTCTCTGTCTCTGTCTCTGTCTCTGTCTCTGCCTCTGTCTCTGTCTCTGTCTCTGTCTTTGTATCCGTCTTTGTCACCGTCTTTGTCTCCGCCGTCGTCTTCCTCTTTGTCTCCGTCGTTGTGTCCGTCTTTGTCCCCGTCTTTGTCTCCGTGTTTGTCTCCGCCTTTGTCTACGTCTTTGTGTCCGTCTTTGTCTCCGTCCATGTCTCCTGCCCCCCTGTCTCGGCCTTTGTCTCATGCGCCTCTGTCTCTGTCTATGTCTGTGTCTATGTCTCTGTCTCTGCCTCTGCATCGGTCTCTGTCCCTGTCCCTGTCTCTGTCTCTGTCTCTGTCCCTGTCTCTGTCTCTGTCTCTGCCTCTGTCTCTGTCCCCGTCTTTGTCTCCGTCTCTGTCCCTGTCTCTGTCTCTGTCTCTGTCTCTGGCTCTGTCTCTGTCTTTGTCTCCATCTTTGTCTCCGTCTTTGTCTCCGTCTTTGTCTCCGTCCTCGTCTTCCTCTTCGTCTCCGTCTTTGTCTCCGTCTATGTCACCGTCATTGTCTCCGTCTTTTTCTCCGACTTTGTCTCCGTCTTTTTCTCCGTCCACGTCTCCTGCCCCTCTGTCTCTGTCTCTGTCTCAGTCTCTGTCTCTATCTCTGTCTCTGGCTCTGTCTCTGTTTCTGTCGATGCCTCTGTCTCTGTCTCTGTCTCTGTATCGGACTTCGTCTCCGTCTTTGTCTTCGTCTTTGTCTCCGTCTTTGCCTCCGTCTTTGTCCCCGTATTTGTCTCCGTCTGTGTCAACATCTTTGTCTCCGCCTTTGTCTCCGTCTTTGTCTCCGTCGTCGTCGTCCTGTTCGTCTCCGTCTTTGTCTCCGTCTTTGTCTCCGTCTCTGTCTACGTCTTTGTCTACGTCTTTGTCTCCGTCTTTGTCTCCGTCTTTGTCCCTGTCTCTGTCTCTGACTTTGTCTGTGTCTCTGTCTCTGTCTCTGTCTCTGTCTCTGTCTCTGTCTCTGTCTCTGTCCTGTCTCTGTCTCTGTCTCTGTCCCTGTCCCTGTCTCTGTCTCTGTCTCTCTCTCTGTCCCTGTCTCTGTCTCTGCCTCTGTCTCTGTCCCTGTCTCTGTCTCTGTCTCTGTGTCCATCTCTGTCTCTGTCTCAGTCTCTGTCTTTGTCTCTGTCTCTGTCTGTGTCTCTGCCTCTGTCTCCGTCTATGCCGCTGTCTGTGTCTCTGTCGCTGTCTATGTCTCTGTCTGTGTCTCTGTCTCCGTCTCCGTCTCTGTCTCTGTCTCTGTCTCTGTCTCTGTCTCTGTCTCTGTCTCTGTCTCCATCTCTGTCTCTGTCTCTGTCTCTGTCTCTGTCTCTGTCTCTCTCTCTGTCTCTGTCTCTGCCTCTGCCTCTGTCCCTGTCTCTGTCTCCGTCTCCGTCTCTGTCTCTGTCTCTGTCATTGGCTCCATCTCTGGCTCTGTCTCAGTCTCTGTCTCTGTCTCTGTCTCTGCCTCTGTCTCTGTCGCTATCTCTGTCTCTCTTTCTGTCTCTGTCTCTGTCTCTGCCTCTGTCTCTGTCTCTGTCCCTGTCTCTGTCGCTGTCTCTGTCTCTGTCTCTGTCTCTGTCTCTGTCTCTGTCTCTGTCTCTGTCTGTGTCTCTGCCTCTGTCACCGTCTCTGCCGCTGTCTGTGTCTCTGTGGCTGTCTTTGTCTCTGTCTCTGTCTGTGTCTCTGTCTGTGTCTCTGTCTCCGTCTCTGTCTCTGTCTCTGTCTCTGTCTCTGTCTCTGTCTCTGTCTCTGTCCCTGTCCCTGTCTCTGTCTCTGTCCCTGTCTCTGTCTCTGTCTCTGCCTCTGTCTCTGTCCCCGTCTTTGTCTCCGTCTCTGTCCCTGTCTCTGTCTCTGTCTCTGTCTCTGGCTCTGTCTCTGTCTTTGTCTCCGTCTTTGTCACCGTCTTTGTCTCCGCCGTCGTCTTCCTCTTCGTCTCCGTCTTTGTCTCCGTCTTTGTCATCGTCTTTGTCTCCGTGTTTGTCTCCGCCTTTGTCTACGTCTTTGTCTCCGTCTTTGTCTCCGTCTGTGCCTCCCTCTTTGTCTCCGTATTTGTCTCTGTCTGTGTCGCCATCTTTGCCTCCGCCTTTGTCTCCGTCTTTGTCTCCGTCGCCGTCTTCCACTTCGTGTCCGTCTTTGTCTCCGTCTTTGTCTCCGTCTTTGTCACCGTCTTTGTCTCCGTCTTTGTCTCCGTCCGTGTCTCCTGCCCCTCTGTTTCTGTCGCTCTCTCTGCCTCTGTCTGTGTCTCTGTCTCCGTCTCTGTCTCTGTCTCTGTCCCTGTCTCTGTCTCTGTCTCTGTCTCTGTCTCTGTCTCTGTCTCTGTCTCTGTCTCTGTCTCTGTCTCTGTCTGTGTCTCTGCCTCTGTCTCCGTCTCTGCCGCTGTCTGTGCCTCTGTCGTTGTCTCTGTCTATGTCTATTTCTGTGTCTCTGCCTCTGTCTCCGTCTCTGCCGCTGTCTGTGTCTCTGTCTCCGTCTCCATCTCTGTCTCTGTCTCTGTCATTGGCTCCATCTCTGTCTCTGTCTCAGTCTCTGTCTCTGTCTCTGTCTCTGTCAGTTTCTCTGTCTCTGCCTCTGTCTCTGTTTCTGTCTCTGTCTCTGTTTCTGTCTCTGTCTCTGTCTCTGTCTCTGTCTCTGTCTCTGTCCTGTCTCTGTCTCTGTCTCTGTCTCTGTCTCCGTCTCCGTCTCTGTCTCTGTCTCTGTCATTGGCTCCATCTCTGTCTCTGTCTCAGTCTCTGTCTCTGTCTCTGTCTCAGTCTCTGTCTCTGTCTCTGTCTCTGTCAGTTTCTCTGTCTCTGCCTCTGTCTCTGTTTCTGTCTCTGTCTCTGTCACTTTCTCTGTCTCTGTCTCTGTTCCCTTCTCTGTCTCCGCCTCTGCCTCTGTCTCCGTCTTCGTCTCCGTCTTTGTTTCCGTCTTTGTCACCGTCTTTGTCTCCGTCTTTGTCTCCGTCTTTGTCTCCGTCCACGTCTCCTGCCCCTCTGTCTCTGTCTCTGTCTCTGTCTCTGTCTCCGTCTCTGTCTCTGTCTCTGTTTCTGTCTCTGTCACTGTCTCTGTCTCTGTCTCTGCCTCTGTCTCTGTCTGTGGCTCTGTCTTTGTCTCATGCGCCTCTGTCTTTGTCTCTGTCTGTGTCTCTGTCTGTGCCTCTGTCTCTGTCTCTGTTTCTGTCTCTGTCTTTGTCGCTGTCTCTGTCTCTGTTTCTGTCTCTGCCTCTGTCTCTGTCTCTGTCTCTGTCTCTGTCTCAGTCTCTGTCTCCGTCTCTGTCTCTGTCTCTGTCCCTGTCTCTGTCTCTGTCTCTGTCTCTGTCTCTGTCTCTGTCTCTGTCTCTGTCTCTGTCTCTGTCTGTGTCTCTGCCTCTGTCTCCGTCTCTGCCGCTGTCTGTGCCTCTGTCGTTGTCTCTGTCTATGTCTATGTCTGTGTCTCTGCCTCTGTCTCCGTCTCTGCCGCTGTCTGTGTCTCTGTCTCCGTCTCCATCTCTGTCTCTATCTCTGTCTCTGTCTCAGTCTCTGTCTCTGTCTCTGTCTCTGTCAGTTTCTCTGTCTCTGCCTCTGTCTCTGTTTCTGTCTCTGTCTCTGTCTCTGTCTCTGTCTCTGTCTCTGTCTCTGTCTCTGTCTCTGTCCTGTCTCTGTCTCTGTCTCTGTCTCTGTCTCCGTCTCCGTCTCTGTCTCTGTCTCTGTCATTGGCTCCATCTCTGTCTCTGTCTCAGTCTCTGTCTCTGCCTCTGTCTCTGTCTCTGTCTTTGTCTCGGTCTCTGTCTCTGCCACTGTCTCTGTCTCTGTCTCTGTCTCTGCCTCTGTCTCTGTCTGTGGCTCTGTCTTTGTCTCATGCGCCTCTGTCTTTGTCTCTGTCTGTGTCTCTGTCTGTGCCTCTGTCTCTGTCTCTGTTTCTGTCTCTGTCGCTGCCCCTGTCTCTGTCTCTATCTCTGTCTCTTTTCCTGTCTCTGTCTCTGTCGCTGTCTCTGTCTCTGTCCTTTTCTCTGTCTCTGTCTCTGTTCCCTTCTCTGTCTCCGCCTCTGCCTCTGTCTCCGTCTTTGTCTCCATCTTTTTCTGCGTCTTTGTCTCCGTCTTTGTCACCGTCTTTGTCTCCGTCGTCGTCTTCCTCTTCGTCTCCGTGTTTGTCTCCGTCTTTGTCACCATCGTTTTCTCCGTCTTTGTCTCCGTCTTTGTCTACGTCTTTGTCTACGTCTTTGTCTCCGTCTTTGTCTCCGTCTATGTCTCTGTCACTGTCTCTGTCTCTGTCTCTGTTTCTGTCTCTGTCTCTGTCTCTGTCCCTGTCCCTGTCTCTGTATCTGTCTCTGTCACTGTCTCTGTCTCTGTCTCTGTCTCTCTCTCTGTTTGTGTCTCTGCCTCTGTCGCTGCCTCTGTCTCTGTCTCTGTCTCTTTTCCTGTCTCTGTTTCTGTCTCTGTCTCTGTCACTTTCTCTGTCTCTGTCTCTGTTCCCTTCTCTGTCTCCGCCTCTGCCTCTGTCTCCGTCTTCGTCTCCGTCTTTGTCTCCGTCTTTGTCACCGTCTTTGTCTCCGTCTTTGTCTCCGTCCACGTCTCCTGCCCCTCTGTCTCTGTCTCTGTCTCTGTCTCCGTCTCTGTCTCTGTCTCTGTTTCTGTCTCTGTCACTGTCTCTGTCTCTGTCTCTGCCTCTGTCTCTGTCTGTGGCTCTGTCTTTGTCTCATGCGCCTCTGTCTTTGTCTCTGTCTGTGTCTCTGTCTGTGCCTCTGTCTCTGTCTCTGTTTCTGTCTCTGTCTTTGTCGCTGTCTCTGTCTCTGTTTCTGTCTCTGCCTCTGTCTCTGTCTCTGTCTCTGTCTCTGTCTCAGTCTCTGTCTCCGTCTCTGTCTCTGTCTCTGTCTCTGTCTCTGTCTCTGTCTCTGTCTCTGTCTCCGTCTCCATCTCTGTCTCTGTCTCTGCCATTGGCTCCATCTCTGTCTCTGTCTCAGTCTCTGTCTCTGTCTCTGTCTCTGTCAGTTTCTCTGTCTCTGCCTCTGTCTCTGTTTCTGTTTCTGTCTCTGTCTCTGTCTCTGTCTCTGTCTCTGTCTCTGTCTCTGTCTCTGTCTCTGTCTCTGTCCTGTCTCTGTCTCTGTCTCTGTCTCTGTCTCCGTCTCCGTCTCTGTCTCTGTCATTGGCTCCATCTCTGTCTCTGTCTCAGTCTCTGTCTCTGTCTCTGTCTCTGTCTCTGTCTCTGTCTCTGTCTCTGTCTCTGTATCGGTCTCTGTCTCTGCCACTGTCTCTGCCTCTGTCTCTGTCTCTGCCTCTGTCTCTGTCTGTGGCTCTGTCTTTGTCTCATGCGCCTCTGTCTTTGTCTCTGTCTGTGTCTCTGTCTGTGCCTCTGTCTCTGTCTCTGTTTCTGTCTCTGTCGCTGCCCCTGTCTCTGTCTCTATCTCTGTCTCTTTTCCTGTCTCTGTCTCTGTCGCTGTCTCTGTCTCTGTCCTTTTCTCTGTCTCTGTCTCTGTTCCCTTCTCTGTCTCCGCCTCTGCCTCTGTCTCCGTCTTTGTCTCCATCTTTTTCTGCGTCTTTGTCTCCGTCTTTGTCACCGTCTTTGTCTCCGTCGTCGTCTTCCTCTTCGTCTCCGTCTTTGTCTCCGTCATTGTCACCATCGTTTTCTCCGTCTTTGTCTCCGTCTTTGTCTACGTCTTTGTCTACGTCTTTGTCTCCGTCTTTGTCTCCGTCTATGTCTCTGTCACTGTCTCTGTCTCTGTCTCTGTTTCTGTCTCTGTCTCTGTCTCTGTCCCTGTCCCTGTCTCTGTATCTGTCTCTGTCACTGTCTCTGTCTCTGTCTCTGTCTCTCTCTCGGTTTGTGTCTCTGCCTCTGTCGCTGCCTCTGTCTCTGTCTCTGTCTCTTTTCCTGTCTCTGTTTCTGTCTCTGTCTCTGTCACTTTCTCTGTCTCTGTCTCTGTTCCCTTCTCTGTCTCCGCCTCTGCCTCTGTCTCCGTCTTCGTCTCCGTCTTTGTCTCCGTCTTTGTCACCGTCTTTGTCTCCGTCTTTGTCTCCGTCCACGTCTCCTGCCCCTCTGTCTCTGTCTCTGTCTCAGTCTCTGTCTTTGTCGCTGTCTCTGTCTCTGTCTCTGTCTCTGTTTCTGTCCCTGTCTCTGTCTCTGTCTCTGTCTCTGTCTCTGTCTCCGTCTCTGTCTCTGTCTCTGTTTCTGTCTCTGTCACTGTCTCTGTCTCTGTCTCTGCCTCTGTCTCTGTCTGTGGCTCTGGCTTTGTCTCATGCGCCTCTGTCTTTGTCTCTGTCTGTGTCTCTGTCTGTGCCTCTGTCTCTGTCTCTGTTTCTGTCTCTGTCTTTGTCGCTGTCTCTGTCTCTGTTTCTGTCTCTGCCTCTGTCTCTGTCTCTGTCTCTGTCTCTGTCTCAGTCTCTGTCTCCGTCTCTGTCTCTGTCTCTGTCTCTGTCTCTGTCTCTGTCTCTGTCTCTGTCTCTGTCTCCGTCTCCATCTCTGTCTCTGTCTCTGCCATTGGCTCCATCTCTGTCTCTGTCTCAGTCTCTGTCTCTGTCTCTGTCTCTGTCAGTTTCTCTGTCTCTGCTTCTGTCTCTGTTTCTGTCTCTGTCTCTGTCTCTGTCTCTGTCTCTGTCTCTGTCTCTGTCTCTGTCTCTGTCCTGTCTCTGTCTCTGTCTCTGTCTCTGTCTCCGTCTCCGTCTCTGTCTCTGTCATTGGCTCCATCTCTGTCTCCGTCTCAGTCTCTGTCTCTGTCTCTGTCTCTGTCTCTGTCTCTGTCTCTGTCTCTGTCTCTGTCTCTGTATCGGTCTCTGTCTCTGCCACTGTCTCTGTCTGTGTCTCTGTCTCTGCCTCTGTCTCTGGCTGTGGCTCTGTCTTTGTCTCATGCGCCTCTGTCTTTGTCTCTGTCTGTGTCTCTGTCTGTGCCTCTGTCTCTGTCTCTGTTTCTGTCTCTGTCGCTGCCCCTGTCTCTGTCTCTATCTCTGTCTCTGTCGCTGTCTCTGTCTCTGTCCTTTTCTCTGTCTCTGTCTCTGTTCCCTTCTCTGTCTCCGCCTCTGCCTCTGTCTCCGTCTTTGTCTCCATCTTTTTCTGCGTCTTTGTCTCCGTCTATGTCACCGTCTTTGTCTCCGTCGTCGTCTTCCTCTTCGTCTCCGTCTTTGTCTCCGTCATTGTCACCATCGTTTTCTCCGTCTTTGTCTCCGTCTTTGTCTACGTCTTTGTCTACGTCTTTGTCTCCGTCTTTGTCTCCGTCTATGTCTCTGTCACTGTCTCTGTCTCTGTCTCTGTTTCTGTCTCTGTCTCTGTCTCTGTCCCTGTCCCTGTCTCTGTATCTGTCTCTGTCACTGTCTCTGTCTCTGTCTCTGTCTCTGTCTCTCTCTCTGTCTGTGTCTCTGCCACTGTCGCTGCCTCTGTCTCTGTCTCTGTCTCTTTTCCTGTCTCTGTTTCTGTCTCTGTCTCTGTCACTTTCTCTGTCTCTGTCTCTGTTCCCTTCTCTGTCTCCGCCTCTGCCTCTGTCTCCGTCTTCGTCTCCGTCTTTGTCTCCGTCTTTGTCACCGTCTTTGTCTCCGTCTTTGTCTCCGTCCACGTCTCCTGCCCCTCTGTCTCTGTCTCCGTCTCAGTCTCTGTCTTTGTCGCTGTCTCTGTCTCTGTCTCTGTCTCTGTTTCTGTCTCTGCCTCTGTCTCTGTCTCTGTCTCTGTATCTGTCTCTGTCTCTGTCTCCGTCTCTGCCTCTGTCTCTGTTTCTGTCTCTGTCACTGTCTCTGTCTCTGTCTCTGCCTCTGTCTCTGTCTGTGGCTCTGTCTTTGTCTCATGCGCCTCTGTCTTTGTCTCTGTCTGTGTCTCTGTCTGTGCCTCTGTCTCTGTCTCTGTTTCTGTCTCTGTCGCTGCCTCTGTCTCTGTCTCTGTCTCTGTCTCTGTCTCTGTCTCCGTGTCTGTCTCCGTCTCTGTCTCTGCCTCTGTCTCTGTCTCTGTCTCTGTCTTTGTATCCGTCTTTGTCTCCGCCTTTGCCTCCGTCTTTGTCTCCGTCGTCGTCTTCCTCTTCGTTTCCGTCTTTGCCTCCGTCTTTGTCTCGGTATTTGTCTCCGTCTGTGTCTGCATCTTTGTCTCCGCCTTTGTCTCCGTCTTTGTCTCCGTCGTCGTCTTCCTCTTTGTCTCCATCTTTGTCTCCGTCCACGTCTCTTGCCCCTCTGTCTCTGTCCCAGTCTCTGTCTCTGTCTCTGACTCTGTCTCTGTCTCTGTCTCTGTCCCTGTCTCTGTCTCCGTCTCCGTCTCCGTCTCCGTCTCTGTCTCTGTCTCTGTCTCCGTCTTTGTACCTGTCTGTGTCTCCATCTTTGTCTCCGCCTTTGTCTCCGTCTTTGTCTCCGTATTTGTCTCCGTCTGTGTCTCCATCTTCGTCTCCGCCTTTGTCTCCGTCCTTGTCTCCGTTGTCGTCTTCCTCTTCGTCTGCGTCTTTGTCTCCGTCTTTGTCACCGTCTTTGTCTCCGTCTTTGTCTCCGTCCACGTCTCCTGCCCCTCTGTCTCTGTCTCTGTCTTTGTCTCTGTCTCTGTCTCTGCCTCTGACTCTGTCTCTGTCTCTGTCTCTGTCTCTGTCTCTGTCTCTGTCTCTGTCTCTGTCTCTGTCTCTGTCTCTGTCTCTGTCTCTGTCTCTGTCTTTGTATCCGTCTTTGTCTCCGCCTTTGTCTCCGTCTTTGTCTCCGTCGTCGTCTTCCTCTTCGTCTCCGTCTTTGTGTCCGTCTTTGTCTCCGTCCTTGTCTCCGTCTGTGTCTCCGTCCGTGTCTCCTGCCCCTCTGTCTCGGTCGTTGTCTCATGCGCGCCTGCCTCTGTCTCTGTCTCTGTCTGTGTCTCTGCCTCTGTATCGGTCTCTGCCTTTGTCTCTGTCTCTGTCTCTGTCTCTGTCTCTGTCTCTGTCTCTGTCTCTGTCTCTGTCTCTGTCTCTGTCTCTGTCTCTGTCTCTGTCTCTGTCTCTGCCTCTGCCTCTGCCTCTGTCTCTGTCCCCGTCTCTGTCTCCGTCTCCGTCTCTGTCTCTGTCTCTGTCTCTGTCTCTGTCTCTGTCTCTGTCTCTGTCTCTGTCTCTGTCTCTGTCTCTGTCTCTGTCTCTGTCTCTGTCTCTGTCTTTGTATCCGTCTTTGTCTCCGCCTTTGTCTCCGTCTTTGTCTCCGTCGTCGTCTTCCTCTTCGTCTCCGTCTTTGTGTCCGTCTTTGTCTCCGTCCTTGTCTCCGTCTGTGTCTCCGTCCGTGTTTCCTGCCCCTCTGTCTCGGTCGTTGTCTCATGCGCGTCTGTCTCTGTCTCTGTCTCTGTCTCTGTCTCTGTCTCTGTCTCTGTATCTGTCTCTGTCTCCGTCTCCGTCTCCGTCTCTGTCTCTGTCTCTGTCATTGGCTCCATCTCAGTCTCTGTCTCAGTCTCTGTCTCTGTCTCTGTCTCTGTCTCTGTCTCTGTCTCTGTCCCTGTCTCTGTCTCTGTCTCTGTCTCTGTCTCTGCCTCTGTCTCTGTCTCTGTCTCTGTCTTTGTATCCGTCTTTGTCACCGTCTTTGTCTCCGCCGTCGTCTTCCTCTTTGTCTCCGTCGTTGTGTCCGTCTTTGTCCCCGTCTTTGTCTCCGTGTTTGTCTCCGCCTTTGTCTACGTCTTTGTGTCCGTCTTTGTCTCCGTCCATGTCTCCTGCCCCCCTGTCTCGGCCTTTGTCTCATGCGCCTCTGTCTCTGTCTATGTCTGTGTCTATGTCTCTGTCTCTGCCTCTGCATCGGTCTCTGTCCCTGTCCCTGTCTCTGTCTCTGTCTCTGTCCCTGTCTCTGTCTCTGTCTCTGCCTCTGTCTCTGTCCCCGTCTTTGTCTCCGTCTCTGTCCCTGTCTCTGTCTCTGTCTCTGTCTCTGGCTCTGTCTCTGTCTTTGTCTCCATCTTTGTCTCCGTCTTTGTCTCCGTCTTTGTCTCCGTCCTCGTCTTCCTCTTCGTCTCCGTCTTTGTCTCCGTCTATGTCACCGTCATTGTCTCCGTCTTTTTCTCCGACTTTGTCTCCGTCTTTTTCTCCGTCCACGTCTCCTGCCCCTCTGTCTCTGTCTCTGTCTCAGTCTCTGTCTCTATCTCTGTCTCTGGCTCTGTCTCTGTTTCTGTCGATGCCTCTGTCTCTGTCTCTGTCTCTGTATCGGACTTCGTCTCCGTCTTTGTCTTCGTCTTTGTCTCCGTCTTTGTCTCCGTCTTTGTCCCCGTATTTGTCTCCGTCTGTGTCAACATCTTTGTCTCCGCCTTTGTCTCCGTCTTTGTCTCCGTCGTCGTCGTCCTGTTCGTCTCCGTCTTTGTCTCCGTCTTTGTCTCCGTCTCTGTCTACGTCTTTGTCTACGTCTTTGTCTCCGTCTTTGTCTCCGTCTTTGTCCCTGTCTTTGTCTCTGACTTTGTCTGTGTCTCTGTCTCTGTCTCTGTCTCTGTCTCTGTCTCTGTCTCTGTCTCTGTCTCTGTCTCTGTCCTGTCTCTGTCTCTGTCTCTGTCCCTGTCCCTGTCTCTGTCTCTGTCTCTCTCTCTGTCCCTGTCTCTGTCTCTGCCTCTGTCTCTGTCCCTGTCTCTGTCTCTGTCTCTGTGTCCATCTCTGTCTCTGTCTCAGTCTCTGTCTTTGTCTCTGTCTCTGTCTGTGTCTCTGCCTCTGTCTCCGTCTCTGCCGCTGTCTGTGTCTCTGTCGCTGTCTATGTCTCTGTCTGTGTCTCTGTCTCCGTCTCCGTCTCTGTCTCTGTCTCTGTCTCTGTCTCTGTCTCTGTCTCTGTCTCCATCTCTGTCTCTGTCTCTGTCTCTGTCTCTGTCTCTGTCTCTCTCTCTGTCTCTGTCTCTGCCTCTGCCTCTGTCCCTGTCTCTGTCTCCGTCTCCGTCTCTGTCTCTGTCTCTGTCATTGGCTCCATCTCTGGCTCTGTCTCAGTCTCTGTCTCTGTCTCTGTCTCTGCCTCTGTCTCTGTCGCTATCTCTGTCTCTCTTTCTGTCTCTGTCTCTGTCTCTGCCTCTGTCTCTGTCTCTGTCCCTGTCTCTGTCGCTGTCTCTGTCTCTGTCTCTGTCTCTGTCTCTGTCTCTGTCTCTGTCTCTGTCTCTGTCTCTGTCTCTGTCTCTGTCTCTGTCTCTGTCTCTGTCTCTGTCTCTGTCTCTGTCTGTGTCTCTGCCTCTGTCACCGTCTCTGCCGCTGTCTGTGTCTCTGTGGCTGTCTTTGTCTCTGTCTCTGTCTGTGTCTCTGTCTGTGTCTCTGTCTCCGTCTCTGTCTCTGTCTCTGTCTCTGTCTCTGTCTCTGTCTCTGTCTCTGTCCCTGTCCCTGTCTCTGTCTCTGTCTCTGTCCCTGTCTCTGTCTCTGTCTCTGCCTCTGTCTCTGTCCCCGTCTTTGTCTCCGTCTCTGTCCCTGTCTCTGTCTCTGTCTCTGTCTCTGGCTCTGTCTCTGTCTTTGTCTCCGTCTTTGTCACCGTCTTTGTCTCCGCCGTCGTCTTCCTCTTCGTCTCCGTCTTTGTCTCCGTCTTTGTCATCGTCTTTGTCTCCGTGTTTGTCTCCGCCTTTGTCTACGTCTTTGTCTCCGTCTTTGTCTCCGTCTGTGCCTCCCTCTTTGTCTCCGTATTTGTCTCTGTCTGTGTCGCCATCTTTGCCTCCGCCTTTGTCTCCGTCTTTGTCTCCGTCGCCGTCTTCCACTTCGTGTCCGTCTTTGTCTCCGTCTTTGTCACCGTCTTTGTCTCCGTCTTTGTCTCCGTCCGTGTCTCCTGCCCCTCTGTTTCTGTCGCTCTCTCTGCCTCTGTCTGTGTCTCTGTCTCCGTCTCTGTCTCTGTCTCTGTCTCTGTCTCTGTGTCCATCTCTGTCTCTGTCTCAGTCTCTGTCTTTGTCTCTGTCTCTGTCTGTGTCTCTGCCTCTGTCTCCGTCTCTGCCGCTGTCTGTGTCTCTGTCGCTGTCTATGTCTCTGTCTGTGTCTCTGTCTCCGTCTCCGTCTCTGTCTCTGTCTCTGTCTCTGTCTCTGTCTCTGTCTCTGTCTCCATCTCTGTCTCTGTCTCTGTCTCTGTCTCTGTCTCTGTCTCTCTCTCTGTCTCTGTCTCTGCCTCTGCCTCTGTCCCTGTCTCTGTCTCCGTCTCCGTCTCTGTCTCTGTCTCTGTCATTGGCTCCATCTCTGGCTCTGTCTCAGTCTCTGTCTCTGTCTCTGTCTCTGCCTCTGTCTCTGTCGCTATCTCTGTCTCTCTTTCTGTCTCTGTCTCTGTCTCTGCCTCTGTCTCTGTCTCTGTCTCTGTCTCTGTCTCTGTCTCTGTCTCTGTCTCTGTCTCTGTCTCTGTCTCTGTCTCTGCCTCTGCCTCTGCCTCTGTCTCTGTCCCCGTCTCTGTCTCCGTCTCCGTCTCTGTCTCTGTCTCTGTCTCTGTCTCTGTCTCTGTCTCTGTCTCTGTCTCTGTCTCTGTCTCTGTCTCTGTCTCTGTCTCTGTCTCTGTCTCTGTCTTTGTATCCGTCTTTGTCTCCGCCTTTGTCTCCGTCTTTGTCTCCGTCGTCGTCTTCCTCTTCGTCTCCGTCTTTGTGTCCGTCTTTGTCTCCGTCCTTGTCTCCGTCTGTGTCTCCGTCCGTGTTTCCTGCCCCTCTGTCTCGGTCGTTGTCTCATGCGCGTCTGTCTCTGTCTCTGTCTCTGTCTCTGTCTCTGTCTCTGTCTCTGTATCTGTCTCTGTCTCCGTCTCCGTCTCCGTCTCTGTCTCTGTCTCTGTCATTGGCTCCATCTCAGTCTCTGTCTCAGTCTCTGTCTCTGTCTCTGTCTCTGTCTCTGTCTCTGTCTCTGTCCCTGTCTCTGTCTCTGTCTCTGTCTCTGTCTCTGCCTCTGTCTCTGTCTCTGTCTCTGTCTTTGTATCCGTCTTTGTCACCGTCTTTGTCTCCGCCGTCGTCTTCCTCTTTGTCTCCGTCGTTGTGTCCGTCTTTGTCCCCGTCTTTGTCTCCGTGTTTGTCTCCGCCTTTGTCTACGTCTTTGTGTCCGTCTTTGTCTCCGTCCATGTCTCCTGCCCCCCTGTCTCGGCCTTTGTCTCATGCGCCTCTGTCTCTGTCTATGTCTGTGTCTATGTCTCTGTCTCTGCCTCTGCATCGGTCTCTGTCCCTGTCCCTGTCTCTGTCTCTGTCTCTGTCCCTGTCTCTGTCTCTGTCTCTGCCTCTGTCTCTGTCCCCGTCTTTGTCTCCGTCTCTGTCCCTGTCTCTGTCTCTGTCTCTGTCTCTGGCTCTGTCTCTGTCTTTGTCTCCATCTTTGTCTCCGTCTTTGTCTCCGTCTTTGTCTCCGTCCTCGTCTTCCTCTTCGTCTCCGTCTTTGTCTCCGTCTATGTCACCGTCATTGTCTCCGTCTTTTTCTCCGACTTTGTCTCCGTCTTTTTCTCCGTCCACGTCTCCTGCCCCTCTGTCTCTGTCTCTGTCTCAGTCTCTGTCTCTATCTCTGTCTCTGGCTCTGTCTCTGTTTCTGTCGATGCCTCTGTCTCTGTCTCTGTCTCTGTATCGGACTTCGTCTCCGTCTTTGTCTTCGTCTTTGTCTCCGTCTTTGTCTCCGTCTTTGTCCCCGTATTTGTCTCCGTCTGTGTCAACATCTTTGTCTCCGCCTTTGTCTCCGTCTTTGTCTCCGTCGTCGTCGTCCTGTTCGTCTCCGTCTTT